>JAKSZP010003960.1:0-357156 GCA_022478985.1 Massospora cicadina
GGTTATTTATAGGGTTCAATGTTCACCACATCTTACCCATGACATCTCATTTTTAATGGCACTTAGCCTCATAAAATGTTTGTAAGAACATCTACAAATACTTCAACTCAGGGCATCATGATCAGCCTCAGGGTTGGTGTAAACACCGTCATCATTCTTAAGATGGCGTTTCAGATGAATCTGCAAATAGCTGAACTGATTATCTTTCACATGTAATTGGCAGCACATACCAAGATGATTCATATCACTAATTAGTAATTAATTTGATCAAAAACTTGACCAACATTAAAAACTAATTTTGACATAGACCAACAAAGCCCATGTGCCTGAGTCATTAAGTCAAAACTTAATTTAAGTCTGACCTAACCAACAAAGCCCTCAAGCCCATGTCATCATAGTCAAGTATTATTAAGTGAAATCGCTAGGCTACAAATCCCAAGTTTGGATATACTTAGGATATAACTGATCCATAATCGCTGATATCTGATATGATCCATAATAAGTTTAAGCATGCTAACATTAGTATGTCCCTATCAAATATCTGACAATTAGGTTTAGTCAATTACTCAACAACAGGTTTGGGAGGGGGGGAGATTTTTCTGATCATCATGTTAACCAAATTACAACCATTGGGCATTCTGCCTGATAAATTAGTCTTCATACCTTTTTGACCATTTAAATCCAAGCATTGGGCTGATTGCCTCTCGAATTGGTTACAATCAATTTCATTTTGGCAATCTTGGTGCAGATTTCTCTAATTCCCCCAAAGCAGTTCTACCAAGGAGAGTGTGGGTACCAGGAGCAGTATCCAAAGTGGGAGGGCTGTTACCCAGCGCTCGTCTAACATGTGAGTGAGATTGCCCTGAGTAATGAGGGGTACAGCCATCCTCTTTGGTGCCTTTTTGCTTGGAAATTAGAAAATGGCCCGAATGACACCCAGAGGACGTTCCCTGGGACTTATATTACCCTTTCCTTTTCCCAAGGGAATAGCCCCACCACCGGGGAACTTCCTGAGAGCCACATTTTTGTGCGCCTTGGGAAACTTGTTTGCCATATTAGTCACAACTTTTTTTGGGGGGGGAGCATCAGGATGGGATATGTGGAAAGCCTCATTCAGGTCCATGCAATTTGTGCAATCATGCACCTTGACCCAACTGTTTTTGCAGGCTGAATACCCTTTTTAAAGCCATGAGATATTGTATGGAATGTCTGGATTTCCAGGATGCCAGGATAGCATCTACCTCAGCCTCCTCCTCATTTTTGACAATGATCAGTTCCAGTTCCATGGGAATTGCACCCTTGAAGGGCGACAGCTGGGAAACATGGAAAATGGAATGCTGCTTCCAATGCATGGGGAGCTTTAGTCAGAATGCTCTGTTGCCCAATACCTCCTCCACCAAATGGGGACCCGAGCATTTGCTGGCAAACTTGCGGGAAGGGGCCTGGATTTTTAAGTGACAGGTGTTGAGCATAACATAAGAACCCTTCATAAACTCGTGACCTGGAAGACGCTTCCAATCCGCAAACCGCTTTTAGTCATCTATAGCTTTGGTGAGGTGTTCCCGCACTAAGGCTTGAGTTGATCTAATATGAGCAGCATGATCCGCGGCAGCTTGAACCTCTGGCCGCAAGCACAGTCAAACCAAAAATGAAGGATTATAACCCAACGTCGCTTTGTAGGGGGAAAACCCTGTGGAGGCATGGGTTCCATTATTGTATGCAAATTGGGTGAGAGGGAGATCATCAGCCCAAGTATCCTGCGCAGCTGTAGCATAGCAACGCAGGTACTATTCAAGAACTTGATTGACCCGCTCAGTTTGGCCATCAGACTGAGGATTATACGCCATGGAGCGACAGGGGGATATTTTCAGGATTGATAGGAGTTCACTCCAAAGCTGCGCAGTGAACTGGGAGCCACGGTCACTGATAATCTCCTGGGGAGACCAAACATCAAAAACACATGGTATACAAAAAGGCGGGCAGTTTCTTTGGATGTAATTGCAGAAGTGCAAGGTATAAAAAGGGAAAATTTTGTGAAGCGATCCACCACTACCATCACTGCTGTGAACCCATTGGAACAGGGGAGCTCAATGATAAAGTCCACGGACACCAATGTCCATGGGCCCTCCGCCTGTTGTAAGGGGTGCAGGAGGCCATTTTTGCCGGAATGATTTGACTTGGCCCTTGTGCAAGTAACACAATTGGTGATCCAGGACAGAACTTTTTCCGTCAAACCTGCCCAAATGTAGGTCCGTTTGATCAAATCGATGCATTTCTTAGAACCAGGATGACCAACCATGGGGGGATCGTGATGTGTGCGAAATGCCTCGGTTCAGAAGGAGGGGGTAACCCAAGCGAGATTGAAAATATATAAGACCCTCCTTCAGTGAGTATAGGGAGTGTTTATGCTTCTGGTGTGATAACTGCTCAACTAACTTCCGCCCTCAGGGCAGGCCATTTGACAGGCTAAGACCTGAGCAACTAATGGAGCATTAGAGGCCAGAGCGACGGAAGAAATGATAGGGGGAACAATTGACAAGATTTGGGTGGTAGGAGTCACAGTAACGAGATCTAATTACTCCAGATCTGTGGAACTGTGGGCAGGACTGCGGCTGAGAAAATTGGGAAGTACATTTAGTGCACCTTTTACAAATTCTTATTTGAAGTTGACACTGCACAGGTACTGATAGATTTGGGCTTGCTGGTGTGCCAATTTTTGGGGTTTACAAAAGTACAACAGGGCCTGGTGATCCATGCAAACGTTAATTCATGTCAGGCACCCTGTAACAGGTACCTCCAATGAGTTAGGGCCCATGCAATGGCTGCCAACTTCTTGTTGTAAATATCCCAAGACTGCTCCATAGAGGTAAACTTTCAGGAAAAGTAGGCGACCAGGTGTTCCAAACCATTGTGCTCCTGGAGCAACACTGCTCCAACAGCTACTGATGACGCATCGCATGCAATGATATATGGCTTGGTGGGATTATCATGTTTTAAAATAAGAGGGGATACAAACGCCTCTTTAATTGATTCGAACACCTGTTGGCATTTTTCCATCCAGTGAAATGGTACATTTTTCCCTGTGAGTGGGTGGAGTGGGGAGGCGAGCTGTGAAAGTGCAGGAGAGAACTTTTTTAGGAAATGATGGTTCCTAAGAAACTCCATAGTTGTTTCTGGGTAGTTGGGGTTGGCCACTCCTGGATAGCATCCAACTTATTGGGAGGGATTGTGACACCATCTTTAAGAACCAGGCTCCCGAGGAAAGTAACCCCCTCCTTATAAAACTCACACTTGGAAGGTTTGAGGAGCAACCCTGCCTTATGCAAGGCGACCACCACCGCTTCCAAGTCAATAGCGTGTTGTTTGGGAGTTGGGGAGTGAACCAGAATAGCATCAATGTATGCAACCGCACAGGTGAACTGGAGGTCACCCAGTATATTGTTGATCATCTGTTGGAACGTAATGGGAGCATTCTTCAGTCCAAAAGGCATTACACGAAATTGGAAAATGCCGCGCTTCATCCAGATCGCTGTTAACCATTCCTGCCCTTCCATTACCCAAATTTGGTTGAAAGCATTCACCAGATCCAGCTTAGAGAACACACGGGATTTGGCGATTGCCTGAATTATTGTCTGCTCCAGAGGCAATGGGTAGGGATCAGTAACTGTTATTTAATTCAAATGACTGTAATCCACGCAGGGATGGAGAAAACCATCCACTTTTTTGGCGAAGATGATGGGGGAGGCGACGGGTGAGGTCTCCTTGAACAACTAACCTTTTTTTCAACATATCGTCCAACCAGGTATTGAGTGCAACTTCTTCCTCCGCTGTATGGGGATACAACGGACAGTTGATGTTCACCAACTCCATGGTCATTCGAAACCCACAATTGAACCTGGTGTGTTTAGGCAGGTGATCCACCTTTTCCATGTTAAAGATTCTTTGATAGTGCATTAAACTTTTGAGAAAATCGGCTGGGATGCCCGCAGAAGTGACCAGGGTAGTGATAGAGCTGGTTCCTTGTATCTTCTTGAGGGTGTCGATCAGAGGGAATTCTCCCTCTGAATGATCATTGGTAAATGACAACATATTAGACTCTAAATGAATCTTCACATGTTGTCAATGTCACCACCCCACACCTAAGATCACTGGGAACACCAAGTTTGGCATAGCTGAAAAGTGATTGCAGAAGCTGAACTGGTGGATTGAAAAAGGTACCAGTCAGCAAATGACATATGAGGGCTGGTAAACAGATGAGGCCACCATCACTGAGGAGCCCACATCCATTTCCAGTTTTAATTGTTGTGCCAACTCAACACTCATATAATTTCCCGCGGCTCCAGTGTCCACCAGGGCCTCAAAGGAGACGTGATGGGACCCAACACTAATCTTCATGGGTACTAAGAAGTAAGCATAGTTCTCCTTATTGTTAGTTGTGGATGAATCCAGTGATACCAAAGCGATGGTGGTGGGGTCGGGGGAAACCAATGGGTAGATAGCCGCGGCAACTATGGGGTGTGGGTTTGGAGTTTTGAGTGTGGCTGGACTAATGTGGACTGAGATAATCTTCTTTACAACCTGGTTCAGTTGGAAATAAGGAACCATTGCTGCGCCAATACTTGTGAGAAAGTTGGAAATGGCTAAGAATAATGGTTGGTCAATTATGTCAGGCGAACAGCAAGTAAGAATTGGACTGGCCTGCCAGCCAGGGTGCCAGAGCACCCTAACGGCAAACCAGAATGCCTGAGGCACTGCTGAAGATATGACAAATATAGAACTGTAAAAGGAGTTCCATAAATATCTGCTGGTGAGCCAGAAATTGTATAGGCATAAGATAAAGTACCAGATGCACACAGCTGTTAACCCTGAGGGGTATGAGAGTGTCAGCAGATAAGGCGGCTTAATTTTCAACATATAAAAAACTTTTTTTGGGGGAAGGTTGTTTTAATGAAAAATTTAAGGAAGAAAAATTGACCAATAATTTTCTCAGTGCAATGCGACTGATTAAATAGTAGTCAATTTGGGGGAAAAATAAGCTGGGATCAGGTCCCACAAATTTGGCCTAACCAGCGAATTATTTGGGAATGGGTGGGTTAGTTCCCTGGAAACTGACATCAAAAAATTTGGCGGCGGGCTGAGTCACTGTCAGTTTGACCTCAAACATGCAAACCAAGGCTCAGCTACGTTTCTGATGGTTGGCGCAATGGCATTTAGCCCAACAAGCAGTGGGAATCCCCCAAGGCCACCCCACATAGGGGTGGGCCCATTTGGTTGGGAATGGGTTTTTGGGACGCCCAACCCACCTGTGCTCGGTCGCTGTACCATTCAGTCAGTCTGTGGCATGGCGTCATGTGCAACACCCAATTTATCAGCAGGAAGCTTTAAAACTCATTAATGGTGTCTGGAGCTATTACCTGCCCATTGGGGGTGATGACTGATGGGTTTGGGGGGGGGAGATTTTTCCAATCATCATGTTAACCAAATTGCAACTGTCAGGCATTCCAGCCAATAAATTAGACTTCATACCTTTTTGACCATTTAAAATTTGAGCATTGGACTGATTGCCTCTCAAATTGGTTACAATCCTTTTTCCTTTTGGCGATCTCAGCACAGATTTCTCTAATTCCCTGTAGCAGTTCAATTGAGGAGAGTGTGGGTACTGGGAGTGGTATCCAAAGTGGGAGGGCTGTTACCCAGTGCTCGTCTACCATGCGAGCGAGATCGCCCTGAGTAATGAGGGGTACAGCCATCCTCTTTGGTGCCTTCTTGCTTGGAAATGGGAAAATGGCCCTATCAACACCCAGAGGATGTTCCCCAGGACTTACATTTATGCCCCATGCTAGGGTTGGGCAGCACATGTGCATCTGTGTTAGCTTCAGTAATGACTTCCCCATATATGCCAGGTGTGAGATTCAAAGTCCAGGAGGCCCATACCTCCTTCATTCTTTGGTTTTGACAGGGCTTCCAGTGGTATTGGCGCCACCTTCACCTTGAACCACAGGAAGGTTCGGAGCATTGACCTGATTTTCTTCAATAAGTTTGGGCTCAAGGTAGCACATGAGCAACATACCACAACTTTGAGAAGATGAAAACATTTATTGCCTGCACTTTCTCCTCAAGGCATAATCTGGCACTTTTCCAAAAAGCCATTTAGATCAATAAGCTTGAAAATACTTCCTGTTCAGTCTCCAGTACCGCTGGTCCCTTGTCATTGAAGAGTATCCTGAGGTATTGGACTGTCTGGGAGTTCATAATTGGCGTTGTGTCAGTTGGCAGGCTGAAGATCAGGTTGCTGACCCTCATCACTGAGGTTTTTGCCAAGTTGATTTTTGCATTCGATGTTAGCTGATAGAGGTTTGATAGTTCCTCGGCGCCCTGGAGGTCAGTCAGTGAGCTTATGCCTACTTCTGTATCATCAGCAAATGCTAGCATCTTCAGTGGCATTTGGTTAGGGTGGAATAAATCCCGGAGCTTCACGTCCGCTGCCACCAGTAGAATGTTGGCTGCAAAGTTGAAGAGTACTGGTGACATAGGGTCGCCTTGGCGGAGACCTTGCCCAACAGGGATTTTGTGGGTTATGCCATCTGCAACAATAACCTTTGTTACCAGGCCCGAGTACAGCATCATTATCTAAGCCCAAAATGTGTCATGGATACTGACTGACTTTAGTGCCTCATGAAGGAATGACCACGCTACTTGGTTGTATGCCTTTTCCATGTTGAGGAACATAAGGTACCCCTGTTCAATGCCACTCATATCCTGGAGTACGCTCTGGATTGAACCAATGCTGTCCCATATACTACGGCCTTTGACAAAGCTGTGCTGGGCACTATGGAGCGTGCGCGGTGCTGTTGCCATCAGTCAATTAGATAGTATGCTCATGAGCAGTTTATAATTGGCATTTGATAGCGCAATTGGGCACCAGTTCTGAAGTTGGCGTCTGAGGCCCTTTTTGTACAGAAGTACAATTCAGGTCTCTTGGCCTCCCAGAATTTGCTGACCATTTTGCAAACAGTGGTTAAAGAGGGCTTTGAGCTCCAGCGTGATACGTTCTCAGAATATGATGTATCTTTCTGCACACATAAAGTCAGAGCCTGGTACTTTCATTCTTGGTGACTCCTTTAGCACCCTCTTAACTTCATCAATAGAGACTTTGGCGGATAGCTTGGTGACGTCTTCTGGCGTACAGCCCCCCAGTGGTGGCTTGGCCATGTCAATAAGGGTTTTTATCACCAATTCTCCCATTTATTGTTGTCAGATGAGATCACCATAAAAAAGCTCAACATCACACTTGATCGTTTCAGGGTCTGTTGATACTTACCCTTCTGCTGTCTCCACTTCCCGTACCCTAGCCTTAGTTTGGATTTCCTTGAGGTGTTTCAGGACCTCTTTGGTCATCATCCCCGCTAGGCTCTGATATTGGTAAGTCACATTGGTCCATCTTTCTGAGTCTTGCTTCATCATTATGGCCTAATACTTTGTGTGTTGTTTGGTACTCGCTCCACCAGTCTTCACTGTCCTGTCAGGTGAGCCTCAGCCTTTCTAATTTAGACTTCAGTTGTTTCACGGTGGCAGTTCGCTTGTAGGAGGTCACTTTTTTGAACTTCATACTATTGTGTTACATTTTTGCTTTGATACGGGTCCATCATTCTAGCAGGTCCAACTCTGGGTGGTTATCCAGACAGAATACCAGTCGATCCAGTCCAGCATCAACCTTTCAGCGCCAATCCCCGTCCCTCAACGTGGCTGATGCCAGTTGCCACTTGCAGTTCCTCGGAGGTTCATTAAGGTTGATCTCCACCTGGATGACCATGTGGTCATTTTTGGCATTTATGCTAACCTCGCTGTTGGATGACATTGGCTTAAGGTCTGATGACACTAGGATGTAGTCTAAACGTAATCCTGACAGTGGGGATATGGCGGCGTCATATGACCACCGCGTTAGGTTGTCTGGGTCATTGTCCTCTTCATTAATCATTAGGCACATCCCCGATTTGACTAGGTAATCAAGCATCTTGTCAGCCTTACTGTTATGATGTTCTCTCATTGGGAACGTATCCTGGCTTGCATTCGTCCAACAGTTCAGGTCTCCTGCTATTATGGTCATTGCTTCAGATGGCACTTCCACTAAGAATTCCCAAAAAATACAGTTTTTGTGGAGCTTCAGTGGGGCATAGACTGCTACTGCTCATATGCTCCTCCCAGTTTCTCTGTTTGTAGCCATCACTATCAAGATCCTACTGGCGTGAGTTTCTTCCACAAATTCCAGGTCTATTTTTTTCCATTGCAACTATCGCCACGTGGTCCATCCATAGGGCTTAGTAGCCTATCTGGCAGGAACATGGGTGGTTTTTCGCGTCATGGTTCAAGCTAAGCACCATTTCCTTTTGGTTACCAGCTTGTGTTTCAGAAATAAAAATAGGTCGATATTATTATTAGTTTTTAAATGATGCATTTTCCTCCTCCTCATTTGTATTCTCGCCATCCCTAGAGCATTTGTAGTCGCTATCCTCATGTGCAGCTGCCTGACCCACAGGTATGAGGTTTAGCATTGTCTGGGTTGTGGATCGAGTCCTATACTGAGGTCTGGTTGGTTGATGATGGTGGCATTGATGGTTGGCAGGGTGCAATATTTGGTTTTTGGGGTCAGTTGGTTGGGACTGGGATTATATTCCTGGGCATCCTGTGTACTGGGAATTCAGTCACCATCCCCATCTCCCTGTTGATGGACAATGGGGATGGTTTTATGATCAGGTCTGGGTGCCCCTTGTCCCCTGCCGGCGGAGAGGTGGAATCTCCCTCATCCATTGGTCAGATTCTCACCCCTTTATTTGATTTAATGGCAGAACTCAATGATTTTAGCCAGTGATTGTCTGACTGATTTTGTCAATTTCATCTCCCCTGCTGACTTTTCACTGGTCACCTCAGGTCTATTTGCCAATGACTTCCGATTTGATTTAGTATTCACTTTCATCTTGTTGGGCTTCAATTTCGATTTTCTGGCTTCCTACATCCACCCTTGCTTGGGAGACTTTTTCAGGTTCTCCTTCTGCCATATTTCCTCCTTGTGGACCATCCATTCCACTTGGGTTGGACGTTTCTCTGTTGGTCCGTGGTCAGTTCCCTCATCCATTGTGTAAGATTTGGGGTTTGGATTTATAAACTGTTCATCATCTGCTTCAGGTCGCTTTGCCATTTCCCATTTCCACGCTTCTCTATGTACCAGGTCCAATTCTTGTTGCTGGTGTTTCATATCCGCTACCTTAAGTTGCATGGGATCCAAACTCTAGCTTTTGGGCAGAGGAAAGTCTTGGTACCCACCTTGGTGATTCCCCTGATGGGGTCATATTCATATTCCTGTGTGGTTTTACCTTTACGGTGGTGGCATTTTACCATTGTAAGGCCAGTCTGGTAACAGAAATGGCACACTTGTTTGACATCCTCCTGTTTGACATATACTACCCTATCGAGGCTGGCAAGTGGATGAATTTGTGTAGAGCAATTTCGTTCAGTTTCATCCATGATGCCAGTTTGTACAGCGCTTCCACTGTTGAGGGCGGAGGCACTTCGCGATGTAATCACCACCAGCTTGCCAATATTCTCATACTTCCCCATAGTATGACAATCCGGTCTAAATTGCTTCATGCACCCACTCCTGTTTGTGATCGGAGGGGAGATTCTGGAAGTTTACCATTTTGCGGTTTGGTTGGCATATCTGGTCGTTTCCATTTGCAGATAAATCCCCTTGTATTTATGGCCGATTTTGAGGAGTTTCTTGTGGTCCAATTCACCTGGGATCGCTATATCTAAATAGCCCCATTCAGGTACCCAGTGGTGATCAAAGTCCCCTCCAGCTAGGACTTTGTCAAGTTCCTGATAAACCGACATTTTCAGGTTGGACAATTCCTCCTCCTCCACTAGCTGCAGGTGGATTTGGATAGCATCTTTTAGGTATGATTTTGGTGCCTGGCGGTCTGTAAAGCCCCCACTGATCAACTGATAGATGTACTCAATGTGGCTCCCTGCTCCATTCCAGGTGTTGTCTTTGGTATGCGCCGCCACGGTGCTGTAGGATTTGGTTTTTGCGCTTGGTTTGGGTACTTTGGCAGGGGTCTTTTCCTTCAAAAACCAACTTACTGATTAATCAAGGCTGAACCCCCAGTTGAGGAACGCTTCAATCTGGTGGATGCTGATACCTCGGTGGCAGATATTTTTAGCCATTTGCACTCCTATCTCAAGGCTCTGCCACTTTAGGGCAACCAACGGCGAGAACCCCAGTTGGTACCACTTGAGGGCAGATTTTAGGCCGCACATTGGGTGGAGGTATTTTTGAAGGACTTCCAGTGTAATCGAGCTATGCTGGCATCAGTCCCTTACTGTGACACTATTCCAGACCCCATCTGTAAATACTTGTGCCATGGCTGCCGGAACACCCGCTTCACTCCATTGGAATGCTTTGGAGGGGTGAAACCTTCAGCAGCATATGGGGCCACTAGTGTTGGTTCCAGGAATGATTGCTTCCAATCCCAAATAGTTTCAATGCATATCCTCACTTTGAGCCATTTTCAGCCCAAGTCTGGGGTCATTACCCCTTTCATCGCTGTTGCCACCTGTGGTGAAATCTCGTGTTCCATCCATGGCTGGGCTGATTCAGGGGTGAACCCCGCTGTGTCTCAGTCTGCAGCTTTGGCAATTGTGGCATCGCGCCAGATTTTCCACTTTCAATTGGGAATGGTTGGCCTCTAAGAGTTTTAAGAATCGGTTTAGTCACCCCAGCTCTGCCCATTTGCGCACTAGGTCCATACTGGCCCCCACTCAGAACCAGTATTTCATCTCCATCGGTGTGAATCTGTTGGCATACCAGTTGATGGCCTCTTCCGGTGACCAATCCTGGAAGGGTCCCCATTCCACCGCTTTTTCCTTTGTCCAGACTGCTTTCATCAGGTCTGATGCAGTGGCTGGTGGAATTCAGGTGTACAACCAGTGTAAGGCCTTGGTGGCCTTGAACCTAGCCTTGATCCATGATAGTGCCTCCTCTGGGGAGAAAGTAATGTTATACCATTCCAGTGCCATGTCCACTGGAATAAAGTGTCAGGCCCATTTGAGGGCAGTAGAGGCGTTTGGGAATCATTTTGCATACTCAGCTAAATCTGTTGGGTTGAGGCCCGAGGTCCTGACAGCTTGGGTGTATCATGCTGTAATTCCTGCCTTGTTGTACTCCATTGCATTTAGAAGGTCGATGCCAGCCTCCATCCAGGCCTTTGCATCCACCAATTTTAAATCTTTGCGGATTGCAGCCTCAATCACCTTGTTCTCCATGGGGATTTTCATCCATTCCAGGGCGTCTTAGGTCCTAGCCCATGACGCCTTGAATAGTACTGCCATGTCAATCAAGATTTGGGTGTCAATACAGCATTTGGCTGCTCCAGCAGAAAATTTGTGGTCTTACCACATAGCCGCAATGGCTGGTTTGATACCTTTGGAGACCCACTGAGTTGACGTAAAGTATGAGAAACTGGAGGGCCTCCCATTGTTTCACCTCGTGGGTGGACACTCCTCAGCGCGCCAACATGTCTGACTGGATTGGGGTGTACTTTACTGGTGCCCTGGCCACTGACTTGACTGCTGTTGGAGTTTCAGCCCCTTCTGGAAGTACTTTTAGTTTTTTTGCTGAACTTTCTTGGGTGTCCGATCCCTCATATTCAGTCCCTGATATAGTTTCACCCCCTTTGGGGTTGGTCCCTGATTGGTCATATTGGTTTGGCAATTGGCTATTTGGGATCAGCCATTGATTAATAGTTGTGCTAGAGCCTCCTGTTGACGTGACTTCATTGGTGATTGCGTTTGATGGTGTATTGGGGATCACACCCAATGATTTTCTCATGACGCCAAATCAATTTTGGTTAGGGACCGTTTGCCCCCCCCAACTGGTCCTTTTCAGAATTAGAGCCTGACTTCTTCTTCACTCAAATACCCCAAGCAGATTTGGTAAGTTTCTCCATGTAAGCAGAAAACTTTTTATAGCTTTGCTCTGTTGGTTTGAGCTGCTGATTTTTGTCAATCAAATCTGAGTCAGTTTTGGATCATACCAATACTTTGTCCAGGTTTTTTGTTTTTTGGAAAAAGGTTTCTCACCCTACGAGGCCCCAATCCCCTCTACTGGTTGAGGTTCAATGGGGAATATTCCCAACTCCACTGTTCTTGGCATCAGGCCTCACTCTCAGAAAGTTTTTCTTGTCATCTAGCTGTCAGTGGTCACCAATCCTAGGGATTCAACCCCGTTATCCATGCTAGTTGCAAGGGCCCCATGACCCATTGACACATTTGTGCGTTTCATTGTTGTTCGTGTCACCAGATTGTTACTTGACATACACATGTTGTATTGCCCTTCCCCATTTCTAGTCATGTGGGGCTTGGGCCAGCAGGAAGTTCATTAGATGGTACATCCATCATAGTGTCCTTCATATTATTATTGTTAATTAATATTGGCGCAGGAAAGTCATCCATTTCTATGTGCTATGCACAAATGGGCGGATTGACTTCCCTACGCTTGTGTGGTTGGCCGTTGTTCACTCCTCTATAACTGCAGTGCGCACTGGCAGTTGGTTGCTCTCTCAATTCTTGTTCAGTTCACTTTTCGATTTAAAAAGTGATGTATGTGAGAGAAAAAAAAGTTTGGGATAAAGGTGATCAATAGTAAATATAAGCACCAGGTGTAGTTTTATATACCTGTAACCACAAGCTATAGGTAGATTAAAATACTATACAAGTTCAAAACCTTTTCTGATTTGGATAAACATTGTTTCCTTATCATTCTTACCATTATTCAAATGGTAATATAAAGTTAAAAGAGATTTGGGTGGTTATCAGAGTAGTTTCTATTGCTGATAAATCTTAAAAAAAGATATTAATATAAGTATATATATATCCATTAGAAAATATATATTATATTGCTTTCATAGAAACAATATAATATATTTCTATATATTGTAAGATATAATATGATTATAATAGAGCAAAAAAATCTAGTTTCATTATAAATTGCTTTAAGCTTTAGCTTTAAATAGTACATGAGGCTGCCTATTGTGATTAAAATATTAGCCAATTTTAGCTTGGCTTATGATTAATGAGCTATATTTCTCTAATTTAAATCCCACTGACTTCTGATTAGATATCCTTAAACTTGTTTGAACTTAAAAGCCCACTTGAGGAATGCAGATTTGTCATGTATTTAGACTGCTCTATAATTCAAAAGGTTCCTAACAGTTTCTTATAGCGATTATCATTTTTATCAATTTTTTTCATATTCTAATTTTTTAGAACTATATAGTCTTCATGGTCTCCTTTATAATTTCAAATCAAAAATTATATTTTATAACTTCTTATAAATTTATCTTGGTGTATTGCAACCTCTAATAACTTCTCATTAAGCTTGCAATCATATTTATTAACCAACATTAAAAAAGAAAAAGATTCTCAGTTTATCCTGTATATATTTTTTGTTGTTTTTTTCCAAGTTTGTTTATGTATACCTCTGAAACTACTGGACTAATTTAGATGATCTTCTTTTTTCAAAAATAAGGATACTTCAATTTAGGTCCCGTTTTACTTATGTAAAGGTTGGTCCTGTTTTTTATACTTTATACATTTATTTCTGAACTTGAGAAATGAAATAAGGGTAAGAGGGATGATGGAAACATGGATTTTGGCCAGAGAGAAAAACTAGGAACAGGTGCCTCAAATTGGGTAGTATTGCTGACCATGTCTGGTCAGCAATTGTCATTGCTGTAATGGCTACATGATTTGATTGAGGGAACTAACTAAAAATAAGGCTGGATGTCAGGAGTCCAAAAAGGTCAAGGTACAAGACCTCCCTGGCTTCAAACAACCTTGGACCAAAGCTAGGTGCAGGCTAGATATGCCCAGGTTGGTCCGTGGGATGTGCATGATCTACAGCCCTGTGTTACAGCAAGGGCATTAAATCTCACCAGCTATATTCTTAATGACAACAGTTTAATTTGGTTGCTCAGAGAACAGGGTTTGAAACCATTCAATTTTCAATAATACCAAATTGGGACAGCTTGACCTGAAATCAATAACTTGAGTTTGGTCAATCTTGAGCTACAGTACACTAGTCAATGGTAGGATGTGCCTATTGGTTCTCTTAGGTTTGGCTCATTTACCCAATTTATGACTATTTTATCATTATTTAAAATATGGTTAATGAGACCAACTTTCCTCATTGGTCAACTTTCTATTAATAAATTCCCCATTAGTTTACATTTTTTTAAACATGGTTCCTTGGGCAAACCTGTGCACAAACCTCCTTGATGAGGTCTCTAACAGCGTTGGTCAGTTTATTTTAACTAAATTATCTCCCATATCTGGTGCACCTCAGGCTGCCCTGGTCCTCTCCAAATAAAAGCGCCCAAGTACTCCTTCACAGATCTCCACTTGGATATGGACTCTAATTTGGGGTTCAACCAAGTTTGGTTATTTACTGCTATATACTACTATATACTACTATATACCGTGTTGTAAACCCTTGCTCTGGGTCCTTTTTGCTCCATCATTCTCCACGGTGCCCTGTTTACTATCTTGCTAACAACTAGTTCCCTGGCGATGTAGCTTTGCATCCCACATCATCTCACTGAGAACAAGAGTTACAGACACTCTCTTGACAATTTCTAGCCATGGCTCAAGTGATAGCAGTCTTACATGCCATTTAATCTTCAGTCCAAATGAGGACTCATCACGTTTGATGAGCAATCCAGGTGTGAAAACCAGCTATGAGGCTCAAAAAACATCTGGGTATAATGTACAAAAAATCAGAGATCTGTTTGAGCTGGTTAGTGAAAATCTAAATTGTCTTCTGCACCATTTCCGTATAATAGAGGCTCTTGTAGCTCAATTTTTAAGCCATAATTGGCAAGTGTATGTCATATATACAATAGTGGTAGAGGAAGGCTAGGGGCTGGATTGGATGATTTCTAAGCTTTTTAGCAAAAAGAGGTCTTGAGAGGGGTGTATATCCGGTGGCTGTTGTTTGCCATATAGCAGTAGTCTCATAATTAACTAATACTTTTTTAACATACTTTATTTTAAATAACGGTGGGCAATTTCTGCCTCAGGTTCAGCGCACACCAAGAAGTCCTTATAGGTTTTACCCTGGGCCACAGTGTTTACCTGTTTTTATCGCCCAATTTAAAATCCCTTGAGTGGTAAAATGTTAGTTGGAGGTTAATAGTTTACTATTAAGGCTCATAAATACTTCCTTAAGATTATAGTTGGTGCTGTGACCTTCCTCCTCACAATCATTAAGAATTCAGAGCGAGAGGGTGTTTTTGATGGTGATTTTGGGGGTGTTTCCCAACAGTAATTAGCAAATTATTATAGAGGATTTAAACTTCTTTGTTGGCAAATTCATTGATATACTATCCTGTTATTCCTATTTCATAACCATGGTCATTGTTGTCATCTAAGCTTTGAGGTCCCATCATATTGTCTTCTCAATTCATGGCATATGTGCGAATGACCAACCAACCAGCCTCACTGCCCTGTTGCATAGATTCCGATAGTGGAGCTGGTATTGTTTAAAAGGTAGTTGGGGGTTATGCAGCATCCACTCTTTAAGAGTCATGATATGATGCTTTCTGGGATTCCTTGGATTTGGGCTCAGTTGATGCCCCATGCTAGTGCTAAGCAGCATATATGCTACTGCATCATCTGGAGAAAAGCTTTAATCAAATCTGGCGAGCGTATACATCAATATTTAGTAGTCCCTTACTCCCTTTGCATTTGGGTTTGAACAGGATGTCCAGCTTGATTGGTGCTGAGTGGGCCATAAATTAAAGGAAGGTTTAGGTGAGCAGCTTGATTTACCTTCCAAGCCTGGGCTCAGTGGTAGGATGTGAGACACAGCAAAATTTTAAGAGTTTGAAGACATTTATAATTTGTACCTTCCCTATAAGGTTTAAGTGGGTATATTTTCAGTAGGCTATCTCATGGAAAGATGGTTTCTCTTTTTTAAAATCAGGTAACTTTTGAAGCTGGATGGAGTGGAGGGGATGAATATTAAGGACGAGATTTAGAACATCTAATCTCTTCAGATATTTTATAAAATATTATCCCAAAACAATAGGGTGACCTCAATTCAGGTAAATCCAATTAGGGAAATATGCTTATATTAGGTGTCCAAATTTGGGATCCTTGGCAGACAGTATAGACTCAGAGTATAACGTTAAGGCCCCAGGATATAGTTTACCCTTTTCAGGGTTCTTAAAGGTCCAGAATTGGCTCTCAAATATTATAGATTAGATTATATAGCTTAGTTTTATAGGTAGAGCTATATATGTTATCTTTATTTTTAATATATTGGGGCCCTTTTATAGAGTCATCAATAGTAGATGTAAATAAAGGTTGATATCCTGATATCTAATATGAGATATCTTATCAGATATCAAAGTTAATGGTTATTAAAGGAATAGTACTAGATATGGCAACATTATAATAAGGTTGCTACAAAGCGCCTTATAGGATCAGGTAGGAAAGTCTTATCTTTGATTGGATAGAACATCGTCCTATGTGGGTTTAGATCACAGAAAGATTCCAAATCCTTTAATAATTTAGTAATAAAACATGTTAGGCTTTTAGCCTAATACCCTGAGATTTGGCCTTAATGAAAGTATCAATCTTTACCCTCGGATAAGGCTTAACTTTATAAGGTAAAATATTGACACCATCTGAGATGACATACTGAAAAACACCGCTTGTTGAATCGCCTCAACTGCTAGACCAGATTCCGTGAATAAGATACCCAAATTATTTGAATTTGTGTAGGTGCTATGGGAATTAATGCCTGATGGCAAAGGGAACTGAGTTTGCCCTATATTAATGACTACCATCTTGTCAATATCACTTTTAGCATTCAACACCTGTTGGTAAAGGGAGATAAGTTCATCAATGCCTTATAGGTCATTTTTCCAACACTTGATTCACACCGCTGTATCATTTGCAAATGCATGCATTCTGATAGGGCACTGTCTGGGTGACAGATGCCCCGCAGCATTACTTCTGCTACTACCTATAGGTTTTTTTGTGATAAAGTTAAATAAATTGAGGACATGGGATCACCTTGGAAAAGCCCTCTGCAATTGGAATTTATTCTGTTATGCTGGTGGCCAGGAAGACTCTTGTGGTGAGGCCCGTATATATAGAATAATTATCCAGTTGATAAAGATGGTGGAGATTCTGATGACATCCATTGCTGCCCTCAGGATGGAAATGCTACTTGATAATAAGACTTCTACATGTCCAAAAACATGTGATATCCATTTTTGGTCCTAAGCACATTCTGTAAGGCGTTCTGAAATGAGCGAATACTTTCCCAGATGATTTGCCTTTTGATAAACCCATTTTGGGACGTATGGATGGTCCATGGGGTGGTATGCATCAATCTGTCTGCGAGAGTTCATGTGAGAATTTTGTAATCAGCATTTGACAGTGCAATAAGGCATTAGTTCCAAAGGTGCCACTGAGTCTTTTTGTATAGTAGCACAATTTGGGTTTTGTGGGCCACTGGGATTTGACACTTGTGAGACAAACAGTGGTTAAAAGATGTGCAAGTTCTTGTGCCACACGCTCACAGATTGCATTTAGATTTCTTACTCGGATGTTGTCATGGCCTGAAACTTATTTTTTGGCGCATCCTCAAGCGCCCATTTTATCTCCTCCATTGTGATCTCAGCAACTAGTCTGTGGTTTTTAGAAGGTGAGAATCCCTGGAGTTCCAGCTCATCTAGGACTATTAGGTCTTCTGTTACTGTGCTATTTGGTTCACTAGGGTGGAAGAGAAACCATAAAACTGGTCAACTTCTTGTTTGATTATTCCCAGGTCACTAGAAATGTTGCCTATAGGAGTAACTACCTGGTGAATTTTGATTCGGTCTGTATTTTTTAAGGCTGGCCTGGTTCCCTCTTGTCATTGTCCCCAGCAGGCTTTGGTGGAGGAAGGTTGCATTCTGCCCTCATTCATTATCATGCTTTCATAGGAGCGCTTGATATTGTCTGTGTTTTTCAATACTAATGACACTATACTTCGCTGTCCAGCATCTCTCGCTTTAGGGTAGCTAGGGAATCATTTAGATGTCTAGCAGCAGCATTATGTTTGTAATTTTGGTCTTCTTGTACTTGGCACTATCCCCCATATCTTTTTTAATTATTTTCCAGAAGTCTAGAGGATCAATGCCCGCCTGGAGATCTAGATACACTATTATTTGATTGAACCCTTTTTTTAGTAGTGCAGCGCCAATCCAGGTCCCACAATGTGGAAGTGGATATCTTGACACACCCAAGGTGGTGGAGTGTTGCCCAGATTGATGGTTATCTGCACTATCATGTGGTCACTTTCTGAATAAATGGATACTTCACTATTCATTTTAGCCTGTCTGAGGTCAGACAAAGCTAGCACATAGTTCATTCTGAAGCTGCTTAATGGTTCAACATTAGAAACTTATTCCCACTGCATAAGATTTGAGGGGTCATCATCCTCTCTGTCAGTCATTAGACAAATCCCTAATGTCACAAGGTACATAAGCATATTATCTGCCATACTGGGCAATCAGCTGCGAGTTGGTAACGTGTCCCCACTTGCATTGTCCACCAATTAAAGTCGCCTGCTATAATCATTGCAACATCAGTTTTTATCTCTGAAAGGGATTGAAAGAACTGTTTGTTTTCTTGTGGTTTTGGTGGTGCATATACATCAATCACTTGGAGAGTTTTACTAGTTCTCTTATCATGGGTGATAGCCACAAGGATTCTTCTGGCATGTGTCTCCTCCACAAATTTCAAATTATTGTTTTTTTTTCAGTGCAATGATCGCCACATGATCTGACCAAAGTGCCTGGCACTTAATCTGTTGGGACCACGGGTGGTGTTTGGGGTCTCTGTTTGAGTTTGGGACTATATTTTGATAGGCGTATGCTCAAGTTTCAGATATTAAAATTAGGTTGATATGGTTGTTAGTTTTAAAGTAGTGCATTTTCCTCACCAGTGTTTGTATGCTAGCCATCCCCCTATAATCTGTGTTTGTGATGATCATTGATGGCCTCCCAACCCATGGGTATGAGGATTAATTTGGTTGAGCATCGAGTCTCAGACAGAAGTTGGTTTTTTGGTGGTGAGTGTTGCTGAGGAGGGGTGACAGGTTGGAGGCTTACGGTTGGAGAAGTTTGTCATGACAGGGATTTTGTTACTCAACATGGAACACACTAGGTATTACATTTTCATCCCAGTCTCCTTGTCTATTGAGAGAGTAGACAGTTTCAGTACAAAATGGTGTTGCTGCTTTGGAGAGGATGGCGTTTTGCAGAGTCAGTTTTGATCCCCAAAGAGCCACTGTGATCAGCTGTACTTGCTGATTGCTCATGTGAGTTGGGCTTGGTTTGAGTACATTAGGTTTTCCTTGCTATCTTTAGGTCACCAGGTTAGTTAACCTTATCAGAGTTGAGTTGTTCTGCTGGTGACCAATCATTCTGAGCCCTTTTCCTGTTGACCTACTACAGATTTTTTGGCCTTGCTTTATGCAAACGTAGTTCCTCCTTCTCCGCCCATTCTGCCTGGGTGGGGTGGGCGTGCTGGGACGCTGGATGTGTTCTTCATCCATTTTATATGACTCCAGGTTCAGGTTCATAAATGGTTCATTGTCAGCCTTAGGGCGTTTTTCCTTCTAGTTTGCACATGCTTTTTGTGGGCAGC
Organism: Massospora cicadina; assembly: GCA_022478985.1. Classification (NCBI taxonomy): domain Eukaryota; kingdom Fungi; phylum Entomophthoromycota; class Entomophthoromycetes; order Entomophthorales; family Entomophthoraceae; genus Massospora; species Massospora cicadina. The sequence continues at coordinate 19,759 of JAKSZP010003960.1, forward strand.
ATCCAGCTCCTGCTGCTGGCGTTGCATTTATCATGATCTCCAATAATTTACATGGAATCCAGTTCTTGGATTTGGGGAAAAGGAAGATTCTAGATCCACATCTGTAATCCCATTTATAGGATCATACTCATAATCTCAGAGCGATTTGCTTTTTCTTATGGTGACACTGTGCCATTGTGTGTCATGTCTGGTAACAAGACTGACATACCTGCTTGGTGTCCTCTTGTTCAACGTAGATCACCTGCTGGAAGTCTGGGGTTTGTATAAACCAAGGAAGAGCTATTTTGTTTGTCTTCATCCAGGGTGCAGGTTCATAAAGAGCTTCCACTGTATGGGAATGAAGAGACTTAGCAATGTAATTGCTTATGACTTGTCAAAATTCTTGAACTTCACCATAGTATGACATGCTGATGTGAATTACATTGTGGACCAATTTGCGGGCATAGTCTATTGGTAAGTTGTGTAAAGTCACCCATTACGCCATCTGGTTCGTGTATTGGGTGGGTTCAATGCACAGGTAGAAGTCCTTATATTTTATTCATACCTCTAACAGTTATTTACAGTCAAGTTTGTTGGAAAGTAAAATGTTAATATAGCCACATTTTGGTACCCAGTGGTAGTCATAATTGCCGCTGGCTTGTATACTGTTGAGATCCTGGTATATTGTGACTATCAGATCTGACTATTCCTCTTCCCTGACCAATTGGAGGTGAATGCAAATTTCATCCTTAAGGTAGGATCTGGGGGCCTGTTGATCATAGAACCAGTCGATGATAAATGGTCAAATAAAGTCTACATAAATACTGGCACGTTTCTAAGGCTCCTCATGAGGGGCAGCCATCATGCTATACTATTTCTTATATGTATTAAGTGTTGGATACTCTGCTGGGGTTTCCCCTTGGTTATCCAGATGATCGCTTAATTTAAGTAGAACTTTCAGGTAAAAAGCTTACACTTAGTGAATATGAATATTCCGTTTGTGAATGATGCTGGACATAGCCGCACCTCCTTTGAAAGCTTGCCATCCCAATACTTCCATTGCTGAGAAGCTGAAATGATATTAGGTAAGTAGATTCAGGGCTGAAGCCTCATGTATGTATTCAATGAGCACTTCCAGCGTTATGGTGCTTCTCTGGCACTAGTATTGTACAGTGAAGCTGTTTCACCCAGCGTTGATGAACAGGCGTGCTGCTTCTGATAGAACCTCTGCTTTGCTCTACTGGAAAGCTTTTGTAGGGGTTAAACCCTCCGCTATGCAGGGAGTGGCAAGTGAAGGATTAGGGAATGACTGTTTCCAGTCACAGATCAATTTGACACACTCCCTCATCTTTAGCCAACCCTTTTCAAGTTTGAAGATTGTAACCCCTTTCATGGCCACTGCTGTTTGGGGGAGGATCTCATGTTTTATTCAGGTGGGGGCTTTGTCAAGGGTGATCTCACCACATCCCAGTGTACTTCTGAGGCCAGAGGTGCATGATCCACCAGAGGTTCCATTTTTCCAATGCGAAGGAGAAGCACACAGGGTCTCATGAATATTCATTAACCCAAATTTGACCCAGTCCCAAACTTCATGTATTGTAGTATTGAAGCATACCCAATACTTCTTTTTGGATGGGGTAAAATCATTGGCACTCCAGTTACTAGCAATCTCTTGTGACCATTCCCGTTGGTCCCCATTCTATGGCTTTTTCCTTCATCCAACTAGCTTGTAGCAGGTTAGATGATATGGTGGCTGGGATCCTCATGTATGACAGTGAAGGGCTTTGTGGCCTTAAACCTTGCCATAATCCACAGTAGCACCTCAACGGTTAAAAAAGTAGTATTGTACCATTCAAGGACTGTTTAGAAGAGAGCATGGCATAAAAGTCAAGCGAAATCATAGTGTTAGGGAGCATTGTTATGTAGGCATTTAATACCAACATCAAAAGACCTGAGTTCTTGACCAAAGCTGCCATTTTGTGGGGATACCCACCTTGTTGAACTCAATGGCGTCATAGAGGTCAATACCTTCATCTAGCCATGGATTAGCATCCCCCAGGCTTTCAGTCCTCGCGGACTGATGCCTCCGCCACTTGGTGGTCCATTAACAACTTCATCCACTTGAGGGTCTACTCCATGCGTATGTGCAACAATTTGAAGATTATTGACAGTTTGATCAGGATTTGTGCATTAATCCACCGTTTTTGGATCCAGTGGAAAATTTGATTGTGCGTCATGTTGCCGCTGTACCAGGTGATATGGATTCCAAAATCCGTTGTGTCACCATTGCATATGGGAACTGCAGATTTTCCCATTGCATTACTCTCGTGCAGAGATGCCTCTATGGGTGATAATGTCCTCCTGCATTGGTGCATATTTCAATGGTGTGTTACAGGGTATGCTGTTAGTTTCTTGGGCTGATTCAGCGGATTCAAGGTTTTGTCATTACTTTTGGTTTTTTTAGTAATGAATTTTAGGTTTTCTGATGAATCCAAGTCAGATACCAAAACTACTGTAACCTCATCTAGGCTTGGGCCAACCAAGGGGTTAATCAAATGAGGGGACCAATTTTAACTGAGATATTTACCTACAAATTTTCCCCAGTTTCATTAAAATTTGGAGGCACCAAAGCAATTGTTACCTCATCAGAGTTTAATACAATAAAGGGTTATTTTAATTTGGGGGGCTTACTCTTGTTAGGAACAATAGCCAACAAATTTCCTCAAGTTTTATTGCTATTGTGGATCCCAAAGCAACTGTAACCTCATCAGGTTTTGGGACCTGATAAGGAGTTCTTTGAATGGAGGGACTGACTTTTGTCAAAGACAATTGCTGACAAACTTCATACAGCTTTATTGTTATTGGGGATTTCTGAAGTGACTGTAACCTCATCTGATTTTGGATCCAATAAGAGGTTAGTAAAATGAGTGGACTTATTTTTGTCAGGAAAATTGCCAATTTTTTTCTGGTAGCAGTAATATTGGATCTCAAGCCCAATATTCTTTGTTTCCCTTAGGGAGATCATTTCCTTTCATGGGGAGCGAACTGTTGGGGATCAGGCCTTTAATATGTAAGGCTTCTGCCATCCCTGAGGAGGGTGGGTTCTCAATATAGGAGATACTGGGCTGAGAAAGGACTTTTTGGGGTATAGCCCATTAGTACCTTTGCTTTGCCACGTGTTTCCCCTTTAGTAGGACCACCAGACTCCGCCAATGCAGTGGCTGTTGGTACCCGTTGATGTTGAGATGCCTTTGGAAAGGTTTGTGTCACCATTCTACTAGCTGTTTCTATCTTTGATGCGTTGATTGTGGCGTTTGTGACCAAGTTTCTCTGTTGTACTCAGGTTTCATCGCTGAAATTTTTATTGGTCAAGTTTGTTTGGTTTACCCAAGCCTCATCACTGACACTATTATTAGTATCAGTTGATGCACCCCCACTGGATGGGTTCTCCATGTCAAGACTCTCCATTTATTGGGTGAAGCCAAGACTAGGGATTTGACTCGCCTACAAGTAAATGTTGGATTAACTCCCCATTTACTTGGGTAGAGCCTGATCTAAAGTATTGGGGATGGCCCCAATAATACATAATAAGTTAATGATTGACACTGGCAACTAATGCCACGGATGTCAAAACTATTAGGTTGCAGCGGAATCCCACCTTGGCGCTCACACCCCAATCAGATACTCTTTCAGGATTTACTGGCGAATCATGCCAAGAATGGCTCCACAATCCATTGTATTAATTAATTATCTTATATTTTTTTGCTGTCAGCAATCAATGCCAAGGTTCTCTGTTATAAAATCGGACGGTATCATTAGGATTCACCATATTGTTCAAACAGGTCAAACCCACTGAGCAACAGACAGATGATGTGGGGATCGTTGGTCCTTTAGGCACACTTGAAAATATACTAAAAACTAGGAGGGATTGCCCCAACAACTCTTTTATTTATTTTAGTAAATACAGCTGTCTTTTGCTGTTCTGCTCTATCTACTTTTAACAACCTCCTTCTCTCAATTGCCCATCTCGCTTATATACAGTGGCTTCAGATAATAACACTCTCATAGCTTGGGCTATTCTATTCTACCAATTTTTCTCAATTTTGGTTTTGTTATTCTCTAACTCTCTCTCGCCCTAATTGTAGGCGATTTATTTCGTATTCATCAAGTGTCAACATCGCATTATCGCCTTTTCACCTTATTTAGAGGTGATACAATAATAACCCATTATATCCCAATGTCTCCTTGTCTCAAGGCACTCAATTAATTGTAACTGATATCATATTCAGCAGATTCTTATCAAACCGCCCTATCTGTCCCACAATTATCATCCAGTCATATCAGAATTGCAACATTACCCCCTCCTTGACTGTACAATAAGGTTACTATTGTTTGTATGGTTGGAGGAACTTTGCATGCACTTGGCTAATGGTCCGACCACTTGTGGGGTCCTTGATGTTATATGTGTCATCCCCAGTTTTCTCTATGACTTCAAAAGGACCAATCCAAATACTGGCCAGCTTGTGTTTCTGCCTGAACCCATGTTGGTCATGGAAGAGAACCATATCACCTTCCTTGAACTGTGCCACCTACTATGACATACCTGATTGGCGGCCTGATTCCTGATCTTTATGGCTAAGATGAAGGAATATGCTTCAATTTACAATTTGATCAGAGTGTTTTCAGGGTTAGTAAAATGTGGTGGGGTTCCATTCTGCCAGTGTCTTCTACACATGAATATAGTAATGTCAGAAGAGCCGGGTGTCAGCCATATAGTAGTTGGAAGGGACTCTTCCCAGAGTGGAATGGTAACTAATGTTATAGGCGAACACAGTAGTGGAAAGGAGAGAGCTTCAATTGGAAGGTCAATACATTACTAATTTTCATAGCATGTTATCCATAGTCCCATTCACACGTTTGACCATTCCATTGGATTTGGGGTGGTATGGGGCATCAGAACCCCGCGGATTCCCATAAGATCGTTCAGCTTGGGGAGGATGTGTGAGTTGAAGTTGGTTCCGTTATCAGTAAGAATAAACTGAGGGCAGCTGTGTCACTGAATAATGCATTCCATCACAAATTTGGCCACAGTAACTGTCACCAAGTATTGTATTGCCCTTGCTTCAACCCACCGGGTCAAGTGGTTGATAGCCACAAGAATGTACTTACACTAGTTGGCTCCTGTTGACAAGGGACCAATGACATCAAGGGAAACTGTGTGCCAAGCAAAATGTGGTTAAACTACCCGGTATGAAGTCTTATAGCAGAACGGCTTCTAAACTTGGCACTGATGGCAACAGGAAATAGTTTTGAGCACATCAAAGCTCATACTTTCCCAATAGTACCGAGGGCACAACAACTCTATTGTCTTACGCACCCCACCATGTCTGAATGCCTTGTGGGCACTCATAATGATTCCTGGCCATGCTGAGAGTCGCGGAAAATTCACCAAAGAATCGCCAATCCGCTTGTACATATCCCCATTCCATCGGAAGGTATTCATTTGCATCTTATTTAATGCTTTGATAACTTAACATTCGTCATCATATTTTCCGCTGATCATCTTATTGTACATCACATCACTGAGGTATGCCATCATGGCAACAGTCAGCAATTGAGATAAACAGTCAGCGTTCTGATGCGTTACTCCTGGGCATTGAAGGATCTCAAAATCATAAGCCTGCAGCTTATGAGCCCATCGAGCCAAATGGCCTTCAGCTTTTTTGAGGTTCTGCAACCAGCTAATGACACGTGATATGTTATGACTTAAAACTTTACTCCATGCAAATAGACTCTGAATTGCTTATATTTGTAGATCATCGCTAAGCACTCCCATAGGTCACAGTATAATTACGCTCATGGCAGTTCAGACTTTGACTATAGTATGCTACAGGATATTCCTCTCCCTCGTCATCTTTCTGAGAAAGCACTGCCACAACAGCGAAAAGGGACGCATCCATCTGAACAATAAACTCTCGATCAAAGTTTGGATAGTGTAACACCGGTGCACTGGTCAACGCCATACAAAGTGTATTAAAAGCGTATTGACAACGTTCTGTCCATTTAAACACAGCATCTTTTTTTAACAACTTGAATAGTGGCTATCCAATACAGCTAAAATTAGGGATAAAGCGCTGGTAGTAACTGACCCTTCCAAAAAAACCTGTATGTCACGTTTACTATTAGGTGTAGTCATTTTGCTGATGGCCTCCACCTTAGCTGGCTGTGGTTTTAGCCCTTTAGAGTCTACCACGAGCCCCAGGTATTCCAGCTGATCTTTGAAGAAGTTACATTTTCAAGGCTTAATTTTTATGTTCACCTCAGCCAGCCGGCGGAATACTGCTTCTAAATTATTAAGGTGCCCTGAAAAGGTTTAAGAGAAAACGTTAATATCGTTGAGGTATACAAGGATCCATGACAGTTTTAGGTCATCAAGAATAGTGTCCATAGCTCACTGAAACGTAGTTGGGGCGTTCTACAGCCCTTGAGGCATCCGCATCTGTTAAAAAAGGCCTTTGGAGGTGATTACAGCGCATTTTTTCTGTTATGCTGTGGGTAACTTAATTTTCCAGTAACCTAATATCAAGTCCATCACTGAAAAATAACGGGCTCCCTCTAATCAATCCAAAGCATCATTGATCCTTGAAAAAAGATTACGAGTCCTTTTTTGTAATACTTTTGAGCTTCTGGTAGTCTATTACTACGCAGTTGGTGCCACCCTTCTTTTTTACAATCAGAATGGGCGAAGCCCATGGACTCTTAGATGGTTCGAGCATCCTTTGCTCCAGCAACTTGTCAATTTCGTTAGTGACAACGTCTTTGCTGCCCTCAATTGGCGGATCAGCTGAGACCTTATAGGGGGATGATCTCCTTTGTCTACTCAATGGACCACCCCCAAGCACACCCTAAGTCATGATTGTCAACAGCAAAAATCCCCTTGTACTTCTGAAATAAAGCTATTGCTTGGTCTTTTTTCTCTTCCAATAGTCCTACTAAATTACTCTGCAGTACCACCATTAGTACGCCAGCCAGAGCTTTGACTGGTAGACCAAATTCGTTCAACAACCCAAAATCATGAACCTGAAGGACCTCTTCTATTGGAATCAAATGTAAATACGCCACTATTTGGTGTTGGCGGATATGCATTGGTTCGCTCTGGAGGTTTGCTAACAAAACCTTAATCTCTCCATGGCCCAGAAGTATAATTTCCTGGAGCCACATGAAGCTCAAACCACGTTTGATGATAGAGCCCAAAGACTTCCCCATATAGCCCAATAGGCACTTCCACCTCTAACTCAGTGTTCACTAAGACTTGATGCCAAGAAGGAATAGATATGGGCCCTGAAGCTCAAAGAGGTATCCTTTGATATTCATATATCTTCTGGGGAAGGGGCCAAGTCTTGCGCTTTAGTCAGTGATAGCAAACTGGCATCACCCCATCACTGTGTGCAAGGTGGATATGGCTCATATGCACCGGATCCTTCAGTACTCCACTGGAGGTGAAGTAAATTGGGATCCGCTGTCCCAGAATGGCAAGGATCTCCTACGTCAAAATAGCAACAGCCCCAAAATGGTGCAGGAAAGCGGTTCCATTTAACAGGTCATAGTTTTTGTTTGGTAGCACAATTGCCGGAGCTACAATGACAATGGACCCAAAGTGCAGAGGTAGCACACTGTAAGCCCCCTCAGAGACAGTGCTTTCTGCTCCAGCAGTTCTATACACCATTTGATGGTCCACATCAGGATATAACGTCAACTTCGTCATCAACTTAGTGGAAACTATGTTGACTGGAGCACCAGTATCTATTATAGCGCAATTTCTATTTTTTGCTACAAAAATATCACAGCACATAAAGTGGACATTTACATGATCTCTTTTTTTAAAAAAACTCATTATCCCCTTAACAACATGGGGATATTCTTTCACAATGGCGTCTATTGGAAAGGTGACATTTACTCCTTTCAGAGTCAGTACATCCGTTGTAAAATCAAGCTTGTCCAAGGAAGCTTGATCAAGCATTTGGCAGGCATATGGCTTTGGTTGTTCAGGGTATTCTTTGTCTGCCGCTGCTTTGGCTTGAGCTCGTCTACGTTCACTCCTCCAACTGGCTGCTGGAATAAAATTCGTCATTGTACTGAGGGACTTCCGCAGGATATACTACTATTGATTCAGTGATGTTTTGGGTTGGAATCATGGAGGTAGAGGGTCACATCTCTACTCCGCTCCATCTTTTCCCTGATAGTATTGATCTTGGTGTACATAGTTCACCCGGCGGTTATGGCAGAATTTTGCCAAATGACCAGGGAGGCCGCATTCATAACAGTTAACCCCATAAGAGCCACGTCCTTGATTGTCATAAGAGGGTCCAGATTGGAAAGTTTGGGGTTGTTTGGCATAACCAGGCCCAGGTTGGTAAGATGATTGTTGACATTTGGCGTAGCTAGGTTCTGGTAAGTAGCTATGTTGCTGATGGATTTTGTGACCAGACCATTGACGTTGATCAAACTGTTGAGTATAATTTGGCCAAAGATGAGGCACAGAGTTATTGTAAGGTTGAGCATTGCTAAACGGAGCCAGAGTCAGATGAGAGTATTCTCCTGAATAAGAGGGTGCAGTAGAGGTGGTAGTTTTCCATTCCATATTCAGCAGTGGGAAGTAAGGAATATATGATGCAAAAACTGTACAATCTTGAGCAGAGATAAATCATCATCCAGAAGCGGCAAAATGACATTATGAAGCTCTCAGTATGGCTTCACCGTGGAAGTCATAGCAATGCACACATCAACTTCCACTAAGTATCCTGCCCCAATCAGCACATGAGCTTCCATTGTGAATCGATCAGCAAACTCCAGGAGAGTCTCATTTCGGTGGAATCCAAGTGTTAAGGATTCTGCTTTCTTCTGTGAAATCTTTGAGGTACCCCCAAACAGGCGAAGCACAGTATCCTTCACATCCTTATAGGTTACAGAGCTACTTGGGAGGTAACAGGTGACTTTATCAGCACTCCTGACATCCAAGGCAGATATCAACAATTTATCCTTCTGTCTATCAGATGCACCTTCCGCTGAAAATTCAAACTGTTTGAAGAAACCATGGATGTTCCAATTTTGATCAAATGGAGGTAGTTTATTGATATTAACCTCCTCATCCCATTCACGGTTTTTTGGCCCATACTGAGGAATGAGTTGAGATCTTAAAGCAGTTTCCCAAAGAGAAGCTGGACTAGCGGAAGTTGGGATGTCCACCGCTTCAGGGGTAGCTTGACCTTCTGTCATGGGTGGCACTGCCATTACTTGAGGGAATTAGCACTCTGACCCATATTTGTATCCAGTGCTACCATCCTGGGTGTAGTAGCTCCGACCAGCATCATATGCTTCCTCATATGATGCCCCTTCTTGATGGTCATCCTCGTCCCATTGAAAAGACCAAGAGGCACTGGTCAATTTTTGCTCTGTGCACTGCAGCTGTTCAGTAGTATCATCCAACCAGTTGGCGAGTTTATTGTTTTGTTGTCCCAGAATTTGTTTTGGCTAAACGTGCTATCAAGCTGGTTCATGACAGCGTTTCGTTCTTGGAGGATCTCATCCTGTTTTTTGAGCACCTCATCTAAGGTAAGTTTGAGTTCCTCATACCCAGCTGGTGCAGTGTTTTGTATAGATTCCCCAGTAACACAGGCTTTATAAGACATGACTGGCGACTGGAGTTTCGTAGTACTTGGTGGTTGATCAATGGGTCCCCTGTAGTGAGCACCACTGTTATAAAATTGGATGGTATCATTAGGATCCACCATATTGTTCGTACAGGTCAAACCCACTGAGCAACAGATAGACAATGTGGGGATTGTTGGTCCTCTGGACACACTTAAAAATATACTAAAAATTAGGAGCATTCGCCCCAACGACTATTTTATTTATTTTAATAAATACAGTGGTCTTTCGCTGTTCCACTCACTCTACTATTAACAACCTCCTTCTCTCAATCGCCCATCTTGCTTATATACAGTAGCTTCAGACAGTTTCGCTCTCATAGCTTGGGCTATTATATTCCGCTGATTCTCCTTTATTTTGGCTTGTTATTCCTAACTCTCTATCACCCTAATTGTAGCAATTTACTTTGTATTCATCAAATGTTATTCTCGCCTTATTGCCTTATCACCTTATTTAGAGGCGATCCAAAATAACCCATTTTATCCAAATATTGCCTCATCTTGAGGCGCTCAAATAATCATAACTGATATCATGTTCATCATATTCTTCCCAATCTTCTCTAGCTGTTCCACGATTATTATCCAGTCATATCAGAATTGCAACATTCTCCTTATCCCAAATCCTCCCTTCATGATCCTGATTCTAGCCTCAAGGTCCTATTAACTTGAGGCATTATTTGAATAAACTAACCATTTCTCACATTCTTTTTTCCCAATTTATCTTTACTTAAGGCCTTAAAGGACTATTAACTCGCTGGGGGCTTCAGGGCCCTGATTTAATTCAGTCCAGTTAGGAGTTGCTCCCACATGTCCTGACAGATTGGTAGTCCCTACCAGGTGCCCCAAGTTCCCCATGAGAGCTAATTTTCAGGAAGGAGGTGGGGCAGTCGATGGCAAGGGCCTTTGGCGTGAGGCCTACCTGAGCCTAAACACCACATAAGGTATGACCTGGCTTGGCCTCTGATCCGCCATTTTGGTGATCAAGCCAGTTTGGAAGCAGTAGGATCAGTTGGAGGTTACCCAGATGGTGTGATTCTGATACTGGGCAGACAAGCCCAGATTACCTTGGCCCCTTCCCAAAGCAGCAAGCCAGGATGAGGGGGACTAAGGGCCCTCAAAACTATAGGGGATTTGGTGGGCCAACACCATTAATCCAAATCTCCAGGGTCAATCCCTGATGCCAGCCCCTGCACTAATGCTGAGTTTCATCCCCAATGCTAGAACCTATTCCTGATTCCAGCTCCAGTACCAATGCTAAGTGTCATCCCCAATGCTGCGACCTCTTCCCAATGCCAGCTCTTATGCCAATGCCAGGGCCATACCCCAATTACAATTGTCATTCCCTCCATTGTGTCTGCGCCAGCTACCTTAGCCCATACAGCCCTGCTTCCAAGATCTGGTGCCCCCACCTTGGCTCTGACCCCTAGTTGAAACTTGAAGGAGCTCTGCTGGGATTCTCCCTTTATTGAGGAAGCCCCAACTAGGGGTCACAACTCACCTATGGGTGAATGCTAGATTAGGCTCCTCATTAATTTGGGTTGATCCCAATCCAAATTATTGGGGTCTTCTCTGATAATATTTAATGAATTAATAATTGACACTGGCGAATGATGCTGAGGATGTCAAAACTATTGGTTCACAGCGGAATCTCATCTTGTGCTGCACCCCATTCAGCTACCTTTTTGGGATTCACTGGCGATGTATGCCAAGGATGGTCCCACTCCCCTTTGTATTAATTAGTTATTTTATACTTCTTTTGCTGTCAGCAATTGATGCTACGAATCTCCCTAACCCAAATACTCCCCTTTCCAATCCCAATTCTAGCCTTGAGGTCCAATAAATACATCAAGGAATTGTTTGAATAGACTTACTGTTTCTAGCCTATCTCTTTTTCTTTTTTAGCCTTACTTAAGGCCTTGAAGGCTATTAACTTGCTGGGGGCTTTGAGGCCCTGATTCAATATGAGCCAGTTTGAGTTGCTCCCCTGTGTCCCAACAGCCCATTTGATGGGAGATTTTTGTTTTTTTATATAAAGGAAAGTTACTGTGGGCTGTTGGATCTATGAGATAAGCTCTGCTGAGCAAAATTACCTTTTATAACTGTAGCTGTTGAAATTTGCATTTACCGCTCTAATTAAAGCTGTAGGCATAAACTAAAGAAGGTGCTATTGGTAAGCTTTTATAGATTACATTTTCTAAAAAGTGATACTAACATGCAAAAAAGTAAGGATTGGTGTAAGGACTGGTCCTATATATGACCAATAATTTGGAATTATAAACTTGTACTGTAAGTGATAAACTTCAATTGTGGGACTAATACATTGACAGTTAAACTTAATTATGCCATTGGCAAATATATAACTTCAGATCAACTTTTGCTATTCTATATGTCATAAGGCTGGGGGATATGCTCAAAAATCTAGACAAGTATTAGACATAGCATGACGAGCAATAGTCTTTATAGATGCCTATTCTTTTTGCATAATTTGATCAATAAAATCAGCTAAATTTAATTTAATGAATTATTGTAGATAATGATTAGAAAATTTGCATTCTCTGACCAATAAAATCAACTAAATTTAACAAGATGAATTATTGCAGAAGATGATCAGTATTTTTAGCATAATTTGGCCAAAAAATTAACTGTACTAAATAAAATAAATTATTAGTATATTTATTTATGAGATACCATAAGAAAAGTCTATACATTATTTTTATATTATATAGAAATAGTAAGGGTTCAATAATTTTTATAAAGATAGTGATGTTTTTAAAATAAAGTTTGTGAAAAGAAACACCTTAGGAATGTACCAAATTTTTAGAGAAGACAAAGAACTGGCTTTAAAAGATCCTTGTGAAGAAAATAACTGCTTTTAATTATTTTGAGGAAAAAGAACTTTCTTTAAAAATACTAAAAAAGTATGAAATAAATGAGAGATTATGAATACTCAAAAAACCCTTTTTGAAGTCAGCGACATATTCCAACCTGATTTATATAAATTTGCTCACAAATATAAACTTAGAACTTATATTGGATTGAGTCCAAGTGTAAGCTATAAGCAACTTAGAATATAAAGTGCTGAGTATATATAATACAAATGGCTATTATAAGACAGTTAGAATATGGCGCTTACTTCAAAATGAGTTTTATTGATTTCATAATATCTTGATTAATTTGTACTTTTTAGTGCCTTTTTAAAGAGGTTCTTTTAATCCTAATTTTTTTATCAATTTCTAATTTACATGTTCTATTTTTTTGAACTTTATAATCTTCATGGTCTTGTTTATACTTCAAATCTTCAATTACCTTATATATCTATATTTAAATTCAACTCTATATTGCAACCTCTAAAAAGTTCTATTTTAGATTGCAAGCATATTTTTAGTAGACTTAAAAATGAGGAGGTTCTCAATTTGACCTGTATAAGCTTTTTTATGTTTGTTCACACATAACTCTGAAACTATTAGGCAGTTTTAATGATCTTTTTTCAAAAAGAGGATGATTTTATTCAGGTCTCATTCCAATTTTGTAAAGATTAGTTATGTATCTGACTGGTAATTTATATAGCTAAATTTTGAAAAAGAGAAGGTTCTTAATTTGACCCGTATATATATTCTTTCTATGTTTGTTTGCACATAACTGAAATTACTGGTACAATTTAGATGGTCTTTTTTCAAAAAAGAGGACTCTCCAACTTAGTCCTGTTTTATTTTTGTAAATAGTGATCCAGTATCTGATATGTAGGTTTTTATGTATATTAAAATGGACTGGAAGCAATAGATCACAATTGTGGGACTAGTTAATCACTGAATAAACTTAATTTCAGCATTGACAAAGCAAAAGCTACATATCAACTTCTGATTTAATATATGTCCTATGAGTGGGGGTATGCTCATATCCAGGCAAGTATGAAATCATAGCATGATGAACTTAAATCATTATAGTTGCCTATTTTTTGCATAATTTAACTAATAAAATCAAATAAGCCTGATGATGCTAGGAATTATTGTAGATGGCAATCAGTAAATTTAGCATAGATTTACAATAAAATTAACTAAATTAATAAAAGATACTTGTAGATGGCAATTTTTAAATTTAGAATAGATTGACCAATTATATTCAACTAGATTTAGTAAAATGAATTATTAGAAAAAATTGTTATGAGATACTAAATAAAATATAAATTAATTTTTATATTTATATAGTTATAATGAGTGTTCAAAAATATAAATAGAGATAGTGATTTTTTAAAACAAAAGTGGAAAAACGAATTACTATTAAAATAAACTACAATTTATTTAGGAAAACCGTACTGAGAAAAAAATAATTTGGGGAAAAAAACTTCTTAAACCCCTTTTAGGGTTGGGCACCAATAGTGCTAAAAAAGAACTTTCTCAAAAAAATTGTTAATAAAAACAAACCTCCTTCATTTTTTGTTAAAAATCTCCTTCAAAACATTATTTTTGGAGAAAAAGTGCCTCCTTTAAAAAAGGCTGTAAAGTATAAAATTATTGAGAAATTGTGAACACTCAATAATGCCCTTTTAGAGGTAAGCGCCATATTTTAAACTGACTTATGATAGCCTTTTTATAATTTATATACTCAGCAATGAATAATCTCAGTTGCTTATAGTTTACACTTGAACCCAATCCAATATAAGTTCTAATTTTCTATTTGTGAACAAAATTCTATAAGTCAGGTTGTAATATGGCGTTGACTTAAAAAAGGGTTTTATTGAGTATTAATAATTTTTCAATTATCTCACACTTTTAGAGCCTTTTTTTGAATAGGGTCTTTTTTCCAAATCTAATTTTTTATATTGAAATTTTTTGAAAGCAATGGTGGTCAATTGTGAGTCTAGTTTTCCACTGGATTAACTTAATTCACCATGAATAAATTAATAGCTTTGAATCATATTTGTATGATATATAAATCAAGACTAGTGGTGTTACCTGGTGTTGCTCAGGTTTATTACTAGATGATTTGAACTGATTAATTTAGGCTTTATATTATAGTTGTAAAAAAATTAAATGAATAAATAAGTTTTTGAATAAAATAAATTAAATAAGTAAATTTATCTAAATTTATAAACTGAATTAGATTAATTAATATACACTAGTTGTTAAAAAATGAGCCAGGAATTAAACCATAAACTTTAAGTTACCTTAATGTTAATTGTTAATCATTTATTGCCATTTGTTTAGTTTTAGGTGAGCAATTTGGTGAATTTGATATTTTCAACAATCTCAACCACTCAGCCGGCTATATTGAATCTATCAGACCCAATGGTTTCAAACATCAGTCAGTCAGTCAGTCAATGCAGTATTTTATCATGTAGAGTTTTATAGAATAAATGGTGGTCAATTGTGAGTCTTGTATTTTGGTAGATGGACATTGATAGGTTATAGTAAGTAAACCTATTGTCTTAACTAAGTAAACATCAAGCTACATAATAAACCAAAAAATTTATTGAAACAACTAAAAACCATCAACCCTTAACCAAATCTAATTGAACCCATCACATCAAACAATCACCAACTGTGTCAAATCCAGTGAGCCTATCAAAATAACAAAATAACCACCAACTTCTTTAAAACCAATTAGCCTAATGCATTGATTAAATTACCATCTGCTTACTCATTTTTAATGAAATTATCAAACTGGCCAAATAAAAACAAACTGTTAATCCAAAATAATATAAAGATTACCATTATACTATATAACTATTGATAAATTCTATATTTGACTTTTATCTCTCTTTTTATAATTAAAAAAATGAGAAAACCTAAAATGTCTCTTAATGTCCATACATATTTGTGCCAACTTTAGTTATTTTTTGTATATCTGTTTATAAGATGATATTTTTTGTTTATTTGAGATATGCAAAAAGGGGATGGATATTACTGATTCTCAAATAAGCTAAAACTTAAAATTAAATAAAAAAAAGTTGAAATGAGACAGATGGATCCACTCAAACTGATTCAAAATACTAAATAAAACACATCAGTTGGAAGCGGAAAATGCTATAAATTCATGGTGGTGGGTGAAGGGGGATAGGAGGTTCTTCTTCCTCATCTGTTGTGGACATGTAGCAGCACAAAGCTGATAGCATTGGTGGGGCACATCATGAATATGGGGGTCAAGATAGCAAAGGGGTGCTTGCAACTCAATTTGTGCAATGAGGAGGGTGATAATATAGTCTGTAAGTGCCTTTTCAGCCTTAAAGCGTACTTTAGGTAGGTTGGCAATGGTTGCAAGATTGTTGCAGGTAATGCGGGTCTTTGGGCCAAACTTTTCAACCACCAAAACTTTTTGAACTGCTGAATTTGCCGCCTGATAGTATAGGAGATGGTCTTCTTTTGTTTTGGAAGCATGGTACTAGATATGATATGAGGTGGAAGGCCATAGACAGTACTGCAACTGATTTTGCAACAGCTTTATGGGTTAGGTGACATTTTAGGGAGGCAATTGCCTCTTCAGTTAGTTGGTGGCCACTTTTGGATGGGGTGGCAGCAGGGTGAGGCACATAATGGCACTTTATAAATTGGGCCGCATAGAAGTATTGAGGTACATTATAAATGGAGGGGGCCCATCCCATTTGAATTCAGGGATAAGCTCGCCCAATTCATCAACCTCAACCAGATAATCTCATGGATTTTGGTTGAATTTGATTGGGTTATTTGCTTATGGGTTATCTGTTGCATTTGGCTGGGAGGATGGTTTAGAACTTACTTTAGTACATTCTGACTCATGATTGGTGAGTTGATTAGAAGAGATTCGTTGAGGTAAATATTGGCTGGTTGATTCAGTGGTTGCTTTGGCTACCACTTTGGGGGAGGGGGAAGGATAGTGCCCCATTTAAAAATGTTATTGGATTGGCTATGGGATCATCATGCAAAGAGTTGAGTATGGATGCCACAGCTTGTGAGATGGAGGGGCAGCGCCATTTCAAATGATCCAGTTTGAAACAGATAGGGCAAATGTTACGCCCTCCACCACTCAAGCCCGAAAAAGGATGGTCTGGGCAGAAGAAATAATGGTGAAAGGGGGATTGAAAGGGCTATTTCTGTTGATACTGGATGAAAAGTTGCAAAGGTATGGGGGCCTGCGAGGCGAGTAGCTCCATTGGAAGCCACAAATTGTATCATGGGATCAGAACCATATTTTGTTAAACCAGTAATAATTCCATTCATTAAAATTTTTGGTGGTAGGTGGGTAGGAAGGCCTGCAAACTGAACCACAAAAAGTGGTATCAGTGGGCAACTGGGTACGATTAGTTGGGAGGGGGGGTGCCCTGGAACATTAGGGGAATGGTAGCTGCTAATGCAGCATCATCTTCACTTGAGAAGCCAAGATCAAAATACCATTTAGGGGTAGAAGTCAATGAAGCCTGCAGGCTGCATAACAGCCTAAGCTAATTTGATATTTGCTTTATTTGAATAGGGGAACAACTTACCATATTCAACCCAAAGGCCAAATTGCATGTTGCTCCAGGGGAGCACAAGGGGGCAGCGTGGCACCGCCTGGGTTTGGGTGAGATGTAAGTCTAAGTCCTTAGGCGGGACATAACATGCTGAAGAATTTGGAGGGCTAACCAATCCAGCCCAAGCACATTTTGGCAATGGCCAAAAAACATTAGGAGGTGGCACACCACTGCCCCACGTTGGGGCAGCGGGCGTCAAATGCATTGACATAGGTAACTTGAATAGGACGACAATGAGTGGAGCTGTTTTTACTAAATTTCAAACTGTAATTTGACTAAAAGTAAGCGAATTAAGAGAGAGATATTGCAGATGATATTTCTAGCACATATAAAATGGTATGTATTTTATATAGAATTAATAATTTTAAAATTTTTTAGAGATAGTGATTTTAAAAAAATTAGGAAAAAACCTGAAACATGCACTAATTTTTTAGAGGGGAAACCACTCTAAAAATGCACTAAAAACTATAAAATAAATGGGACCATCTAGTACTAAAAAACTATAAAATAATTGATATAAGTATAATGATCAATAAAAACCATATAATTGGCACCATATTTCAACACAACTTTATAGAATTTTGCTCACAAATACAAATTAGACTTATATTGGATTGGGTCCAAGTGTAAACTATAAGTAACTAAGAATATACACTACAGAGTATATATTACAAAATATATATCATAAGTCAGTTTTTAAAATATGGTGCAAACTTCAAAAACATTTTTATTGATTATTATTATTTATATCAATAATTTCATACTTTCTAGTGCATTTTAAGCCAGTTTCCCCCATTATTTTATAACTATAGCTGACATAACAAAAACAAAAACAGCTAAATTACTACATCCCATAAAATTTAATTTTAATGTCCACCTATCTTTAAGCTAAGCTACATCATAGGGTAATAGCCAGCCTCCATCTAGTATTTATTACATGTAGAATAAACACATATGAACTAAAACTAGTCTACCTTGGAACTCAGTTTACTTTATCCAAGGGTAAGGCTTTCCATCTTAAACATAAAACAAATCATAAAACAGATATAGCACTCTCATATTTATTTATTTGAGGTGGGTTAACCTAAAGACAAGTATAACACACCAATAAAGGAAATTAAAAGAAATGGAAAGGAGGGTAAACTCTGGAAAAACCTCAATGTATAGTATTCAAATATGCTAAGTACTCTATTGCCTAATTACTATTCACTATCTCAGTTCAGGGTATTGGTATGAAAATTCAAAAAAGTGATAATATCGCCTACCAGGCTCATTACTGGATTGAACCGGAGAGCAGTAGCACTGTGCTTATACTCTACTATTGGGGCATCCTCCTACACTCCCATATTTACTATTATTGTATAGCCTGTAATTTTAATCCAAGAGTCTATCTCTATATAATAAGTTAATCTTCTTGCTTGCAATAAAAATCATTTAATAACAGGATATATCATTTTTAACCTTGCAAAGAACTATTTTAACCTTAGTTTCTTATATAAGACTAATAATACAGTAGCAACACAGATAAAATTTATATATATATATATCAATTTTAACAGAATATATCTGCCTACTGAAAAATTATTATATTATGATAATCTTTATAAGAAAACTTATGTAAATTAACTATAAGATTATTATAGAAGCGTATATATAGTTTAAGCTAGCATGGATAAACTTATTCCCTATCTTATAGTACCTCAGGGAAAATCACCTTACTAATCTATTGGCTACCAATACTGTTGTCTAATATTGCAAGTATTAATAAATATCTCTTCTTGAACAACAAATGCTATTCATTAAGTTACCTTTTTTTGATTTGGTTTAAAGTAGAATAGGTTTTTTGCCTAAGCTTCCTTAAGCCCAACCGCTTAAGATTGAGATGCATTGCTCTTGCTACTGCATCTGATTTCAATACCCTGAAAATAAGAATCTAGGTGATTTACTTCCTCCTACTCTATAAAACCAAAACCATTCTAAAGATATAGTTATTAATATACCCTATTTTCAATAGAATCTAACCAATAAAAACCCCTTTAATATTATCAAGCATAGTAATCAATGCTGAATGATACCAGGTAAAAAGTTACCCTCTTTCTACCTCTCTTAAATACTACAACCTTTACAATAATCTTTTTTAAATTTTAAACTCATAATCCTAACCAAAAATATGTCAAAGCAGGATATTAATCTTTAAAGTAACCTAAGATATTGTGTATTTTAATCTTAGATCTAACATCACATAAACACTTACAATTAAGCTTTGCCACTAGGAGATGTTTAGCGCAAGGTCCCTCTACATGCTATATGCACAGGTCAATAGGATCTTAATCCAACTTTTCAGCTTATTATATAAATGATCTATGCAGTAAGCCAAACTGATCCTCATTACCGAAAATCTATGCCAGAAGTTCTAACAGATAAACCATAAATTTGATTATAAGAATGTCACTATATTTTGTAGCAATGTAGGACTTATTATCGGTTTACTTCATTCAAGGTTTATCAGATCTCTTATGATGAGGATCATTGAATATAGTATAAAGTGATTATAAAAGAAGAACTGATTTGGTGAAAAAGGATTTGAATAGGGCGTCATGGGGTCAGATACAATGTAACCCAATTTAGGGTAAGATCTATTATCAGATTTGGTATTGTATCATGACTTTATTTTTTAGCAGGAATTAAGTCAATAATTAATAAACACTTCCACTCATTGACTTGAACTGTCATTCAAATCTTGATAGGACATTAGTTAGAAGTGTATAAGGTTAGAGAAACTTGGCATAATATCAAGTAACTATCCTAATGTCAACTAAGCTTCAAATAGTTCAAGATTCAGCAGTGACCTATTAAAGCATATTGTAGGACCTTTCCATAAAGTAGATAGCTTATGCATCCTACAGAATCCATTAGTAACACAGTAAGAAAAACACGCCTCACCTTCAAAGTTGCCTGTAAACCAATATATTATCATCTCTCACTTTCTGTTTAATTTCTTTTAGTCAGAGCTGCTCCATAAGCTTTGGTTTGGATTTGATAAAGAATTTAAGAAGTTTATCAAATTATTTAGATGGTCAAATCTAATCCTTATTGGTAATGATAAAATGCAATAAAGGGTGGTAGTGCTGGTTGTAGACAATACAAGAGCTGGAAAGGTGAATATATAATACTACTTTGATTAATAATATTGTAAGAAAATAAAGTTGAGTTCACATATAAGCCCATTTGAAGGTTGAGTATTGGTATGGCGTAAGGTACTTTTACTTGCTACTTGCACAGGTTATAGTTGGCGGTACAACTTTTTCTCTTCTGTATATCATGACTACATGGTAAAGTTCTCAATCCTTTAGTAAAGGAAAGACTACGCTAAAGATCTACATGACTACAAGATAAAATTAGACAAATATATCTATCCTTCATTTAGAGTAAGCAAATAATATTTATAGTCAAATCACTTCATTAAAGATTCAATAATGCTCTCATGATGTAGATCATTGACTGTCATACGTAAATGCCTTAGCTCCAGCTATTAAGCTGGATAAATTATGCACCCCTTTAGAACCAAAAAGATCTAAAACCTAGGGCCCTGCCTCTCATTTAAATATCTGATTTTCTGCATATACTGGATGAGAGAAGGGTGGCTGCTACCGCTTACTGTTTCCACATGGCTTTCCCACACCTAGCCCTTAACCCAAACACATCCTAGTGTCAAAATATGCAAGCTTTTATTTGAAGAAAATTAATCAAATTTTTTTTAGACAGTGAAAGAATCAAGAAGCTCTACACCATAGTTCCCATTCCCTATCCACAAGGGGCTCAACTAGAAGTCATTTTGAGAGGGAAAACTTACCTAGCAATCAAAATTTAAGCAAAAAGTTGCAAAAAAAGGGCCAAAAATAAGGATAAAACCTGACACCCAATTTTAAAATTAAAGAAGCAAAGTTGGACATTCAGAATTCAGAAAAACATCCTTAGAATAGCTTGGAACCATCAACCAATACTATTGAGGGGAAATTGGGTATTAAACTGTTAACTAATATATTAAAAACTGAAGATTGTTATCTGATACTTTGGTTTATCTTGGCAGCTCTCCCCCATCCCTTTATAAGACCCAGCACCCTGCTAATGGTAGGAAGTTGGTTATAATTTACTTAAATTATTGCTTTAATCAAAATAGAATCTCTTTTAAAACACAAAATTTTTCATTTTAATATAAAAATTGTAAATGGGCAACAATTTTTCTGGGTTGATTTTTAAACACCACTTTAGAGCCCACCCTGAGCTCTTTAAAACCAACAGTTTCTTGTAGACCGTGGCTGCTATTGTGGGAATTGGCGTACCTACTAAGGCTGCCAGGTCTTTCCTTATCACGCTAGGATTGTAACATTGTAAAATGCAACTGTGAAAATGAATTTATGAATCAGGAAAAGGATTAAATAGGAAACCCTTTATTTGTTTTCTTTACAATATGTTAGAGGAAACAATTAATAAATGAGTTTAGTATTGTGCTTTGCCTGTATTAAAGACTAAGAACTAATTAAATTGATTATCCAATACTTCTCCCCACAACTTGATTTACCACTTGATCTTCAATGGGAGAGTTGTCAGATTATAATAAGGATGGAGAAATTTTGCATGTGTGATTGACTATTTATTCATCAATAAGTCTCCAAATGTTGTACGTTTAGCAGCGAACGGTCATTACAATGTACAGCCTTACCAAAGAGTAGCCAACTTAAGCATCCTGCCAAATCCTAAAGTATTACAGCAAGCGACTTGATCAACAACTGCAAAACTCAGCACATTGAATCCATGTAAGTAATACTTCTCCTTCTGATTAAAAATTAGGTCGAGGCTTCCCATGGGCCTCAGTATGAATCTTGATGAGGGATTCTACCAGTTTGTTAAAGTATTTAGATGGCCATTTTACCCATCATTAGTACAATGTAATGTAATAAGGGAGGTAGAGCAGGTTGTCAGCTGTATAAAAGCTGGAAAGGTGTATACTCTGTACCGCTTGGTAAAAAATATTTTATGTAAAAACAGTTGAGTCTACATATATGGCCATAGCGATGGAAAATTAATAGTAAACTTATGAAGAGCTTGTACTAATGTACAATTGTCACATCACACCATTCAGTTATTCTCAGTGAAATATGAGGCAGTCTGAACTCAACTGTTTACCATTAGCTCATTTAGCTTGGGAACAACATGCAAGGTGAAAAAAGTTGTATTATCCACGAGGATACTTAATGAAAACCATGCTTATATAATAATTGTTTTTTTATAAACCTTTCAATAATATTGCTCCAAGATCCACGAGGGACTGATCCTTGGCCCACTTAGTGAGATGGTCAATGGCTGCTATGATGTATATAAAGTTAAAGATACTATTCAGAAAAGGTCTTGGTACATTGATATACACTTTGAGCCAAGCCCAATTAGGCTTAGCAAGCCAGTAAGTAGTCATGGGCTTAAAGGGCTGCTATAATTGACATATGTGAACTTCAATAGAACAACTTGACTTCAAAACATAGGGATCTCTGATAATATCCAAGTTTTATTAGTTTAAGTTCTTTACCAAGCCTCAATGCCCTATGGCGCGATGAGTTTGCATGATTGTCTCTGGATGGGCATTACCTGAGGGGTAGAGCCTCCAGTCACTCACCACAATTTTGTATAGTTGTACATCCTAAATCACATTGTACTTCATGATTCAGTACAATGTGCGTTAAGTAAAAGGTTTTATCAGCGTAATTCTTTGCTTTAATCTTTTGAAGAGTTGATCTGCAATTGTAGTGAAGGCTGCTACAACAGGAAGTTTCAAAAACCCATCAGGATTCTGATGGGTATGCACTGAGAGAAGAAACATATCATAGTTATAGGCCTGTAATTTTAAGGCCCATCGTGCTAAACGACTCTCATGTTCCTCAAGATTATATAACCAACACAAGGTAGCATGGTTAATGGCATTTTTGAACCTGATCCCACGTATGTAGACTTGGAACTGTTTAACGTGTATATGGAAGCTAAGCATTCTTGCTCTGTTACCATGTAATCACACTCATGCTTATCCAGGGCATGATTGTAAAAGGCTACCAGGTGCTACTCCCTGTCATCTCCTATCTGGGAGAGCACCATTCCTATAGCCGTGAAAGACGCATCAGACTGTACTATAAAGGTCTGAATGAAATTAGGGTATCTCAGAAAGGAAGCATCATTCAGAGATTTTCTTAGTTAGTTAAAATAGACTATGCATTATTGTGACCTCTGGAAGGCGATTCCTCCTCAAAGTAAATGGATATTGAATCAGTGAGTTGTGAAATTATGTTATGAATAGGTGGTAATACTTAATTATTCCAAGGAATATTTGGACATTTCAATTACTTTCAGGCTCTCTCATGCAATTAATGGCTTCAAGGTTCTGGGATTGTAGCCGTATTCCTCAATTGTTAAAGATGTGTCCCAGATATTCTATTTGGGACTTATAAACTGGCACTTGCTAGGATTAATCTCTAACTGAGTTTGGTTCAACCTACAAAAGTCCTCTTCCAATTTCTCTAGATGCTGAGAAACCATTTTTGAGAACACAGTTATCAGCATGAAAGACCAAAATGCAACTCATCTTTAAGTCTCCCATGATAGTGTATATTACTTTCTGGAAAGTAAAAAGCGCGTTTTACACTCCCTGGGGCATTTAATTTAGATGGAACAACTCTTGAAAGGTAATAAATTGAACATTTTTTTGGTCTTTGTAAGTTAGGTCAATTTTCCAGTATACGCTTATGAGATCTAAGCGGTAAAATATTTAGCTCCCCCTTACTGATCCAAATCATCATCTAACAAGGTAAAGGTTAAAATTTTCTTTTAGTTATGCTATTTAGATGTTGATAATCAATGAAGACCCTATCAGAGCCATTCTTCTTCTTAACTATGAGCACTGGATTGGCCCATGGTCTGCATTAAGGCTCAATCATACCTTGGCATAAGTGATTCTTATATACCTTTTGCATCTCCTTATTGTTGTCCTTAATTCTCCACATTGTATGCGAACAAATGGGCTTGTCTCCCAATGTCAACGTGGTGCTAAATCGCCACCGTGCACCTGAGCCAGTAGTTGTCTGCTGAAAACACTTAAGAAACTTTGTATATGGCTTATGCTTGGTCCTTCCGATCCTCAGTTTCTCCGTTAATTTGCTTATGGGTGATGACTGCACAATTAAATAGTTATGGCTTAGGTAAGCCAGATTTTGTTAGATTTACAAACTCATGTACTTCCCAAATTTCTTTAAATGAAGTGAGGTTTACAAACACAATTTTCTGTCCTCTCTTGACGAATATTTTTGAGGCATTTAGGTTGACAAGTAATAAACAGATCTCCTGGTGGCAAGATAAGATTATATTGGGAGCTGCGAAAGGTTTAGGCCTTGAATGTTGCCAAGGGGAAATTTATCCTATTAACCCTCAGATACACAGTGCATTCAAAAATTTCTGGGACTAACGTTTTAAAGACACAACTTTACAAATAAATTAACTTTCTTTTATCATAATTTAACATACAACCTTTCCCTCTCTATACATATTTATATTGCTAAAACAATTTTTAAAAGGTATTCACATAATTCCTATTTTGTATAACCATGTTTAAACCAGCTGTCACATTCTTCTGAATTGTCTCTACTTTATCAAAAGGATGAACCTTCAGTGCCGCCTTCAGATAATAATTATCCACCCTATTTACCAGATTTGGCTCTGACTGACTTCTTTCTGTTCTCTAATCTGAAGGTGGCACTGAAGGTTCATCCTTTTGATAAAGTAGAGACAATTCAGAAGAATGTGATAGCTGGTTTAAACATGGTTATACAAAATAGGAACTATGTGAATACCTTTTAAAAATTGTTTTAGCAATATAAATATGTATAGAGAGGGAAAGGTTGTATGACAAATTATGATAAAGAAAGTTTATTTATTTGTAAAGTTGTGTCTTTAAAACGTTAGTCCCAGAACTTTTTGAATGCACTGTGTAGCTCCAGGCTCATTCAAGTGGACACCACACGCTGTTTTCAGGTTAGATAACATAAATCTTGGAAGCCCAAAGGAAATGCCTTTATTCTAAAAAATGGTGGCAGGTGGAAAAGAACTTTAAAGACTTACTTGTTGATGACAGATGGGACTACACCATTATTATAAAACACATTGGTAAAAACTTTTAAGGGAAAGATAATGTAAGTCTAGAGACCCAACCCCTTGGGTTAGAGTGGGAAAAGGTCCCTTTTAGGAAGAAGAAGGGACCTTATGCCCCTGTGGAGCCCATGGCTCAACTGGGGGACTTGGATCATGTAGTTGATGAACGTTGGATCACTTCATTGGCACCAAAAAACCCCCCATAGTACCCATTTGGCTGCTTATTCTCTGTTTGAAAAGATGAAAAAGGTCTGTAAAGAGGTAATACAGTCCACAAGCCTTCACCAGAGTCTTCCCCTCCCACTGAGCCCCACTCCACTATCTTTTATGGCTCTTAGAAAAGAAGAAAATGGGCCTTAAAACTTAGGAAAGGGCTCCTGACTCAGAAAACCCAGTCTGGGACATGGAATTTGGAATTCTGGGTCTGGGAAAACCAATATGAGTCAGGAATTCGCTTTTGGGAAATTTTAAAAAATCTTTAAAAATTCATTAGAATCGACCCTGGCAAAAAAAATCAGCTGCCCTTTCAATCCGAGTAAATCCACTTATGTTTGGATCAGTGAGGGTCCCTCCCTGTCAGATCCAACAATTACGTTGCAGAGCTTTTGTGACCCTTGTGTAAGCCGGATGATGAAGCCCCAAACTTTTGCTGAGTACCCATGAGTACGTCAGCTACCACTGCCCAGGAAAAACGTACCCATGGCCCCCTTTTCCCCACTTTGCATATATAAGGCAACTGCCTCTGTAAGGAGCAGTTGTCAGTCCATTTTCACCTTTAAGTTTGATAAAACTATTCCCTCCAAAGCCTACTCTGCAAGCTCCACCGCTTTCTTCACAATAAATTTTTACTCAGCCCAGCAAAGTACACAGCAATCTGCATCCTAGAGCCAATGATCATAGAGAGGGCCCTCCAAGACATCAATCAGATGGCCCACCAAATGATGATCGTGATCCAAGAATTTGGCACAAGCCTACAACGCCAATTCGCTGCTTTGGAAGGGTTTTAGATCTACCAAACTATTCATAATGACCTGGTTACCATTTGGCACCCGGTGGACCGGCTTCAGGTCTGCCTCCCACAATGTAAAATAATTGGAGATTTCAACCTAATCTGCCGCTGATCTGCTGGTGGTTTGGCGCAATTTTGGTGGAGTGAGGTTATCTCCGCTAATTGTGATTCTCCATTTGGAGGTGAGGACTCGATGTCCACACAACTGCAAGGTGGGAACAAGGCACTGTACCATACAGGCTATTCTGCTGAGTCAATCCAGCCCAAATCAATTTGTAAAATCGATCTGCCACATTGGTAATGCACCCAGACTCTATAACCAACCCAAAACCTCTCAATGGATGCAAGACGAGGCCCAAGGCCTCCCATTGGTCAGAGTGATTCAATTCAATTCTATTCACAAAGCTGAACATCATTTCAAAAAATTTAAAATTTTTTATAATCCTCAAAATTTTTACAATAATGAACCAGTCCAAAATGGTTGGGAAAATGAAGCCAAAGGTCAACAACTGCAAACCCAGGAGGATTGGTCGCCCTACTTGCCTCTCTACCCTGGAGGATGCCCCAGAAAGTCCTGCTGTTGCCCCCATTGCAGCCATTTGGTTTGCTATGGGTGCCTTTGGTATGTTTATTAACTTTTTTCCCTCACCAGTTTAGTAGGGGATCTCTCCTACAACTGTTCAGAACTTCTATGCCCTTGGCATTATGGGCTTTCCACTGGGTTGTTACACACCCAGATTGGAAGCCTAGTTTTACTTTAATAATCAGATTCCATGACAGATAAGCTCAATCATCACACAAGTTTTGTAGGGGGTGATGTCTGGCTTAGAATAGAAAAAGTATTCTTGTCATAACTTATATCAATACCATAAGAACAAGGAAGCTAGTACCAACAAGAAAATGCCAGTTAGCTTTGGGAAGCACAATATCAAGTGCATTAACCTGCAGAGAGACAAATCTCATTGGTAACACATTATATGCTAGTTTACTAATTGTCCCTCAGTGTAAGACTTTGGGACTAAATCTGCATCTTAATTGGGAGGAATTTCCCATTTTGTACTAAGAAACGGAGGAAGCCAGAGTCTCTCCCTCTTTTCGCCATGGGCGACCTACCCCATATGGTAGATGAGAGGTAGGTGGTGGCATATCCCCTGAAGATCGCGTTGGTCCTCCTCATGCTGACCACTTTGAGTGGTCCAGAAAATCAATGATGTGTGTTGGGATGTGGCAGCAGCCAGGGGCCATCACCAGCAGAGGGTCAATAGTGATTTCCCTTTCTGAAAGTTATCTCTGATGGTTCAAGTTCCACTGATAAATCCAAATTGATATCTCATAAATTTTTTTGATTAAGTCAGTTTCAAGCTTAGAATTCCCCGATTTTAATTCCTTTTTTTCCCCAGCAATCACATGGCTATCCTTAATAGGTAAGGGCGCAATAAAACCCATACCTACTCAATGGAACTGACCATATGTGGCCTAGCCATGTGAACACACATCACCTTATGTACAAAGCGTCACAATAAACTAAGTGGAATTCAGCCAGAAGGTAAATTTGGCAGAAAAATATGAGTGTAAGTCAGCTGGCAAGGCCAAGGTCAATCTGGATTCGTGAAGACCTTATAATGACAATTTACCATAATGAATTTCATAATTGTTCCCAACAATGAAGCAATTTTCAGTTCCATTACTTTTTGTGAGATTATCTGTCAGCAGACCCTGACAATTTCCGCTGCCACTCCATTTCCCCCTTTCCATCCTATAGCTCCAAATAAAAGATTTATAAAAAATCAACATTTTTTGTGATTTTAAGAAATCCGCCAGACAAACTAGTAACTATAATTGTTAATCTTAGTAATCTCTGACTAGTGCTCATGGCTGATCTATTACATATCTATCCCAGAATATGGATGTTTGTACCAAAGGTATCTGGAAGGTGTTCTGAGTGGTAAATAACTCCTGAGTTCCAGGCTAGTCTTATTATTATCAACACTTTTAATGACACTCAGGACCAAATGGTCCATATCATTAATGGTGAGATACATTGGGAGCTAGACTTAAATGCTTTTATACTTACTTGATATTGAAAGTCAAAGGAGTGCCGCTTTCAGCAATGGATCGCACCTGAATTTCATTTTCACAAGTATCAAATAAAAGTACAAATGGAAAGGTAATGTGAATCCCCATTTCGTTTAAATATGCTGGAGTATTGATTTGACTAATCATAGTTTTAATATGTTCACCTACAGTGGGAAAGTGACTGTTCAAGGACTTGATTGTTAGTGAAATTTGTACTCTTTGTAAAAAGGAAGAGATTGAGATGCTTTATTGTCTCCAAATTGATTATGTCTAATAATTTGGGTAGTATATGGTTGAGAGACAACTTCTTATCCCTCTAATTCCATAACCACTTGTTGACTTCTGGTAATGGATGAAGCATGGTATGCTCTGATTGGGCTCTTGAATAGGAGGTTAATTTAATTTTTCAGACTTTGGGACAAAACTGGAGGACAACTAGCAGTAGAGCGTCTTCCTTCTAATGCTGAGGCTCTTTTCCCGGGCTGTCATCCTCTCAAGATGTTACAAAGTTCACCCCAGGGCGACGTTTAGGAAAGGTGGCCTACATAGTGCTTCTTAATTTAGTAGATCCAACAAGTTATCTCAGATAGCTTGTGGTGGTTTCCAAAATTCTCTCAGTGGGGAGGGAAGCTCTCAAAGGTCTCTCTACCTTCACTACTTAAGGAGATCAGCTGGTTAATTCTTTGACATTGGGCGGTCCAAACATACTGTGCATCTATTCAAGTATTCAATTATAGAGGGCATATTTTTATCTTTTATGGATGCTGAAAGCAGAAAGCAGTGTATTTCCAGATGATTATTGGTGTAAAGTTTAAAGCGCAATCTTAACGTCAAAGTCCAACGTGAATTTAGCGCCCAACAACACCTGAGCTTCCTGGTAAACTTTTTCAGCAAACTTGAAATTAGTTATCATTCTTGAACTGAGAGGACATAAATTCAGTCTTAAGAGTAACCATGCATACAGGGCTTCCAAACTCCTGGAATGACGCATTTTCCACATCAGCAAAAATCCGATGTTTCTCATGTAAATATAACATGATCAGATCTTGACTCTAATATCTAAACATTTAGTTATAGTAATAGCTCAAAAAATATCATTTACTCGAAGCATGGTCATCTTGAACATTTTAAAAAATGACTGCACATTCCCATGATTATCAAACTTAGGAAGGTTTAACAGACTAAATTGATGGAATTCCGGATAGAAGCTTTTAGATCTAGACGTCATTGGTGCAGCGCTGACATGAGGCTCTGGGTTACTAGTGTGAGTATGACTCTGTTCAAGGTTGGGGTCTATACAGAAGGTGGCAAAGAGAGCAATGAGGGTGGTACATCATGGGTGAGTTGATGCATCAGTTCTTGGTTAAACTCTTCTTCTGAGGCTTCTACCCATATAGCTCTGAAAAACCATAAGGAAGAGTTAAAAAAGGGTATCTACATCTGCTATCCTGAATCTCACCTTTAATGCGCCGCTCCTGAGTGGTATACTTCTCCTGTTCTTAAATAATTACAGCTTGAACTGTTACAAGTCCTTAAGGCTCTTCTCATGTCATACACATTATTGTGCAGGAATCTCAAAATTCACTTTTATAGTATATTTTATGTTAAAAAGCTTGTGGATATGATGCCATAGCTCGTTGTTTCACTGGAGGAGGTCTCCACTGTTTTGTTGTAGCATATGGACTAATCCTCTCAAAACTTTGATATCTTGATGCATGGTTGCTTGTCAAATTTTGATCTGTTACAACTTGGACAGGAGGTGGCTGGTGGCCTCAATGTTGCTTACCAAGTGCTGTGCAGTCACCTCATTTTACGTTGATTGTATTGGTCAAGGGCTTTTAATGCCTCAATCTGACAAGTTATGTCACCTATGTAACACAACAACATTTTTACTCCTTTCTTGAGAAAGTCATCCCTTAGATATATTTTTGGTGACTCCGCAGTTGTCCATGGCTTGATGTCCTATAGTCAACATGCTCTGTTTTAATTTGAACTAATAAGTCCATCCAATTGCTTTGAGATTTGGACATTGAGGTCGCGTTTGTTGTTAAAAGCCTGGAGCATTCATTAAAAGCTGTTTCTAAGCTGCTATTCTGGTCCTATAGTAATTCCACATTTTGTTGGTTTCTGTTAAAAATTGCCAAAGTTAAAGCGTGGTGAAAAAAAGGGTCAATTAATTTTGAACGGTGAGTTGGAGATACCCTTCCAGGTGTTTCTGTCATGTTTAAATGACCTCATAGTGGGGACCAACCCCAAGGATAAGGCTGGGCGCCAGGAGGCACAGAAGGTGAAGCTTCAGGCCCACCCTGACCTCAGGCACACACTAGACCAACGCTGGGTACAATCTAAATATGCCCAGGTTGGTACTAGTGAGATTCCTAATGCCCAGCCCCTTAAGTTGGCCAGGCGTTAAAACAGACGGTTTATGCAAATCAACGCTGATGGTTCAATTCAGTTAGTTGAGGAACAGGGTTTCAAAACCATTCCATTTACAAAATCACACGTTTGGGTCAAATCCAACTTCAATCAATTACATGAGTGAAGTTGGTTTTGGCATATTCTACCTATTTGGATGGTAGTGTTTGCCTATTGGTGGGTCGGTGCTTGGGTCCATTTCAGCAAAATCCATATTTCTCTGACGTAGTATAATTTTGTGTCCCATGACCAACACTCCTTGTTGGTCAACATTCCTAAAACCTTTCCCAGTTTGCCCATTTTTACTTATGTTTTTTTGAACAATCCTGTGTGCAGACATCTTTGAGGAGAACTCATGCTACATACACCATACCATTTTACTCACAATCCAGTTAACTCCTAGTGCACCGTTGGTTTCCCAGGTTCCCTCCAATCTGGGACGTTTACCCCTTTCCCCTGTATGCCCCGCGTCATTTTTGGTGTGGTTTTTTATAATGATTGCACTTTTCCCTTTAAGTTATTATTGCTCCAGCATCCTCTGCTGGGCTCTAGTAACTTTGGTTCTTACGGCTAAATTTCCATGCGTTGGCTCTGTGCACTGAGCTCCACAACGCTGGAAACAGGAGAGTTATAGACAATCCCCTTACAGTTTTCCCATCTTGGAGAGACTCCTAGATTTATTGTAGCATTTCAATATCTCATAGTTAGCATTTTCATATTGTTGTATCAGCTGTTCCTGATTTTTTTGACATCAAATAGAGCAGGCAACAGATAAGATTGTTCATGACCAAAGAGCTGGAATCCCTGAAGCAACATGTTCATGATCTGTCCCAGCTGCTCCGCGGTGAACATATAAGTCTCAAAACCCTAAACTGAGGAGAAAATCGAAAACCAACTACCTTCAATGACAATCAATTAGAAGTAGGTGGGCTAAAATAAAAGGTGATGGATTGGTGGTTCTCACCATTCTCTACTTCCTGTATTGGGTCTATTGTAAAGTTTAAAATCCACTCTTTTCTGCTACTACACCCACCTGTAGTGAGCACCACCTGTATAGTAAGAAGTCCATTTAATCACTACTTGCACAGGTTGTACAGGGCCAGTCCAACTATTTGTCTACCATATAGCAAGGCTACACGGTACAGTTATAAATCCATTAGTATAGTAGGATTACGCTAAAGATCTACACGAATAAATGACAAAATTGACAAATAAGGCGATCCTATATATAGAGTATGTGAATAAAATTTATAGTCAAAATAATTCATTCAAGGTGCAGTAGTGCTTTCATGATAAGGATCATTGACTATTGAACAATGCAATTGTATTAATGAATTTATGGGTCAGGGAAAGGTTTTTAATGAGAATTCAAAGAGTTGACTTTAATACAATTCATTTTAAGGAAAAATATAATAATGGAGTTGGGATTGTGCTACATCTCCAATTCAAAAACTAAGAATATAACCAAATTAATTATCTATTAGTTGTCAAACTTCTGAAGAGTTTTTATCAAATTATGTTGGCACATTCCACCATCCCACTAACTTATATATGACAGGGGATGATAAGAACTCTTAGGCTCTCATGAACTCATTAAGTTTAGGAATCATTCAAGATAAGAATGTCATGGTTGGATGACATTAAAGTAGGAACTGATGCTAGAGATAAGGCTGGCCACAGGAGGCTTAGAAAGTGAAACTTCAGGCTCTCCCTGACCTGAAACACACCTTAGATCAACGCTGGGTGCAAGCCAAGCAAGCCCAGGTTGATACTAATGGGGTACAAAACGCCCAGCCTCTGATCTCGGCCCAGGCACTAAAACGAACAATTTACATTGTAAACAATGATGGTTTGATTCAGTTTATTGGAGAGCAAGGGTTTGAGTCCCGCTCAAGTTATGAAATTTTGAGCTTAGGTAAAGTTATTGGCTTTAATCGATTACTCAAGTGAAGGCACCTTTAGTGTATTTTAATAAAATGGATAGAAGCGTCTGTTTATTGGAGCGTCAAGGCTTGGGCGCACTTCCACAGAACCTGAATTAGCCTGACCCACTTTAAATATGTTTTTTGACCAACATTCCTTGTTGGTCAACTTTTCTTAGATAAAAACCTCCGTTATTTTACGTTCTTTATCAATGGTTCCTTGGGCAAACTTGGTGGTGGACCTCTTTGGGGAGGTCTCCAACCATGTGGGCCACTACCTTATCTCGCAATTTACCAAAATCCCAGGGGCTCCTGTGGGCCGCACAGGTCCCCTCCAGATTGAGGCACCCAAGCCCCCTGACGCCAAACTACACTTGATTATGGATGCCCCTCTGGGGTCCACTCAAGAGATGATGTTCCTTACTTACCTGGTATTATATGTTGCTCTTTACACCCTTGCCTGGGGTACCTTTTGCACTGGCACCGTTTGAGGTGCCTTCCTTCCCATTCTCCTAATGGCTAGTTCCCTAGCAATGTGGGTTTGCATCCCACATCATCTTGCTGGGAACGAGAGAGTTACAGACACTCTCTTGACATTAGTCAACCAACCTTTTTATTATATGGCATAAGAATTATCTGTGTGGGACTTTCATTATTAGTAAATTGAGTGCGCTGGCCATTTGTCACTGCCACGATGGTGCTCACCACAGTTTTCTCATTTGGTTTTGTACTGATGCGTCTCGGCGTTATTCTTGCAACTACCAATTGGGAAGTGCCACTCTTCCCGCCTGTACCTGGTGGTCTCGGACTTTTTGCAATCCTAATATTGTGATTCCCCACCTTTCTCCCGAGATTTACTCAGAAATTCATCAGGCCTTATCTTCCCTTGAGCCAAAACCTGCGTTAGGAAGAAAACAATTCGTCTAATTCACGTCCACTTTTGAGAGGAGTGGATCTGTTGTCCCAGTTGTCTCCTGAGGCGGGTGACTGGGTTTTTGTGGTACTCTGCACACAGCTGCTCTTGTGGTGGGCAATATGGGTTTTGGAACAGGTTTTGGAGCAGAATTGACCTGATGAAGCATCCCTCCATTCCTTCTTTGAGTTCTTTTCTCTGCGTCAAGCGGGTCATCCAATGAAAGTATACTTGAGTGAATTCTGCAAAAAAGCCCAGGCTTTGCCATTAACTTACGAAGTTAAAATGTCATTTATCTGTTTGACCTTGGACATATCAATGCAAAACTCCCGATTTGGCAGTCACCTTCTTCCAAATTTGATCATCTTGTCAAAACCCTTTAGGGTAGTTTCTCCACCTCAACCTGGAAGGGGCTAGGTAATTTGGCTGTGATCAGATCAAATTATATAAATACAGAAGCCAAAAAGTTGCGCGCGCCTCTGGAAAATGAGGGAATCTTATCCTTCTAATCCTTCTACTTCTTCTAAATTTGGAACTGTACAGGGGTCTAGCCCCAAGAATGAAGTAAAGATTTCAGATGATTCTGCCGCGATGATGTCACCCATGGTCATCCCTATAAATAGCGCTTTCTCAACTAGTGATTTTTCCTTTAATTGTGAGATGCTTCCCACTGATTTCCTCCCCATCTCAGCAGAAATTGGGAACATTGGAGGGTCCGAATCTGAATTTAGCAAAAAAGGATTCCTTTATCATTTTCTCCCTAACACATTTCTGAGGTGCAAGCGGAGGCATTGGCTCTAGGATTGGGGGTGATGGCCTTGGATAGCGATGCACACTGAACCCTTGGAGTGAGTATGGGTTTAGTATGAACCAGAAAACGCGTTTTATAACGCAAACAATTTATCCCAAACCAAACCATTTATTTGCTCTTATGGTCTGGATGAGGACCCCATTTCAGTATACCAGATTACTCCTGAGAACCCTCGTTTGACCCCTACCATGATTAGGGGCTCTCAGGAAGTGGGAAAGGAACTTCGTTATAAATATAAAGATGTGTATGCACCTGCAGAAGGTGTGTGGGATATGTGGCCTCAGTAGTAAGAGTGGCCCACTATCCCTCCCCCTTCTATGATTCCAAAACATACCCTGATGGCTAGTTCAAGCCAGAGGAAGAATTTTCTGGTGAGTTGATGGCATTTCTGCGTTGAATAAATCCCATTCTGGATACTTCTTGTTGACTGCTACCCTTACATCCTCTTATGGAAAGTTCAGCACAACTATTTTGGTGGATACTGGTGCCTCAAATAATTTTATTGACAAAAACCTTGCTGACTACCTTGAGTTGAGTTACTCACCAGGTGGTATGGTTAGAGGTGGGGCATCTCAAGATATACCCACACTGAACATCATGGAGCCAGTCAAATTCCAGGTAGGTTCTTATCTATTGTCTGACCAGTTTCAAGCTATCAGAAACCTCTTGTTTCCCATCATTTTAGGTGTTGAGTGGTGGCGGAAGTTTGACGACAGAACAAATTTAAAAGAAAACACTTTATCCTTGTCTTTGACAAACGGTCACCAGTTGATTGTTCTTCTGTCTGAGGAGAACAGCCAGGGCAAATTACCCCATTAGCCCAATGTTCCCAGTCCATATCTTGCCCCTTTGCTGAAGCCCACCGTGAGACTTTCCTTACCTTCTTGTTTGGAGGAGTTGGCATCTTCTTTTGATGCAGCTTCAGCTAGTACATTACCAGAACATTCCGAGTTTGATTGTAAATTTAAACTTACTGTGGATTTGGTGCATATTTATTCCCCCATATACCCATTGACTGTCCAGGAGGAAGAGGTTTTAGATGTATGGGTGAAGGAGCAGTTGGCTAAAGGTGCCATCTTTCAGCGTACCTCCCCTGTTTGCTCCCCACTGCTCTTTGTGGAGAAGGCTAATGGAACTTTACATCCATGTGTTGATTATGGAAATTTAAACAATGTGACTGTACCCGACCTCCATCCCATCCCTTTAGATTCCCAGATTGCGCGTTATGAGGAGAAGGCGAAGGTCTTCTCCAAGCTGGACTGCCTCAATGCGTTCAATCAAATCCAGATAAAGAAGGGCCAGTAATGGTTAACCGCATTTTGCACCAGAAGAGAAATTTTCCAGTTCCGGGTTATGCCCTTTGGGCTTAAGAATGCCCCTGCCATCTTTCAACGCCGCATTGATGCTGCGTTGGAAGACTTGTTGGGGGTATGTGCGGTTGCCTACATGGATGACATTCTGGTGTTTTCCCCTGACCATGAGTCACATGCAATACACCTTTGACAAGTAGTGGAGAAATTGGGGGCCACTTGCCTTACCCTTAAGATTAGTAAATGCAAATCCTTCAAGTCCCAGGTTACTTTTCTGGGCAACGTCGTTTTTGACCAGGGCCATATGATAACTCCAGACAAGGAGAAGGCTATTCGTGAGTGGCCTACCCCCACCTCTGTTAAGGAACTGAGGAGCTTTTTGGGGACATGTACGTTCCTCAAGAAGTTCACACCCAATCTCTCCGAGGTGGCAGCTCCCTTATATAAGGCTAGCGGGGCCAAGGTTCTTCAGTGGCCCCCCATTTTGGAGGATGCCTTCCAAGCGGTGAAGTGCACCTTGTTATCCACATCCATCCTTCTCCATGTTGACCCTGCAAAGGAGTTCATTGTGTCCTCAGATGCTTCCAACTTCGCCATTGTGGCTGCCCTGTTACAAGTGGGTGAAGATGGGTCTGAGCATCCTGTGGGATATTTTTCTAGAAAAATGTCTCTGCATGAGTTAAACTACGCCGTATACGACAAGGAGTTTTAGCAGTAGTGGAGGCGCTGATTTTTTGGCGTCACCATTTATTATGGCGCTTACAACCATTCTGGGTATGCACAGACCACTGAGCCCTGTTGTACTACCATGCTCCACATCTTCTAACACCACGTCAGACCCGTTGGCATGAGACCCTTGCCCTATTTACATTTTCTTATGATTTCACCAAGGGCAATGAGAATGGTTTGGCGGATGCTTTGAGCCGCAACCCTGCTTTGGCTCCCAATCCAAAGGAGGTAGAGATTCACAACACCCAGTTGATGATTCCACCGAGTATGATTCTGCGTCAACTTCCTAAGTCCACGGTATATACGCCAGCGCTCATGCCTTTGGAAATTGCAGCATAATATAGCATGTTTAGGAAGGTAGTAATTTTTCAGCTGTTATCAGACGAATATGCTGTTGTTCTCGCTAAGAGCGCCCTGAATCAAAAGTCCTATCCAGGGATTATCACATGAAGGATGAGATAGTGTGGTTTCAGGGGTGCCTATGGGTTCCTGCTGGACCACTGCGCCTAGAGATCATCCAGGACCATCATGACGGAATTACTGTTTGGTCATCCTGGGAAAGCAAAGACATTGGAGTTGATATGACGCACTTACAATTGAAAGTGCTTGCCTGTTCAGGTAGGCGGTACTGTAAAGAGTGCCTGATCTGCAATCAAATGAAACCCAATCGGCAACCTTTAACAGGGTTGCTGGTACCAGTTTAAAAGGCTGAAGGGCCCTGGACTTCCCTATCAGTGGATTTCATTGTGGAGTTACCCATTTCAGATGTTTATGATGCAATCATGGTGGTGGTGGACCGCTTTACAAAGTTCGCTCACTTTATTCCTTGCAGAACAACTGTAACTGCCGCTGAAATGGACAGGCTCTTCGTCACCCATGTATTTGCGCTTAATGGGGTTCCTCAAGAAATTATTAGTGACGGGACCCCAGTTCACCTCCGTCTTTTGGGAAGAGTTGTGTAAAACTCTTCAGATCCGCCCCTGCCGTTCAACTGCTTATCACCCCCAATCAGATGGGCAGACTGAGCGAGTAAACCTGTTCTTGGAACAATTTCTGCGTTGTTACACCACCGCAGACCATTCAGATTGGGTTCCTCACCTTCTTATGGCCCAGTATAGCTACAACAACACTTTGCATTCATCAATCGGTTGTTCACCTTTTTTTTGCTAACCACGGCTTTAACCCTGCTTTTAACCTGGAGCCCAGCTGTGGTTCCAAAGTGGAAGCGGTGCTGGACTTTGCTAAGACTCTCAAGAAGGTCC
Source organism: Massospora cicadina (assembly GCA_022478985.1). Lineage (NCBI taxonomy): Eukaryota > Fungi > Entomophthoromycota > Entomophthoromycetes > Entomophthorales > Entomophthoraceae > Massospora > Massospora cicadina. Next base: position 57,562 of record JAKSZP010003960.1, read on the forward strand.
ATCAAGGGGTGTCCACAAGTTTGGAGGCAGCTATGCTGGTTTATAAGGAGAATGCAATGGAAATCGCCTAGTGGGTCCAGCATACAAGGAAGGGGATCTCGTGATGCTTGATGCTCGCAACATTCCTATCAAGCAGCCATGCAAAAAAAACTGGGTCCAAAGAGGATTGGTCCTTACCATGTAGTTAGAAAGGTAGGACATGCCTCATACCAGTTGGATCTTCCCTCCGCGTTTTGGATCTTCTCCATCTTCCATGAAAGCAAGTTGACCCTGTTTGAGGGCCCTCCTCCTGTGACTCCTGAGGATTATCTTGTGGATGGGGCACCAGAATGGGAAGTGGAGGAAATAGTAGCCTCCCGCCAGGTTAAGCGACGCCTTGAGTACTTGGTATCTTGGAAAGGGTTTGACGCAGCAGAGAACAGTTGGGTGCCAGCACGGGATTGTGTACATGCCCAAGACCTAATTGAATCATTTCATAATCGTTTCCCTGAGGCTGAAGGTTCTCAGCCTAAGCCAGCCATTGCTGCTATGAAGTTGCCGCCAGCACATAAGAACTTCTCCTTAGCAAACGTCCCTGGAGGAGGATAGGGGCCCAAGAAGGAGGAGAGGGTAATGTCATGGTTGGATGACATTGTAGTAGGAGCTGATGCTAGAGATAAGGCTGGGCGACAGGAGGCCAGAAGGTGAAACTTCAGGCTCTCCCTGACCTAAAACACACCTTAGATCAACGCTGGGTGCAAGCCAAGCAAGCCCAGGTTGATACTAATGGGGTGCAAAACGCCCAGCCTCTGATCTCGGCCCAGGCATTAAAACAAACGATTTTACGTTGTAAATGATGACGGTTTGATTTGGGTTATTGGAGATCAAGGGTTTGAGTCCCGCTCAAGTTATGTAATTTTGAGCTCGGGTAAAATATGGCTTTAATCGATTACTCAAGTGAAGGCACTTTTGGAGTATTTTACTAAAACGGATGGAAGCATCTGTTTATTGGAGCATCAAGGCTTGGGCGCACTTCCACAGAACCTGAATTAGCCTGACCCACTTTAAATATGTTTTTGTGACCAACATTCCTTGTTGGTCAACTTTTCTTAGATAAAAACCTCCGTTATTTTACGTTCTTTATCAATGGTTCCTTGGGCAAACTTGGTGGTGGACCTCTTTGGGGAGGTCTCCAACCATGTGGGCCACTACCTTATCTCGCAATTTACCAAAATCCCAGGGGCTCCTGTGGGCCACCCAGGTCACCTCCTGATCGAGGCATCCAAGCCCCCTAACGCCAAACTACACTTGATTATGGATGTTCCTCTGGGGTCCACTCAAGCAATGATGTTCCTTACTTACCTGGTATTATATGTTGCTCTTTACACCCTTGCCTGGGGTACCTTTTGCACTGGCACCGTTTGAGGTGCCTTCCTTCCCATTCTCCTAATGGCTAGTTCCCTAGCAATGTGGGTTTGCATCACACATCACCTTGCTGGGAACGAGAGAGTTACAGATACTCTCTTGACAATGAATTTAATGACATTAATCATGAGAATAACTTGAGGATACCCATGCTCTTGAATTATATGTGTTATCATAAATCTTTTCAGTTGATATCAATCAAAGATCTCTAAAAACCTGAGCTTCAACCCTTTAGTAAGAAGATTCATTGCTACTATAATATGTTTAATTGAGGACACTGGTTGGAAAGGGTCCTATAATACCTATAGACATTTTATGCCAGGACAATTGGGATAACCAACCTTTAGGTATTTGTAAGCTTATGGGACTGATGGGCTTAGTATTTGTGGAATTCATTAACATGTCCTGGATATTGAACCTTATAGGATTCATAATATTATCCTTGTTGGATTGTTTTATGTCTTAAGTAGACCACTATGTCCAGCTTATTGATGATCTTTTATGATTAATTTAAGATGAGCTGAAATGCGCGGTAATCTTCAATCATCCTACAATTTCATACATTTTTCCATTCCAAATTTTTGTTTTATATCAGGATGATCTAGGTGTAGTGAACAGCAGGGTTTACATTTGTATAATATATAATGTTAATTTTTAGAATGATAGTCTGCAAATAAGGATAGAGCAGTTAGAACAGGTAGTCGCAAAAGTCTATCAGCATTCTGATGAGTTTGCCCCACGCAATGTTTATTTATAGTCGTAGGCCTGTAATTTCAAGGCTAAATAAATTAATCAACTATTAGGCTCCCATAAGACTATATAACTATTGTAAAAGGGCATCGTTGGTGATAATCTTGAACTTGGTCTCATGCATATAAACTCATATGTTTATAGGTGTATATGATGGCTAATCATTATCACTTGGGTAAAATGAAGTTGTGTTCATGCTTGTCCAAAACAGAATAGCAGAAGACTACCTGATGTTCCTGCCCATCATCTCCTATTTGTTAGAGTAAAGCTCCTATAGCCATGAGAGATGCATCAGATTTTACTATAAAAGGCTGGTCAAAGTTGGGATATCTCAGAACAAAGGGCTTTTAGAGCTTTCTGTAACCCATTAAAAAGTCTTTGCATTATTAAGACAAATGGAAGGTGATTCTTCCTTGAAGTAGATGTGATAGAGTCTCAGCAAGTTTTACAAATCCCACTATATCTGCGGTAGTACCCACCCATTTTAAGGAATACTTGGATATCTCTCTTACTTTTAAAGTTTTCTCATACAATCAATAGCACATAATTTTGAGGGTTTGATCAAATTCTTAGTGTCAATGATGCGCCTCAGAGCTTCATTTGGGACTTAACGAATTGGCGCTTTCTAGGCATGTTCTTAAATTAATATTGGCTAACATCTAAAAGATCTCTTCCAGGTGCAATAAATATTGGGTGAATGCTTATAGAAACATATTTATATTGTAGGGGAGGATACCCAGTGGTAGAAAATGGACCCTCAATTACTGCCTCCCAAGTTCAATTCCCAGTCAATGAACTTTAGGTAAGGGACAATTATGACTGTGTTGGCGTTGCGCACCACTGGCCCAAACTGAGATAGCAAATAGCAAAGGTGGTCCATGGAGTTCCTGGCCTATCATACACCACATATGGAGGTTTTCGGGTTTTATCCTCCTTTCCCATTCATTTGATTTCCCCTCAATTGGTGCGGTATCATCACCAGGTCAGCCCACCTCAAATAAAAAGTTGGAAATCTAAAAATTTATAAAAACTAAATCTTTTTTAAAAATTTAAAATTTAACAAATTTGAAATTTAGACATATTTATATTGTCAAAGTAAACTTAAACACAGTTCATCTCAAATCTTTTATGATAGCATCCATTTTCCGCTGAAAGGTGGCTGGAGCATTTCACAATCCTTGTGACATTTGAGTGAGTTGGAGCAATCCTTCAGAAGTATGAATTACGGACTTTCCAGGTCTTCAGGAGGCAGGCAATTTGCCAGTATTCACTAATGATGTCTAGAGCTTAAAAATATTTGGCTCCTCATAATTGTTCCAAGGTTTCATCTATTTAAGGAAAATGCAAAAACCTTATAGTGATATTACTCATACAGCATAATGCACTAATGATTTTTTTGTTAAAGCCATGTTTCTTCTCAACATTAAGTACTGGACTGGTCCATGGGCTGCTAAAAGGGACATCCATAAATTAGCGTATGAGCTTCACTAATTCCTTTTGCACTTTCTTATAATTAGCCTTGCTTCCCCATAATGGCCATGATCAAATGGGCCTTGCATCCCAAGTATTAACGTGATTCTGGATCCCCTAAAAAATCCAATATTGTAGTCATCTGTTTTATGTAAATTGAGCATATTTTTGTATGGGAGCCATCAGTTGTTCTTTCTGACTCTCAGTTAGTTAAGTCTTTATTAGAAATAACTTTCTGAATTGGTAATGGCAATTCTAGAAAGCCAAAATCTGAAAAATTCCAAACTCGTACATCTCTCAATTCTCTTTCAGTGGAGTTTCTGTATATCTAAAATTTACTTCTTCTTTTTGATAAATATTTTTGAAGGAAGTTAGATTAACAAATAAAACATAGATCTTCTGGTCGCCAAGTGGGATTATTACAGGAGCAGCAAAAATAATTTCTGAATTTTGCCAAGGAGAGTAAACTTCTCGCATTTATCCTCTAAGTTGCTCCAAGCTCAATCTGGTGGGCAGCACGCGTTGTTCTCCAGGACATAATATACAACCTTAAGAGTCCTTAAAGGGGATACCTTATGTTATTTTTAAGCTGTGTTGCTCGCTTCAGCTCTCAAGTCTGCTGCTAAGGTTTTGAAGTGCGCATTTTGGTAAATTGTTGATAATAGAAGAGTGTATTGGCAATAGTATGAAGACTATCATTCTAGTTGAGCTTCTTACAACCAAGGTGAGTACTGTCTTCAACGCTTTTCTGAAGTTAACGCTTTCCATTTAATCCTTGAAGGTATTTTCTGAAAAGCAAGGAAACTTCTCTTTCTAACACTTCCTACTGGTGGAACTTAACCTACTATTAAGTTCAGTGGTTCTATCTTCATCTTTTGATGCAGGATCTCACAGTAAATGGATAACAATAAATAGGAAAAGGATATATTATCCTTAAAAGCTAATCCCAAGAGTAAATATACACCAAATATATGACATTTTAAATCTATATAGATCTTTAATTTTCTATGGATCTCAATAAACTTTATCTAATAATAAGCAAGGGAATTTAATGTAAATTCATCAGTCAACTCTTCTGTTAGTGCCCCATTTGGAAATGACAGACATCAACGATGGATTAACCCTCCAAAGATGCACCAAAAAAATGATCTTCCTTTCTCTATCTATTTGGAATTTGTTGCCGACTTAAAAATGCAACCTATTATGAGTTATATCAAAAAATTTGTCCCAACGACTTTGGTCAACCCTAGAATATCTTATTTATTAGGCTAGCAACTTGCATAGGCAATGGTACCTTTTGCCCATAAACAGCAGGTCATGTTACCTAAAAGGTTAACTTACAAGTTGCTATTTAGAGGTGCCATCAACACCCAACAAATAAAACCATAATTCAATTGGAAACAAAGTCCAATTAACTCCCACAAGATTGATATGATATCAATAATTAAATTAGAAAAAGAATACTTGTTTATTTTTGGGGATCGTCCCTGACAAAACATTAGTAACCCAGTGGAATCAAATCCTGGAAGATTAGTTGATACTTGTTTAAGGATATTTCACTGTACAATAGATATCATCTAAGACAATAATGACTCAGATCCACTAGTGGGTCTCATTCCCTGGTGGGCAAGCAGATGGTAATATAATAATCATTTAAGCTGGATAATGTGGGCATACTTATGTTTAAACACATTCAAACGCTTGACCAGATTATCCAGCAATGATATATCCTTTTGAGGCAGACGCAACTTTGTTCCCGACCTGAGTCCAAAAGCATGGTTTAAACCTGATTTCTCATAGTTCATCTCCTTTTTCCTTGCTCAAAGCACTCTGCATGTCCTTATCCTTAGTATGTTTCCTCTTCATAACTTCTCATCAAAGCCTCCTTAGAGCGTGTTTTTACAGTACCATGATATATTAGGACTATTTCAGTCATTTTTGCTGATAATATGTCTGGAAAGCCTGTATTTTCCCAGGCTGTTCTTCTATGACCCTTTGTCATTTGAAGGATATTCTCGATTGGCTTAACTAATTTCTTGGTTATTGTACTCCCCCAGGATGGGGTCTAATTTTTTGATCAGAATGGATCTTCTATTCTCCTCTTCTTTGGCCTCCTCACAGTCAATCCAGTTTTAACCTGAGCTGATCCTGCCATAATTACAGTCTTCTTTTTTACCATCACAATTAACCCCTTTGTATCACTTAAAAAAGGTAGGCAGGAACACTGTCAGATACTTTTAATTGTGACAAAATTACAAAATCATTATTTTAATTTGTTTACATTTTTTTATTATTAATATATTTATCTCTATGTTCTCAATTTATATTTTTTATATTTTTACCATATTATTTTTCTCTCTTTGTAATGGTACTCAACTTATGATATGTAGGTTCAGAAGTCCATCTTTTCTTTTACAACTATTCAGATTCAGATGTCATTTTTTTAACTTAACCAGAAAATATGGTTTAGCGGTCCCCTCATTTGACTTAACCAACGCAATGAATCCTAGTATATTATTAGTAGGTTCAGCAGTCCTAAGAAAACATTGAAATTGGATTTTTTAGATCCAATACTTTAAGTATTTAGTATGTACTCTGTTCACTATATGACCATCAGCGATGTTTCTCAGCATATAGGCATCTTTTGCTGACTTGAAAATACTCTCAAATGGTCCCATCCAATATGTCTTCATTCCGATTTGCCACTGATTTCAACGTGTCCTAATTTTAATTCATCTTTTGAAAGCTGGATCTTGCTTCTTCTAATATCAGAATATGTGACTCTATTGCCAATCGCCAGTTCCCATTTAAACATGTTTATTGTTTCTATTAATAAACTGATTTTTAGCATTATTTGCCATGCCTAACATTCGGATTAATTCCATCAAAAGATCTGGAAATAATTCCTTGATTGTGCAGATTGATATAGAGATGTTAGCTTCATGCAACTTTGACTTAAGTTACTATCATTCTCAACTTTCTTGCCCTTTTCAGTATCTGACTAGCACATGGTTGAACGTCTTCCTGTATGATTTCTAGATTAGTCACCTTCATTTTTGACTTTTCTTATGATAACATTTATCTTTAATATCATACCTTGATACAGTAGATTTTCTCATGGTCCTTTACAATTCAAGCCAAAGTATCTAATATTTCTGAGCAGATAACTGGCGGTATAGGATTCAATGCAGCGCTCAATTGCTTAAAATCTAGACTTATAAACCCTTTTCCCAAATCTTAATAAGTTTTGTCCTATACTTTAGGCAAAAACAAGATTTACAGATCTTCTCCAACTTCTTCCCCAACTTAGGGTAGCCAAAGTTTCATTTACTCCATCTTTCCAGATGTGTTTTTAATTTATCAGCCCATTTTAATACATCATGTTTCTTCTCCATTAACTCTCATTCTCTTGATGTTATATTTCTCATTAATGTCATCTCAATTCCACCATAGTTTGATCCTCATTAAATAGAAATTCTTCATAAAATTAATTAGGTGAATTAACATCAAGCCTAACATCTTTATATAATCCACCATCTGTGATGTGGAAGTCTGATTATTCAGCGCTGAAACAATGGCGTGGTGCAGTTTTCTGTAGGGCTCAAGAGTCAATTGCATTACTATTCATGCATCAAGATCTGATAGAACTTTCACATCATCTAATATTTGCGATTACTGGTAAAATAGGTCAATAGAAGCCGCCTGTAGGTGAACAGCAGGTAAAAATTAGACTGTCCTGCCAGCCATGGTGCCGGAGTACTGAATGGCAAACCAAAATGCCCAAGGCACAGCTGCTGGTATGACGGATATGAAACTGGAAAGGAGTTTCACCAATATCTGCCAGTGAGCCAGAATAGCGTACAAGCACAAAATAGAATACCAGATGAACATGGCCGTTTACCCCAAGGGGTATGAGAGTGCCTGCGGAAAAGGTGGTTTAATTCTCAATATACAAAAACTAAAATTTTGGGAAGGTTTTTTAATGGAATCTTTAAGGAGCAAAATTGACCAACATTTTCTCAGTGCAATGTGACTGATTAAATAGTGGGCGATTTAGAGGGGAACCAAGCTGAGGATTGGGTCCCTCAAGTTTGACCTAACCAGCGAATTGTTTGGGAATGGGGAACAGATAAGTTAATTGAGAACTGAAATTGAAGAATTTGGTAGCAGGCCGAGTTGCTATTATTTTTCCTCAAACGTCCAAACTGAGGCTTGGATACATTTATAACAGTTGGCATTATGGCGTTTAGCCTGACAAGCAGCGGGAATCCCCCAAGGCCACCCCACATAGGGGCAGCCCCATTTGGTTGGGAATGGGTTTGGGACGTCCAACCCACCCATGCTAGTCGCTGGGACATTCTTTTGGTCAGAATCAATGCTTTGGGTGCAACGCCCAATTTGGCAGCTGTGAGCTTCTAACCCTCATCAATGGTGCCTGATGCTGTTACCTACCCATCAGGGATGATCCCCTGATGATTTTGGAAGGGGGATTATCTCAATTGTAGTGTTAACTGAATCAAGACTGTCAGCTGTTCCAGATGATAGATCAGTCTACATTAATTTTTGACCATTTAAAATTTGAACATCGGCCTAACTGACACTCAATGTTGTTCTAACCAATTTCATTTCGACAATCTTGGTGAAAATTTAACTAATTCCCTGTAACAGTTCTGCTGAGGTAAGTGTGGGTACCGGAGGAGGGATCTAAAGCAGAAGAGCTGTTACCCAGCGCTCATCTACCACATGGGCAAGATCACCCTGAGTGATGAGAGGTACAGACATCCTCTTCAGTACCTTCTTGCTTGGAAATGGGAAAATGGTCTAATCAATGCCCAAAGGACGTTCCCCAGGACTTACATTACCCTTTCCTTTTTCCAAGGGAAGAGCCCCACCGCCAGGAAACTGCATGAAAGCCACATTCTTGTGCGCCTTGGGTAACTTGATCGCCATAACTGTCGCAACTTTTTGGAGAGGGCGGGGAGCATCAGGGGTGGGATTTGTGAAATGCATTGACCAATTCCATACAGTTCACACAATCGTGCACATTGACCAACTGTTATCATATGCAGGATACCCTTTTCAAGCCACTAGATATTGAACAGACTGTCAGGACATGCGGGATGCCAGGATATTTACACCTCAGCTTTTTCGCACCCTCAATGGTGATTGGTTCAGGTTCTGGGGGAACTGTACCATTGAAAGGTGACAGCTGGGAAACGTGGAAGATGGGATGCTGTTTTTAGTGAGATGGGAGCTTCAACCGGAAAGCACCGTTACCCAAGACCTCTTACACCAAATGGGGACCCAAATGCTTACTTGCGAATTTGTGGAAAGGAGCTTGAATTTGTAAATGGCGGGTACTGAGCATAACATAGGAGCCCACTTATATATCATGACCTGGGAGTTGCTTAGAATCTGTGAACCACTTGTAGTCTTCAATAGCTTTAGTGAAGTGTTCCAGCACCAAGGATTGAGTTGACCTAATATGTTCAGCGTGATCTGCGGCGGCTTAAACCTCAGGCTGCAAGCAAGGGCCAACCAAAGATGAAGGATTATAACCCAACATCGCTTCATAGGGCGAAAATCCTGTAGATGCGTGGGTTCCATTATTATAAGCGAATTGAGAGAGGAAGGTCATTGTCCCAGATGTCCTGTGCAGCAGCGGCATAGTAACACAGGTACTGTTAAGTACTTGGTTAACTCGCTCAGTCTATCCATCAGGCTGGGAATGGTACGCTGTGGAATGACAGGGGGATATTTTTAGGATCAAGATAAGTTCACTCCAAAACCGCGCCATGAACTTGGAACCATGGTCGCTGATAGTCTCCTGTGGGAGACCAAACATTGAGAACATGTGATGGACAAAAAGATGGACAGTCTCCTCCGATGTAATTGCGGAAGTGCAAGGAATAAAGAGGGAAAATTTAGTTAAACAATCCACCACCACCATCACCACTGTGAACCCATCAGAGCAGGGAAGTTTGACGATAAAGTCCACGGACACTGACATCCATGGACCCTCCACCTGCTGTAAGGGGTGTAAGAGACCATTTCTACCAAGCGGTCCAACTTAGCCCAAGCACAAGTGATGCAGTTGGTGATCCAGACAGGAACTTCTTTTGTCAAATCCGCCCAAATGTAGGTCCATTTAATTAAGTTGATGCATTTCTTATTACTAGGATGGCTGACATGGGGGATCGTGATGTGCGCGGAATACCTCAGTTCTAAAGGAGGGAGGAACCCAAAAGCGTGACCAGAAAAAAATAAGACCCTTTTTCAATGAATATAGGGAGTGTTTGTGTTTCTGGTGGGATAACCGCTCGACCAACTCCATGCCCTCAGGGAAGGCCATTTGACTGGCTAAGACCTGAGCAATTAATGGAGCGTTGGGGGCCAGAGTGATGGAGGAAATGACCTGGTGGACAATTGACAGGATTTGAGAAGCAGGAATCATGGTAAACAGATCCACTTCCTCCAGATCCATGGAACAGTGAGCGGGCTGCAGCTGAGAAAATCAGGAAGCACGTTGAGCGCACCTTTAATTAAATTCATATTTGAAATTAAAACTGCACAAGTCTCAATAGGTTCAGGCTTGCCGATGTGCCAATTTTTGGGGTTTAAAAAAGTACAAAAGGTCCTGGTGATCTGTGCAGACCATTAATTCATGTTGAGAACCCTGTAACAGGTACTGCTAATGAGTTAAGGCCCATGCAACAGCTGCCAACTCAATATCAAAAATAGCCCAAGACTGCTCCATAGAGGTGAACTTTCAGGAAAAGTAGGTGACCGGGTGTTCCAAGCCATCGTGCTCCTGGAGCAACACCGCCCCCACTGCTATCAAAGAAGCATCACATGCAATGATATAAAGCTTGGTGGGATTGGTATGCTTTAAAATGGGAGGAGACAACTACTCTTTAACCAATTCAAACGCCTGTTGGCATTTGGGCATCCAGAGGAACGGTGCATATTTTCCTGTAAGGGGGTGGAGTGGGGAAGCAAGCTGGGAAAGGGCCAGGGAAATTTTTTAAGAAAATGATAGTTCCCAAGAAACTCCGCAGTTGTTTCTGGGTAGTTGGGGTTGGTCACTCTTGGATAGCATCCAGCTAATTGGGTGGGATTATGTAACCATCTTTAAGGACAAGATTCCCGAGGAAGGTAACCTCCTCCTTATAGAACTCACACTAGGTAACTTGAAGAACAAACCTGCCTTATGAAAGGCGGCCTCAACTGCTTTCAAGTTAATAGCGTGTTGTTTGGGAGTTGGGAAGTGAACCAGAGTGTCATCAATATATGCAGCTGTGCGTTAAACCAGAGCTCACCCAGTACATTGTCAATCATATGTTATATGTAGTGAGAGCATTCTACAGCCCAAAGGGCACTACGCGGAATTGGAAAATGCCCCACTTTGTCTGGATTGCTGTTAACCATTTTTGCCCTTTTTTACCCAAATCTGGTTGAATGCATTGATGAGATCCAACTTGGAAAACACCCAAGATTTGGCGATTGCTTGGCTTATCATCTGTTCTAAAGGCAGGGGGTAGAGATAAGAAACTGTGATTTTATTTAAGTGTCCATAGTCCACACAGGAGCGGAGAGAACCATCAGCTTTTTTAGTGAAGACTTGGGAGACGCGACTGGCAAGGTCTCCTTGAACAACCACCCTTTTTTCAACATATCGTCCAACCAGGTGTTGAGTGCAGCTTCCTCCTCTGCTTTGTGGGGATACAACGGGCAGTTGATATTCACCAACTCCACCGCCGTACAAAAACCACAATCAAATCTAGTGTAGGGAGGCAAACAATCTGCCTTATCAGAATCAGAAATGCTTTGATAGCACATTTAACTTTCTGGAAAATTGGATGGTATGCCTGTGGGGGAGATGAGGGACATGATAGTACTGCGACCTTGAGCTTTCTTAAGAGTGTCGATTAAGGGGAATTCACCCTCCAGTTGATCATTAGTAAACAACAGCATGTTTGACTCCAGGTGGATCTTGACATGTCACCGGCGCCACCATCCCACTCCTAAGATCACTGGAAACACCAAGTTGAGAATAGCAGAAAAGCGGTCGCAGAAGCTGAACTGGTGTATTAACATGTGACTGGACGGCGTATCAGGTAAAAGGTTTGGGAGGCTGACGACGCAACCATCACTGAAGGACATGCATCCAGGGCAAGTTCCAATTGGTGGGCCAGTTCTACACTCATAAAATTTCCCACAGCTCCAGTGTCCACCAGGGCCTCAAAGGAGACGTTATGGGACCCAACACTAATCTTCATGGGTACTGAGAAGTAAGCGGAGTTCTCTTTATTGGTAGTTGTTGATGAATCCAGTGATACCAAAGAGATGGTAGTGGGGTCAGGGGAAACCACTAGGCTTTTGTGGGAGATAAACTTGTTGCAAGTCGGGGTGTCAGATCCTACTGACATGGGCAGGATATCCGCGGCAACTATGGGGTATGGGTTTGAAGTTTTGAGTGGAACTGGACTATATTGGGCAGAGAAAATCTTCTTCACAATCTAGTTCAGTTGAAAAGGAGGGACCATTGCTGCGCCAATATCTATGAGAAAGGCGGAAATGGCTAAGAATAATGGTTGGTTGATTATGTCCGGCAAACAGCAAGTAAAAATTAGACTGGCCTGCCAGCCAAGGTGCTAGAGTACCCGAATGGCAAACCAGAATGCCCAAGGTACTGCTTCTGTTATGACGGATATGAAACTGGAAAAGAATTTCACCAATATCTCCCAGTGAGCCAGAATTTTGTACAAGAACAAAATAGAATACCAGATGAACACGGCCGTTAACACTGAGGGGTATGAGAGTACTGGCGGAAAAGGCGTTTTAATTCTCAACATACAAAAACTTAATTTTTTGGGGGAAGGTTTTTTAATGGAAAATTTAAGGAAAAAAATTGACCAATAATTTTCTCAGTGCAATGTGACTGATTAAACAGTAGGCGATTTAGAGGGAACCAAGCTGGGATTGGGTCCCTCAAGTTTGACCTAACTGGCGAATTGTTTGGGAATGGGGAAAAGATAAGTAAATTGAGAACTGACATTGAAGAATTCAGCGGTGGGCCAAATCACTATTTATTTGACCTTGAACATCCAAACGAGGCTTGGATACATTTCTAACAGTTGGCGCAATGTCATTTAGCCTGACAAGCAGCAGGAATCCCCCAAGGCCACCCCATGTAGGGGCAGCCCCATTTGGTTGGGAACAGGTTTGGGACGTCCAACCCACCCATGCCCAGCTGCTGGGCTGTTTGTTCAGTCAGAATCATTGCTTTGGGTGCAACGCCCACTTTGTAGGCAGGGAGCTTCTAACCCTCATCAATGGTGCCTGATGCTGTTACCTGCCCATCAGGGATGATCCCCTGATGATTTTGGAAGGGGGGATTATCTCAATAGTAGTGTTAACTGAATCAAGACTGTCAGCTGTTCCAGATGATAGATCAGTCTTCATTACTTTTTGACCATTTAAAATTTGAACATTGGTCTGACTGCCACTTGATGTTGTTCCGATCAATTTCATATTGATGATCTTGGTGCAGATTTCAATAATTCCCCATAACAGTTCTGCTGAGGTAAGTGTGGGTACCGGAGGAGGGATCTGAAGCAGAAGAGCTGTTACCCAGCGCTCATCTACCATGTGGGCAAGATCGCCCTGAGTAATGAGGGGTACAGCCATCCTCTTTGGTACCTTCCTGCTCAGAAATGAGAAAATGGCCCGACCAACGCCCAGGGGACGTTCCCCAGGACTTACACTGCCAATGTTTCATCCTTTTCTGGACTTAATTCCCTTAAACCCTGTTTATGGTTAGCCATTTGCATAGTAATTTTAAACTCAGTCATAAACACTTCTTTAGCATCGCTGTACATCCAATTATCCCCTTTTAAGATGGAGAACATCAGATTTTGACAGTCAGTGTCTAAGCTGTTCATCACAATTACTGCTTTATGTTGGTCGCGGTATCCAAGCATCATAGTTTCAAATAGGCAGAAATTGCTAGTGCATTATCTCAGTAAATTGTAGGTAATTTTGGTGTACCCTGAAATTCTATTTTTGCAACGGTGGCAAGATACCCTTTATCAGCAACTCAACTTAAAATAGGTTAATTACAAGGTTAATCTCCAAAATTGCAGCAAAAAAACCAGTCTTACTGCTTGGGATTTGTAATTTACCAAATGGATTTTTGTACATACTGTTGTTATCTTTGTTTACCTCCATTTGGGCGCATTCACATTTGTGGTTTTCAAGTTCTTCTAAGCGCTTCAATATCTGCGCTATATCTCCCTGAATCTGGCAAAAGAGTTTTCTATCCGCTTCTCATCCACTTTTCTGTAATAATATTTCTTTGATTAATTTAGTATCCTTTCGTTTCAATGTGGTGTCTTTTTTCATGAAGATCATTATTAACGCTTTGACTTGTTCAATTTCTTCCTTGGCTTTCTCACTCATTCATCATAAGTATTGAGATCACCTTGTGACGCCAAGTTCAGCGCGTTCTTATTAGCAGTTTCTAGTTACATACACAGTTTTCCAAGTTCATTGTATACCACATTGTGCTGAAATATTATTCTATTATGTCTGGCTTGAAAACTTAGCTACCCCTGTAGTGAGCACCATATGTAACCTTTCAAGCTGTATGGCTTGCTTCAGCTTTCAAATCTAATGTACAGGTTCTGATGTGCGCGTTGTAATAGATTGTTGATAATAGTTGGTTAAGTTGGAAATAGTATGAAGATTATCGCCCTGGTGAGCTAGGTAGGGTAAGCTGGGGCCTCCTCGTAGCACAGCTGGGGAAAGCCCATGGAAACATGGGTGAGTAGCTAACACTTGAACCCATAGAGGCACATTGATTGGGTCCTGTATTGGCCTGGAAGAATTGCGGGATGTTTTTGATGAATGTGCAACCTGTTCTCGTGGGTGTCTACCATTCCCTAATAGGATATGGGAAGGAAGGGGGTATGAGTCAGGAATGGCTTTTGTCAAACGGCCTCCCTGCAAAATGGGGTTGCACAGTTGCGGACCCCAGGACAAGGGAGTGGCAAGCCTATTTTGGCTGCATTTTGGTGCACCTGCCTACAATAAATGCTGTGGTTTTCCAAGCTGGCCTGAAGCTCAGCAACTGCCAGTCCAGTTGGCATGAGCCAACTGGTGGCAAAAGTTATCATAAAAGAAAATTTCATTTGATCTAAAAGGACTCCAAGACTTCCTAGACATAAATGGGCCAGAGAGCACAACACCGCTAAAAAAAGCAGGTGGCAAAGGGGAGGGCTTTGGATTTTCCTCCATCAGGGGCCTTAAACCTGGAGGTCATCAGGTCTTATCTCCCACAAGGGGGATGAGAGGTATATCGACTGTTCTTGCTGGTGCAGACGGTCTACCCAGTACTTAAAATGGGTGGGTATGTCAGTTTATAGGTAGTGCGAGCTACACCCAATTGCAGTTGTCCCGCATTGGGTGAAGCTTAGGTTCGCGCAGCCCTAGTGTGGTGGGGGCAGTACCTCAGGCCTTCATCCCACAAAATGCCTGCACTAGGAGCCCTCTGGGGCTTTTTAAAGCTCAAAGATTATAGCTCTAGGTGAGCTTCTTAAAACCAAAGGGAGTGTTTTGTTCTTTGCTTGACTGTTGCTAACGCTTGTACTTCTAATCAATGAAGGTATTTATGAAAAAGAAAGATAACTTTTCCTTCTGACTCTTCCTTCAGGTGAAACTTAACCTAATATTAGGTTTCAAAGGGTCTCATTTTCTCTCTTTATGCAGGAGCCTGTGGAGATCTTGATAGTGATAAATAGACAAAGGATTATTTAAAATTTGATTATAATACCAGGAGAAAAATTACAATTAATGCATGACGTCTAAGATTATTATAAATCTTTAAGTTTCTATGGATCTAATTTTGCTTTACTTTATAGAATATAAGGTAAACTTAGAGGGGACTTTAGCGCTCAAAACTTCCATTAGCACCCCATATGGAATTAGAAGCTGTCACCAATGGATTAACCCTCCAAAGTCACACTCAATAATTATCTTCATCATCTACCTTGTCAGAAATTTTCCACCCCAGCTATAAGATAAGAATGTTGTAAGTCAAATTGTCTGATAAAGGAAATGTTGGTCATTTACTAGTCTGCGATACCAATATGAATCTAAATAATAATAATAATAATTTTATTTGAGGTGGGCCAACCTTGGGACAAATATGCCACACCAAAGAGAGAGAATGAGAAAATGAAATAAAGGGGCTGCAACCTAAACCCGAGTACCAGGGGAGAACATCATGGCCAGTGTTCCCATGGGACCTGGCAGTGTTGGAGGGGGTTTGCTTGAGCTGCTCGGGAAGTTTATGCTGTTGAGTCAGGTTTGCATTTCTGGGTCAATGGTTAGGAAGGGTAGTGGAAGCCAGCCCTGCACCATCCTCTGAAGTTGGCATGGAGTCACTTTACCAAACAGCCAAATATTGAACAATTTAATGATGTTTTGTTAAAATGGTTGCAAATATTGATGGGATTTGGGACCAAATTTTGTTTTTGCCTTTTGAAAAATCGTGTGAATTGTCCATAGGGAAAGTACAAAAATAACTTTCAGAGCAATTCTGGGATTGGTGAGTCAATTTTAAGTGCCATGAAATTTAAAATTGGACAGAGTTTGGTTGGTATGCGGTTGGGTTCCATCAGTGGCCACGCTAGTTTCCATACAAGCTGTGCTGTTGGGCACTCTTTCAACCTATGCAGCAGGGTGTCTTTTTGCGCCACATACTCTATAGTGCTTCTGGGTTGAATTAGACCACTCAGCTGATTGGTAGGCCCTGTGCAGCCATTGCCAAATGTGCGACCTTATTTTTGGGCGAAGTAAATCGTGGGTCACAAATTTCTAATTTTTTATATGAGTTTTTTCATTGTATGGCTGATCGTTATGGCCCAGGAGGTTGATATGGGCTAGGGTTTGTGCTCTTGGTGGGGGGTATTCTACCACTGAGACTCATGTGACCTTGCATTCCTGAGCGTAGGTATGGTTTGTGAATCCTTGGCTGTGTTGCCCCCTTGTGATGCTGAGAGGGAACAGCCACAAATCTTAATGGATAGTCCTCAGTACTGCATGGGAGAAGCTTGAGGCCTGGTGTGGGCCATGGGCATTCAGATTAGCCACAAGGTAGGACAGGAGGGTGTTTTGCGCTTTGGGATTGGATAGTCTGAGGCCCCTGTCCAGGTTGATGCATGCAGCATGTGACCAGTGGTTTGGTTTGGGGGTTGGGCTTGTCACTCTAACTAACCACTTACCAAGTATCTTATCTGATTGAGCGACGTGGTCAGTGAGGCCTAGGCCTCCTTCCATTTGTGGTCTGTGGAGCAGGCCTATTTGTATTGGGCTCTTCTGCCTTCCCACAACTATGACTGCAATAATGCCCTGATGCAGTTGTGGAATTCTGATAAAAAGAAGATGATTGCCGCTGGGAACCAGAGGATTGGAAACAGGAGGGAATTTGCAACTGTGACTCGCCCTATGAGTCCTGTTTGCCTTCCCCTGAGGGAGGCAATATGGGATGTGAGCTTCCAGATGAGCCTATCCTCAATCCCAGTTAGGTCCAGCCAATTTGGGCTCAGGGTGATGCCCAGGTGTTTCACTGGGCTGCCCAAATGCACCACCCCAAATGGGGCCCAGATTTTGCCTAGTTTTTTTGTTTTTTTTTTTGGATACTAGGGTGTGGCAGGGATGGTCATTGCGTGCTGGAGAATTGTATGCATTTTGCCAAACAAATTTGATTTTAATTTTATTTTTTTTTATGTTTTTGCTCCTGTTTGCCTCAATTCTTTTTAATTTTTTATTAGACATTGCGAATTACATGGATTTGGCTGGGGAAACAATTTGCCACAAGTTACTTCATCCCCAGCAATGTTCAGAGGCCTGCAGTTAAGGTCTCAACTTTTGATTGGGTTAATTAATTTTTTTTATATTTTGATTGGGCTCTGAGGCTTCATAGTTTCATATAAAATGTAAATTGGTTTCAGCAGCTCAGCCACTAGATTAATCGCCAAATATATCATACTCAGCCATGGTCAGAGACCTGTAAAAAAAGCCAATAATTGATTGGTGTAGTTAAATTATATAAATTGAAAATATTGGATTATGAGACATCAGAATCATGCGTTAAATTATTTAAATTAGCTTTGTCAGAGCAGCTGACTGATTCAGCCAATTTCATCATTCTAAGCAAAGATCTGAGACCTGTATTTAAGGTCTCAATCGTTGATTGGTGTAAATAAATGATTTAGATCTATTGTATTGAGTTCTGAGACTATGGAGTTGTTTTTTATTTAAATTGATTTTGTCATTTCAGCCATTTGACTCGCTGCCAATTCCATCATTTTCAAGTGAATTCTGAAACCTGTAATTAAATGTATCACTTGCCTGCTTATCTAAACTGATTTCCGCATTTAAAACTGGGTCAGCTGATATGATGATGATGTCATTATTGATATTGGAAGCTGGCTCCTGATTCATTGCATCTATGACCAATCTGACATTTGATTTTCTGTATGCATTTTTTTGGATATTGAAATTTGTTCAGTTTCGCTTCTTCTAAATCACCATGATGTCAATCTTCCTTGGACGTCCACAGCACTGGGTATATAAGGCCCAGTTGTCACCAACCCAGCTACCATTTCTGGCTGAGTGGGGGTGATAGGAGGCAGGGTGGCACTATCTGGGGCCAGTTGGCAAACTCTGGTTCAAGTTTCGCCGCCCTGGTTTTTTGGATGGGTGATTTTCATGCCACTGACAGGTAAAATTTCTTTTTTCATTTTCGTTAATTCTTGCATTACTAGCTGACTTTTATTATCAGATGATTGTTTTGAGTTTCTCTGAGTCCTCCAAGCTTGAAATTACTATGACTGCATCATCAGCATATACCAGAGCTTTCAGCGGTGGCTGCCCACGCACGTTGATGACTTCCAGCTCTACCTCCGCTGCCCACAACACTGGGTTGAAAGCCAGGTAGTACAGCAAGGGGCTCAGCGGGTCCCCTTGCCTCACCCCAAATTGCGGTGAGATTTTGGCTGACTGGAACCTGGGGCCTAAAACTGACATTTTTGTTTCCATCATTTGCTTCATTGCCCAGTTGTGTTGGATTTTTTATGGCAGGTGTGTTCTCACCATGCAACGGTGTAAGTACAATTAGTCTACCCTGTTGTAAGCTTTTTGTTGGTCTAGGAATACTAATGCTATGCTAGACTTTGACTGAGTGACATTGGAGACTGTATGGATGTTGTCCCAGATGCTCCTGCTGGGGACAATTCTGTGTTGGTTTGTTGAGATCACATTCCTCCTGATGGTCCCTAGATGACATGCCAGGATTTTTGAAAGCAATTGGAGTCAGAGTTTATCAGTGAGATTTGACACCAGTTGTTGAGTAAATGTGTGTCTCCTTTTATGTGAAGGAGAACCAGAAGGGCTTTGTCCCCCAGGCATGAGCTTGGTCTCATCCAAGCATCTGTTAAGCGCGGTGAGGAGGATGTGGCTGAGGAGATCTAGGAATGTCATAATCAATTCGTACAGGATCCCATCAGGTCCTGGGCTCTTCCACCAGGGAAGGCTATTGATTGCTTCATTGAGTTCCTCTTTTTTTACTAGTGCTGTGAGTGCTGATGTGTCTAGGGTTGGGGGTGGCTCTGCCCTCGCAAGGAAGGACTCAAGGTCCTGAGGTAAGGCGCCCATGTTTGAGTATAACTTTGTGTAGTATTCATGGGCTATATCCACTAGCACCTCTGGGGAGCATGCTATGGTACCATCTTGCGCAGCCAGAGCATCACATTGGGTTTAGGATTTCTGAGCGGTGAACTGATGCATGAAGAATCTCGATGATTTTTCACCCTCAGCCTCCACTTTCACTCCTGCCTGTAATGCGAGCCATTCCTGTGCTTGCTTGCTGAAACCTTGGATCTCAAGGGTGAGCCAATCCCATTCCTTCATCCAATTGGTGCTGTGGCCCGCTTGGGAGGCATTTCTCTTGAGATGTGCACATTGGTTGATTGCCCTTTGGAGTGCCGATACCTCAGTCATGTGCATCCTGGAGGAATGTACATTTCATGCTGGCTACCATTTTGGCCTTCAAGCATCCCCAGGTCTGGATTGGGTCTTCTCTGAGGGGGTCCCTCACATCACTAGCCATGGTTTGTACTGCTAACCAGTGGGTGAAGTTGGCATTAGCTACAGTTTGTGGGTGAATCTTCTCCCATTTTGGGCATGGCTTTGCCTGCAGTTCTGACCTCAGGGTAATCCTTACCAACTGATGGTCTGAGTGGGTGATACTAACTATTTTGAAGTTTTCTACCATACACTTGAGGGTCACCAAAATGCTGATTAGGTCGATACGTGTCATTGAGAGCAGCTCACCCTCTCTGACGTGTGGCCTTGTCATGTGCTCAAGGGTTGGCACATCCTTTGGGCGTGCATTGATGACCCCTAATTTGGCCATAAGTGATGCGAGTTCCTATTGCCCACAGGGATGATTAATATCCGGGGGCCATCGTTTGTGGCTCTTGTGAGCCAGCAGTTCATGTCCCCTAGGAGGAAGCTGTTTTCTGGTTGTGGTAAATTGGCCACCTCTTTGAAGAAGTTGGCGCGGTCACTGGGGATTTTGGGGGCATAAGTATTGACTATAAAGTACTGATTTCCCTGCAAGGTGATCATAATGGCCAGGACTCTCCCCCCTAGGTGATCAGTTGAGGATGATATGGTGATACCCCTGCCTGGTTTGATAATGAACCCGCAGAGGGTGGACCAAGTTAAGAAGTTTGGGAGGAGCATCTGGTTCCACTCAGGCGCCTCCCCTCTTGGTATGTTCTCTCCATGATTACCAGGATGTCAGCTGGAGGGTTTTGCAGGTGCTGAATTTTCTTGGCCCAGGACGTGGCAGCCTTCAGCCCTGCGAAATTGAACGTCCCTATTGTAATTAGATTGCCCAATCTGCCCAATCCGCCTTAATCGAATAGTTCTGGGCCATTTGACACAGTTCTATCACGATTTAAGCAATATGAGCTTTGAGTACCCATTCGTGAGCTCTGCACCACAGAGCTGATCTGAGGCAGCGCTCAATCTATCAGTAGCTGGTCCATATTGAAAATTTTTGTAACCCTTGTTCTGAGAGTTTTTCGTTGAGAGCACAGGCAGGTGACCGGAGTTGTGAACCCCATCCTGAAACAACACCAGTTTGTTTCCCGCTCCTGTAGACTTCATCTGTCCCTGTGTTGCCGCCTGCATCAGCTGGTTTGCTGTCCCCTCCATTGACTCCTTGGAGGTCACTCTCAGGATCTTAAAACAGTTTATCATTTCCAGCATTATTGGTTTCTGGGATCTAAATTCACTTTTTTAGCTTCCTCAGCCCTCGCTCTGGCTTCTGCTCATCACTTTGCTTTCTACTCTGCTATGCGTTGTTTGGTAGTGACAGGTTTGACTATCTTTAACTCGCCATATTCCCCTCAGTTGAATGAAGTTGTTGCCACCTGAAGTTTACCAAAATTTTCATCACTTTCGTCCATTTCCTTGGAATCCTTCTCCTGCTGATTGCCTACAACAGGGCATGCATGGGCCTGATGCCCAAACTCCTGTCAGTGCTGGCAGATGGGAGGAGCCCTCTCTGATGTGACTTTAAAGGGGTCAGATGCTTTTCCCTCTTTGCAAGATGAACTGTGTGACATGTGGAATCAGGTTGGGATCAGCTTCTACTTCTGGCTTGGGGTCAATAACCACAATCGCCTTTCCGCTGCAGAGTTCTGGCATGAGGTGGAAGCACTGCAGCTAAAACTGCTTTACTCTTATGTACTCCTCAAGGCCTTTGGTTAGCTCTTCTTCAATGAAGTCATGGGGGAGTTCAGTTGGAAGATCTTCGAAGGAGATGAAAAGGTCATTCTCCTTGTTCCAGCAGGTACTGTGTACCTTGACGCGGCGGGGCACACCTTTAATGGTTACTCAATGATGACCTTTGTCATGGTGTCCGCCTGCTCCACTGTGGCAAAGCCAATATCTACAAATCCTTAACAGAATTATTGCTTAATAAAAATGGCATTTTTAAAAATGAAATTTCTTTTTTTTCTGTGATTGCCAACAAGATCTCCAGGTCTTTGACCCACTGTTAACTTTAACCCCCATGCTTAGCAGTGGAGGAGGGGAGTGAATGGCGGATGTTGTTATAAAGCATATGCTGGTGCAGCATTTTCAAGTACCCTTTAGTAGGGACTTGCATCTGTCATTTGGTCTGGTTCGCATGGCTTACCAGGAGCTCCTTGTGGGAGCGTTTGATGCCCTTAGGGAATGACATGTTGGTGGAATTACCACCCTTTGCAATGTTCGCCTAGGACTTCTGATTGAGGTTGTGCATCTTTTCCTTCTGTACCAATTATTGAATGTTTAAGTTCAACTTGAATCTTTCTTTGCTCTATAAAAATGACGCTTAGGAGAAAGAAAACCAATAATAATAATAATAAATTAATAATAAATAATATTAATAGTAATAGTAATAATCATAATCATAATCATAATAATGACAAATTCTGACAAAAGACCCCGGCTGATTCTATGTGGAATCCCACTAATTAGGGTTAACTCTAGTTCAAATACCTCATGGGCAATTAACACAAAGTTTAGCAGTTGGCTTACTATAAATTCATGGTACACTATGGGGAATACATCGGAGGGATCTACCTCATCCCCTAACAGTCCCATTCCGGCACCTACATGGGGACCACTCCCTTTTATAGGCGTGGCCAGGGTCCCCCAAGGTGAAATTTTATCAAGGAAGGGGATTGGCTCGAATATACCAAGACATTACCTCACATTTACATCTTACCCCAAAATAATTCCCCATTTATTGTTCAGCCTAGTTAAAGTGAGTTTTCCAAGCTTCAATAGGCTAACTTTACATATTTCCTATTTTGGACTAGTCTAAGATATTCCAAACTTATTATTATTGACTTTCCCTTGAACCTCAATATAGTTAAATACTGAATGATCTAAGATAGATAGGGTACGTTTTTTCTGCAATTCCCAGCTGGACTTAAAACTTTTATAAACCCTAATTTCTAAATTTTTCATAGTTTAAGTAATTTTATTATAATTGTGGTAACAACCCCTTTTTATTGGATTTCTGTGGATAAGCACCAACTGAGCATTTTTGGCACCCAAACCTTCACAAGTGGTTTTCACTACAGGTGCACCTGTATATCACCAAAATGACATCTATTGCAGAAACAAGACTTGCTGCTTTGGAAAATCAACTAGCTAGTGCTTTGGCTCGCCTCAAAAAGCTTGAGCAGCACTCTTAACAAGGCCCTTATGGGCCCTCCCCTAACATTCTTAAACATTTGTTTAAAGACAAGTTTATACCTGGTGAGGGAAGTATCGCCTCCTTTCTTTATATTTACGATTCTGCAATAGAAGGAGCGACTGACCTTCAAAAACTAAGTTTATCCTTCCCTGCTTGAGTTGGATGTCTCAGGAGATCATGGTTCCTCAAATGGCCACACTTCCCACCTGGACGGGGGTTAAACAAGCGTTGATTGATGAGTTTGGTTCTAAGCAGAGTTTTCAAATGCAAAAACAGGCCTTTAAGTGCCTTAGCCTGCAAGTGGGAGAATTGATCCCCTCATTTGTTGAGAGATTCTAAAGCAAAGCTCACCTTTTGTTGATGCCCAAAATGCTTCCCATAGATGATGTTGTTGCTGCTATCATGGATAGCTGCGTCTTGTTCCTCTGTAGCAATGCATATCTCCTCAGTAAAGCACACCTTCAAAACGGTACTGAATATCAAAGAGGCACTGCTAGCAGCGGCTGACTTTTATGAACCTGAAATTCTGCAAAGAGCTCCAAAGCGATAATCCACTCAGGCTTCTCCAGACTCTTCTATGGCTGTATCCCTCTGTAACCCAGCTGTAGCAGAGTTGCGAAGAAAAAAATACTCCTCCACCATATGAGGATAGCCAGAAAATGTTGGCAGTTATGGGGCAGCGCTCCCCTTCAGCATCAGGTTCAACAGCCCAGCCAGTGAAGTAAGTTATCTCTTTGCCTGGTCCCCCTCTTTCTGAACAGTCTACTAAGGTGGAAAAAGTACCCCATATTGCTAAGCTGCTGCCTCATCCCCCCTTCGCTTCAACTTCAGCTTCCCCGAGTTCAAAACCTGCATTTATGGTGCAGCCCATGCTGGTCACTTTTAAGGCAAAAATTGAAGCCATTGAACTTCCAACGCCTCCCCCAAAGGTTGGTATAGCTACGATGCTCCCACCAAAAGTCAAAAGGGCAGATGAGGGCAACAAAACCTCCCTGGTGAGGAGATTAAGCCAGTCTTAGTCCCCTCTTAAAAACTTGTTGAGGTGCATCAAAAATCCCACTGATGATGAGTCTGAAGGGTGTAGGAAAGTTGCAGGATATTATGTTTTTATGCCTCAATGGAAGTGCAGGTTCCAGATAGGCTGAGGCCGTAGATAATTGATATCTCCATGATACCATGAAGAACCTATCTTCAACAGTTGTTGCAGCTTTCATAGGTGATTGATACTGCTAGTGATGCTGATCAGCTTATTGGGACAGTAATCTTATCCACTCATCAGGTTCATACCCTGAATTATCTAAGACAACTACCCTGCGATGGCTCAAAGCCTTGCTTCCATTTTCCGTTTGAACTAAGTTCTCTTCCTCCCTCCTGATTTTTGCAGTACAATAGCTAAGGTAGAGGTTGTCATCAACAAGGTGCGCATTCTAGCCGTCCATGATACGGGTTCTCCAGTAAACATGGTCTCATCAAAGCTCATAAATAAAATTAAGTTGGCTCCCAATCTGAAAAATTCACAAGAGTTTGTAACTGTAGGGACTAATAACTCGCGAGCTATTGGAGCCTACTCTTCTTTACCCACACGGACTGGGGAACTCCTACTGGCTGCCCCCACTTTGGCAAAAAATATTAACGCATATGACCTGCTCATTGGCACTCAATTCATGATTGAGTATGACTGAATCATTAATATGAAGCAGGGATATTTCACCCTTTTTAAATTACGAATATCCCCCAGTCTTTACAAACAATGAGCCAAAAAATAAGGAATATACATGTGTAGTTAATTATCCTTCAAATGCCCTCACACTTACTTATACCACATTGGGAAGAAACACAAAAGAGCTTCCTGATTCTATGGATGCCTCAGAGGGCATTATTTGTATGCGTCAGTGGAGGTTGTAGTCAAAGCGGGTGAAAAAAGTGATAGACACCAAGATTACTATGCAAATCCCCCAACTTCCTCCTACACTTAACAAGCATTGATGGAATAAGTCCATGGAACCTCAGGTATTGCCAGATATCCTAGACCCTGCTTATCAGACCTATCAATATCTTGCTGGGGAATCTCAATAACAAGGACATCGTTATAAATAAGCATTAGGAGATTTGAAAAAGTCCAGTTAAATTCTATTGAAAACATCCACCAATTCCATTATAATGGGTCTATGATGGATATGGAACTACCCACTGACCAAATGATATGCGCTTTTCCCAACGTTCAGATTTCTGATGGGATAACTCCTTCTGAGCTTAATAAAATTCATTCCTTACTGCTTTCATATAGTAATATTTTCTCCAAATTCAATAAAGACTATGTGCATATTAAGAACTGGTGCCACACCATTGATGTTGGTGATGAAAATCCTATTTGATAAAACTTTAATTGGAAATCAAAAGTTAATGAGCTCCAGATGAGGACAGAGCTTAAACAGTTACAGAACTCGGGGCTATTGGTGCCTTCTCAAATCCTTGGCCATCTTCATTATTGCTTATAAAAAAGAAGAATAGTTGACACTGAGTAGTTATGGACTACTGAAAACCGAACAACCTCATTAAGAAGACAGCTACCCAATCCGTGAATCGATGACGCTCTTGCCCAACTCTCTGGGTCTAAATTTTTTTCCGCCATGGACTTGTCTAGCAGATACTGGCAAATGGACCTTTCTCTGCAATACCAGGAAAAGTGTGCGCTTATCTGCAGCGAGAGTCTCTTCCAACACACCTGATTACCTCGAGGGTTGTGCAATGTGACTGCATCTTTCCAGAGAGCCATGGACCACGTCTTACAGGATATGAAGCTTAGTTGCGTAATTGCATAACTTGAGGATATCACCATTTTCTCCCAAACCTTCAATGAACACCTTTCACAATTAAAGGAAGTTTTCCAAAGTTTGCAGGCCTCTCACATTAAGCTGAAACCCTCCAAATGGACATACTTCCAAAAAATTAGACTTCCTGGGCTACGCCATCTCCTCAGATGAAATTCAGCTTTTCAAAGATATGGTTGAGGCGATATCCAAGGTGCCTGCTCCCAAAACCCTCTGCAATATTCTGGTGTCCTTGAACATGATGAGGTACTGCCATCAATTCATCCCCAAATTCGCTCAGCTCAGTGAGCCCATCGTATGGCTTTTAGCTAAAACACCCTTTCCATTGGAAAGTGGAACAACAAGCTGCTTTTAAAATGCTAAAAAAGCTGCTGCAGCGACGGCCAATCCTACGCTACCCTGACTATAATAAACTCTTTATGCTGTTTATTGATGACTCCAAATTACGCAGTTGGAGCTACCTTAGCTCAACTGGATGAGCGTGAGGTTGATCAACCGTTTTTATATTTCAGCAAAATGCTCTCTAAAGCAGAACGCAGCTATAGCATCACTGAGAAGGAATGTTGGCCATCTTTCTTGCTGTTAAACATTACCGCCCTTTCTTATATGGACCTCCTTTAAAGTGGTTACGGACCACACCTCTTTAAAATGGACACAAAATATGAAGGATCCCACTGGGCAATTAGCACGCTGAGCTTGAAAGCTCCAACGTATGATATGACCATTGTACACCAAGCTGGGACGAATCATATGAATGTTGATGGGTTGACTCATGCCCATCCTTCACTTAGATAATAGTGAATCAGCGGCTACATAATCTCCTAATGACCCCTGATGCTTGTGAGGATGAGGAAGAACCAGTCAGAAGATGCTAGCTCAACATTCCCATAACACAAAGGTGGATAATGGGAATCTATACATGAAAGTGGGGTGAACTGGTCACCCTACCTCCGACCCTCAGAGCGAGTACCTGTCATTATGGAGTCTCATGACCTCCTAGGGAATAGTGGAGTGCAGAAAATCTAAGAGCAGGTAAAATAACGCTACTACTGAGAGGGATCATGGAGACCATTATCAAAATCTTGGATGCCTGTCTGAAATGTAAAAAAGCATTCCAGCTTCAAAACCAAGTATCAATATCAACCTACCATCCCACAACAGCCTTTCCACACAATAAGTCTTGATGTGGTGGGCCTTCTCTCAAATACAGGTGAAAATCAATATACATTGGTTGGGATTGATCACTTTTCCAAATAGGTTGAGGCAGTAGCTATCCCAGCTCAGATTGCAAAAGGCACCCCAACTTTCCCCCATCAGTATATCTTTACCTGATACAGTTGCCCTCAAGTTTTGCTCTGTGATAATGGTAAAAACTTCACCTCCTGACTGGTGAAGTCTCTCATAACTTCTACGGGCATGCAACAGCTCTTTTCTGCCCCCTAAAACCCTTCAACCAATTGCATCATGGAAAGAGCCAATGGGACCCTGTTTTATATATTACGGAAAATGGCCACTTCAGACCCCCTTCACTGGGATCAGTGCTTACCAAGTGCCCTCATGTCGTATCACATCAGCTACCATTGGATCCTTAGAATGTCGCCTTTCTGAGTTTTGTATGAGTGTGAACCTGGGGTAACATATTTACTTTCATAAGATATCTTCACTGATAAGACTGATCACAAGCAAGCTATGAAGAAGTTAGCCTAGCATATCATACAGTTGCTTTCAGAACCAATGACCAACTTAGTGAAGACAGTCACAAAAGAGGTTCAAGCCGCTAATGAGCTCTGGGCCCCTCTTCCTTTCTTCCTTCCAAGTATCTTACTTGGAATTTTATTTCACAATCATATCACCCCTAGAATAGAAACTAGGGTCCATTTTGGAAGGTTCTTTTGAAATCACTTACAAGCGGGGAGAGGAGTACTCCATCAAATCCCTTGCTACCAGAGTTACTATTAATTGAATTCATGGCCGATTTCTATGTCCCTACTCTCCCCCCAACAGTTTTGAGGGGGGTATGTCAGACATTTGCCCTCCCAGCTACAAGATAAGAATGTTGTGGGTCCAAATTGGCTGAGAAGGGGAAATATAAACATTTACTAGTCTGCGATAACAATATCAATTTAAATAATAATAATGAGGAAATCAGACAAAAGACCCTGGCCGATTCTTGGTGGAGCCCCACTAATTGGGGTAACACTAGTTCAAATACCTCATGGGCAATTAACAAAGTTTAGCAGTCAGATTAATCCAACTTCATGGTGGACTATGGGGCATACATTGGAGGGATCTCCTCAGCTCCTACCAGTCCCATTCCAGCACTTACATGGGGACCACCCCCTTTATAGGGTGGCCAGGGTCCCCCAAGGTGAAATTTTATCAAGAAAGGGGATTGGCTCGAATATACTAAGACATTACCTCACATTTACATCTTACCCCAAAATAATTCCCCATTTATTACAGCCTAGTTGAAGTGAGTTTTCAAGATTCAATAGGATAAATTTACATATTTCATATTTCAGACTAGTCTAAGCTATTCCAAAATTATTATTAATTGACTTTCTCTCAAACCTTGATGCAATTAAATACTGAATGATCCAATATTGAGAGGATAAATTTTTTCATCTATCCCCGGAAGGGCTTAATAAAACTTTAAAAAGCCCTAATTTCTATAGTTTTTGGAATTTAAGTATATTTATTATAATTTTAGTAACAACACCTTATTGTTGGATTTCAGTGGAATAAGCACCAAGCAAGCATCTTCGTCACCCAAAATCCAATATACTTAGTTGGATTCCTCCACTAACTTGAAATGCAACATCTTCTGGGTTAAATCAAAGACTTTGTCCCAACGCCTTCGCTTAACCCCAGTGTATAACCCTTATTAAGCTAGTTACCTTACTAGGTAATGGGTCCTTTTACACATAGACGTCAGGTCATGTTGCTTAAATAGTTAACTTTCAAGTTGCTATCAGAAGCATTGTAACTCCCAGAAAAATAATAAATACCTTAGTTAATTGACAACAAGCTCCAATTAACTCATACGAGATAGTTATATTATTAACCATTAAATTGAGGATATGTATTGCTTGTTTGTTTTTCAGGGATCATCCCTAATAAAAAATTACTCAACCATAGTAATTAAATCCTGGAGTATTAGATAATATTAAAAAGTAATTGAGGTGGGTCAACCTTGGGACAAATATACCACACCGAGACTTTTATAGCCAGTGATTGTTTCAACATATGTTGAAAAAACTTGCACTAGAGTGAGAACAAGAATTACGCTGACAGGCTAACCACCCTCAAATTATCTAATATTTGCTAAGGGTATTTCATCAAACAATAGCTAATATCTAAAACAATATATACCACATCCACTAGAGGATCTCATCCCCTAGAGGGCAAGCAGATAGTAATATAATAGAATATGCTGGAAAATGTGGCAACACTAAAATCCTATCACCTTATTCTCATGAATGGTGTCTGGTGGGGGAATTTTTGGGCCTATTAGTTAATATTGGATAAGAACTGCTCTTCATTATAAACACATTGATGAGAGTTATTACTATTAGTTAAGGAAGTCCAATTATCTATCAAGTAGTGAATGAGTAAAGTTATATCTAGGATGGAAAATTTTTTCACTCATATTCAAAATAGAACCATAAAACTTAAGACAAATAGCACTAAAAATTCAAATTTATCATTAGGAAGCACTATACCAGGCAAATAGCCTGCAAAAAGCCAAACCTTATTGGTAATATGATTTAGGACCCCTCAATCATAGTACCCATATGCTCAAACATTACATATCTCTGCTGGTGATCCACATTGGGAGCTATTATCAATTATTTTTTGAACTGTTTGGGTTTTTCTATTTTCAGAACGCTGCTGTCAACAATGGTTCAAAACTAAACTTTGTTTACATAAAAATCTATATAGGTACGACCAGAAAATAGTTGAATCTCTGTTTATTGCAATAATGGAAGGATTACTAACATGATTACTCATAGTCTTGATCTGTTCTCCTACATCAGGGAAGTGAGTAATTAGACTCTCAATTGGTAATGCAACTTTAAATTCTTTTAGAGAAGGTAAGACTTGGGACTCCTCAGTATCTCCCAATTAGTTGTGCTTGGCAATTTGTGTGGCATAAGGTTTGACAAAATCTTGTCCCTCACGCTCCATAGCCACTTTCTGACTTCAGGTAATGGCTTACACTGTAGGAGTTGTTTTATTGAGATTTTATATGAGATAAATCGCATTCTTCTCAGGATTCTTAGGCAAAACATGATCTTGACTGGCAGTAGAGCATCCCTCTTCTACTGTTGTTGCTCTTTTTCCTGGATCTTATTGTTGAGTAGTTGAATGTACCCAATCTTCAGATATTTGATAAGGACATAGTAATGTTAACATGATTAATTTATTATGGATCATATTGGATATCAGTGATTATGGATCAGGAATATCCTAAGCTTATGCAAAGCTTGGGA
Organism: Massospora cicadina; assembly: GCA_022478985.1. Taxonomy (NCBI): domain Eukaryota; kingdom Fungi; phylum Entomophthoromycota; class Entomophthoromycetes; order Entomophthorales; family Entomophthoraceae; genus Massospora; species Massospora cicadina. The sequence goes on from JAKSZP010003960.1 coordinate 87,837, forward strand.
TCCACAGCCCTAGTGATTTTACTTAATAATATTTGACTATGATGACACGGGCTTGAGGGCTTTGTTGGTTAAGTTAGACTTAATAATAATAGTCAACTTAATGACTTGGGCATGTGGACTTTGTTGATCTATGTCAATATTTAGTTTATAATGTCAATTGAGATTTTGATCAAATTATTACTAATTAATGGTACAAATCGCCTTAATATGTGATGCCAATTGCTTGAGAAAGAGAATTGGTTCAGCTATTTGCAGACGAATCTGAAACGTTGTCTTGAGAATGATGATGAAATTTACAATGACACTGAGTCCATGCAATATTCCCTGAGTTGAAGGATTGTAGACCCTCAAAAAAACATTTTAGATGTTCCTCTGACCAAGTGCAATTACAAATGAGACATCATGGGTAAGATGTGGTGAACATCAAACCCAATAAATTATCTTCAAGTTGATATGAATAAATTAAAATAAACTATTACCACAAGTTCATAGTTTAATCTATAAGCTTTTTGTGTTTAGTACTTTACATTGTATTAAGTCGAGGATTTACCTGGGATCAGTAAGATCAGGGCAGCGTGCCATCATCCAAGTAATGACTGAAGAATAAAACTTTGAAGTGCTATTACCAAGGAGTTATATCTTGAACAATAGTCACCGTCTGGTCTATTGTCGCCATACAATATATTTCAAAGCTCCACCATACCGCATAAGAAGAATCAGCCATCCAAAGTAGACCAAAAGCTAACACATCATCCTGAAAAGTTACAAGATTTACCTATGGCGTCATTTTGGACAAGAGACCACATAATGCCCCTTAGATTCAATGATAAAACAAGAATTATCGCTAGATACAGTAATTTTTAGATTCCCTCAACATTAAGGGAAGCTCTCTGTGGTCCTTCTATTACCTTCACTAACCTGCAAGGTTAGCTGGTTTGGACTTCCACATTAGGCGGTCCTAACGTGACATAAAACCTCTTCAGGTATTCAATCATGGATGAAGTATTCAAATCCACTATAAATAATGGTAGAGAATATTGGTGTAACCTAGGGTATCCTTTGTGGCATCTAAGTGCAAATTTGACATCAAAATCCACCATGGCTTTAGCACCTAGCAGTACCTGGGCCTCATGGTAAAATTGGTCAGTGAAATTGGTAACGGTTTCATACATTTTTAAGCTAGTTGTTCATAAATTCAGCCTTCCAAATGGCCATGTGTTTGGAAATTACTACTTTCATAGGACCGCACTTTCTACATCATCAAAGGTAATGTTTATAAGGTAAGTAGGACATGATCATATCGCGACTCAGATCTTAAAAACAATTAATTGTAATATTAGATTTAAAAAGTCATCAGCTTAAAGTTTGGTAATCTTGATCATCTTAAGAATTATCGTACATCTCCAATACTTGTCAAATTTAGATATTAATTGATTAAATTGTTGAGATCTTGGATAGAAACCTCCAAGTCTGGGAATTACTGTCATGGTACTATAGTGAGGCCTTGGGTTACTAGAAACAAGGTTAACTCAGTTCAAGAGAAAGTGTTTCCACAGAAAGGGGCAAAGCAAACAACAAATTTTGCACTGAACGAGCATGTTGATTTGTCTCATGGTTAGCCTCATCTTTATAAAGGTTTTCTCCAAATAGCTCTGGAGAGCAGGAAGCATCATTTAGCGAGGAAAACAACATTTGCATCCTATAAATTACTTTCGATTTGTTGTTTCCATGTGATTTGATTCTCCTTATCCTAAAGGCAATATTTCCTGATTTGCTGTAATTCCAAGAGGTTTCCCTTTATGTCGCATACAATAGTACAAAATTCATTTAACCATTCTTGAGAGCAATCTGTGCTATAAAGTTTGCAGTTTTGACATTATAATTCATATTTGACTGGAGGAGATATCTACTATCCTATTTGAGCGCACAAACTAATCTCCTCAATCCTTTGACACCCTTCTGCATTGCTTCATGTTGGTTTCTGATTTGCTGTTACTCATATATTAGGCGGTTGGCGGTCTTGATGTTGTCTCACAAATGCTGTAAAGTCACTTCCATTTCATGTTATGTGTATTGTTCAAGTTATTTGAACACCTCAGACTGTCAATTAATGTACCTCAGAGTGACATGGTTACGTTCAACTTCCTCTCTAAATTAAGTCATGCCTTAAATTCATTCATCGGTGACTCTGCAGTTGTCCAAGGTTTGATATTTTATGGCCACCACGTTCTGGTTAAATTGACTAATAAGTTCATCCAGTCATTAAAAATCTGCACACTAAGATTATAGTTGCCATAAACCGCATGACAACACCCTGGAAACTGCTTTCTAGTTGCCTATTTAAGTCCTGCAGCGCTTCAGCAATTTGTTGTTTTATGTTGAACACTACCAAAATCAGGGCGTGATGGTGAAAAATCATCAATTAGGAATTTTGTACTATGGGTTAGAGATACCCAGAAAGATATTGCCTCATATGGGCTAGATTATTAGCTTGTTAAGGTAATTCACTATTTTTTATGTTTGAGAATGTTCATATCGCTGATGAGATGGCTTTTTCCTGCTGATGATAAGATAAAACAGAAAATAGGTCATATTTTTTGTGACCAAAGAGACTGAATCCCCAAAGTAACATTTTCCATTCTGTCTCAGCTGCTTCTTTGTGCATATACTAGTCTCAAAGACTTCATAAAGGGAATATTGGTTTTCAACTTCCTCTGGTGCCATTTGACCAGGAGTAGGAGATTTGACATAAAAGATGACTGATTAGTATCATCGCCATCACCCCCTTCTTGAGTTAAGTACATTGTTATGTTTAGAACATCTTCTTTTTTGCTACTATAGCCCCCTGTAGTGAGCACCACTTCTGTAGCGTGAGGTCCCTTTATGTGATATATGCACAGATAAATAGTAGGCTAAATCCAAATCCATAGCTTATCTGTCTAAAATTTACATAATAAGCCTGTTAGATTTTAGGATTTTTTGGGCTCATTGGTGCTATTTTAACTTAAACTCCAACGACTGGGGGATTGTAACCAATAAAACAATAAAATAAATTAAATAAAATTTTAAGCTAGAAAGTTGAGGTTTATTAGTTCTATTTGCTCCCTTGGGGCAAGAAACAAACCCTCTCAATATCTGACCGTTAAATATTTAAATTGTATTGAGGGTTAGAGGAATTCATTGGTAAGTTCAGATCAGCTTAGTATGTTCCAAATAAGGAAATATGTAAATTTGACTTATTTAGCTTGGAAGACTCACTTATCTTAGGCTGAATAATGGATGGGGAGTTATTATTTGACAAGATGTACCTGTGGGGTAACAACTTATTAAATTTCATCCAATCCCCGTTAGATAAAATTTTGCACCTTTGGTGACCCCCACCAAGCATATAAAAGGGGGTGGTCCCCGCGTAGGTGCTTGAATGAAACTGGTAGTGGCTGGGGGAGAACCAAACAATGGATGCCTCAGAGTCCGCCACATGGTTGGATTAATCTGACTGCTTAATCTAGTGTTACTTTCCCATAAAGTATTTGAAATAGTGTTACCCTGATTTTCAGGGTTTCACTGAGAATTGGCCTGGGTCTTTTGGCTGATAAAATGATTATCATTTAATAAATCGATATTATCAGTATTGTGGACTTGTAAATGTCTGAAATTTCCCCCTTTTGGCTGATTTTGACCTAAAATTTTCTTATCTTGAAGCTGGGAGAGCAAATGTCCAACATCACCCCCTTAAGAATGAAGGGGGAGAATAGGGCCTTATGAAGTGGCCATGTACTAAATTGATGGTAACTCCAGTAGCAAGGGATTTGATGGAGTACTCTTCTCATCACTTGTAAATGACTACAAATGGGCCTTCCAAAATAGACCCGAGTTTCTCCCTTCTAGGGGTGATGTGTTTGTGGTAGTTAAGCACTAAGTCAGATACTTGGAAGGAAGGAAGAGGAGCCTGAAGTTAATTAGCAGCTTGACCCTCTTTTGTGACAGTTTTGGCCAAATTAATCATAGCCTATGATTGTAGCTGAATGATTTGCTGAGGCTTTCTTCATGGCTTGCTCTAGGTCAGTCCTATCAGTGAAAATATCTTTAGCAAATAATGTTGGCACCCCAGGTTCAAGTCCATACAACACAAAGAAAGGAGACATCTTAAGCATCCAGAGATAATTGATATGGTAGGCCATGAGGGCACTTGGTAAGTGCTGATCCCTTGAAGGGAGTCTGAAGTGGCCATTTTCCGTAATATAGAGACCAGGGTCCCAATGGCTTTTTCCATGATACCATTGGTCGAAGAGTTTTAGGGGGCAGAAAAGAGCTTTTGCATGCCCGTAGAAGTCACGAAAAACTTCACCAATTGGGAGGTGAAATTTTTACCATTATCACAGAAATTTTTTTGGGCAACTGTGTTGAGCAAAGATATACTCATGAAGGAAAGTGGCTGGGCTTTGGTCATCTGAGCTGAGATAGCCTAAGCCTCGATCTAATTGGAAAGTGATCAATCCCTACCAAGATATATTGATTTCCACCCATAGTTTGGGGTAGAGGGCCAACCACATCAAGACTTATTGTGTGGAAAGGCTGTTGTGGGATGGTAGGTTGATATTGATACTCGGTTTTGAAGCTGGAATGCTTTTTTACATTTCAGACAGGCATCCAAGATTTTGATAATGGTCTCCATGATCCCTCTCAATAGTAGCGTTATTTTACCCGCTCTTAGATTTTCTGCACTCCGCTATGCCCTAGGAGGTCATGAGACTCCATAATGACAGGTACTCGCTCTGAGGGTCGGAGGTAGGGTGACCAGTTCACCCCACTTTCATGTATAGATTCCCATTATCCACCTTTGTGTTATGGGAATGTTGAGCTAGCATCTTCTGGACTGGTTCTTCCTCATCCTCACAAGCATCAGGGGTCATTAGGAGATTATGTAGCCGCTCTGATTCACTATTATCTAAGTGAAGGATGGGCAGCTGAGTCAACCCATCAACATTCATATGATTCGTCCCAGCTTGGTGTACAACGGTCATATCATACGTTGGAGCTTTCAAGCTCAGCGTGCTAATTGCCCAGTGGGATCCTTCATATTTTGTATCCATTTTAAAGAGGTGTGGTCCGTAACCACTTTAAAGGAGGTCCATATAAGAAAGGGCAGTAATGTTTAACAGCAAGAAAGATGACCAACACTCCTTCTCAGTGATGCTATAGCTGCGTTCTGCTTTAGAGAGCATTTTGCTGAAATATAAAAACGGTTGATCAACCTCATGCTCATCCAGTTGAGCTAATATAGCTCTAACTGCGTAATTTGAAGGCATCAGTAAACAGCATAAAGAGTTTATTATAGTCAGGGTAGCGTAGGATTGGCCGTCGCTGCAACAGCTTTTTTAGCATTTCAAAAGCAGTTTTTTTTTCCGCTTTCCAATGGAAAGGGTGCTTTAGTTAAAAGCCATACGATGGGCTCACTGAGCTGAGCGAATTTGGGGATGAATTGATGGCAGTACCTCATCATGTTCAAGAACACCAGAATATTGCAGAGGGTTTTGGGAGCAGGCATCTTGGATATCGCCTCGACCATATCTTTGAAAAGCTGAATTTCATCTGAGGAGATGGCGTAGCCCAGGAAGTCAAATTTTTGGAAGTATGTCCATTTGGAGGGTTTCAGCTTAATGTGAGAGGCCCATAAGCGTTGGAAAGCTTCATTTAAGTGGAAAAGAGTGCTCATTGAATCTTCAGGAGAAGATGGTGATATCGTCAAGATATACAATTACGCAATTAAGCTTTAGACCCTGTAAGATAAGGTCCACGGCTTATTGGAAAGATGCAGTCACATTGCCAACCCTCGAGGTAATCAGGTGTGTTGGAAGAGACCCTTGCTGCAGATAACGCACACTTTACTGATCTTGTGGAGTAAGGTCCATCTGCCAATATCCGCGAGACAAGTCTATGGCGGACAAAACTTAGACCCATAGAGTTAGCCTGAGCGTCATCAATTCGCGGATTTGGTAGCTGTCCTTCTTGGTGAGGTTATTCAGCAAATGGTATTCCATAACTATCTGATGTCCACCATTCTTATTTTATATGAGCAATAGTGGAGATGGCCAAGTGCTTTGAGAAGGCATCAATAGCCCCGCGTTCTGTAACTGTTAAAGCTCTGTCCTCATCTGGAGCTCTTCAAAATTTTATTTATGATAAGTCTTGAATTAGATAGCTTGGCATCATCAACATCAATGGTGTAGCACCAGCCCTTCATATGCACATAGTCAGTGTTGGATTTGGAGAAAATATCACTATATGACAGCAGTAAGGAATGAACTTTATTAAGCTCAGCGGGAGTTAGATTATCAAAATCTGAACGTTGGGCAAAGCGCGTATCATTTGGTTTGTGGGTAGTCTCATATCAAGCATAGACCCAATAAAATGGACTTGGTGGATGTCCTCAATTGGAATCAACAAGGCTTTTCCAATCTCTTAATTCTTTCTTTACAACCATGTCCTTGTTAAATACCCCAGCAAGAGATTGATAGGTCGCTAATAAGTAGGGTCTAGGTTACCTGACAATCATGATTTTTCATGGACTTATTCCATCAATGCTTGTTAAGTGTAGGAGGCAGTTGCGGGGGATATTCATAGTAATCTTGGTGTCTATCAACTTTTGTTCACCCGCTTTGTCTACAACCTCCACTGACAAATACAATGGAATGCCCTCTGAGGCATCCACTGAGCCAGGCAACTTCTTTGTGTTTCTGCCCTATGTGGTATAGGATAGGGTGAGGGAGGATGAAGGATACTCAACTACGCATGTATATTCTTTCTTCTTCAGCTCATCAGTTGTAAAGACTAGGGAACATCATAAATTAGAAGGAAGAGATATCCCTGTTTCATATTAATGATTCCGTCATACTTAATCATGAATTGAGTGCCAATGAGCAGGTCATATGCGTTATTATTTTTTGCCACAGTGGGGGCAGTCAGTAGGAGCTTCCCAATCCGTATGGGTAAAGAAGAGTAGGTTCTAATAGCTCGTGAGTTGTTAGGCCCTGCAGTTACAAACTCTTGTGAATTTCCCAGATTGGGAGCCAACTTAATTTTATTGATAAGCTTTGATGAGACAATGTTTACTGGAGCACCCATATCAATGACGGCTAGAATGCGCACCTTGTTGATGACAACCTCTACCTTAGCTATTGTACTGCAAAAAGCAGGAGGGAGGGAGAGAACCTAGTTCAAACGGAAAGTGGAAGCAAGACGTTGAGCCATCGCAGGGTATTAGTCCTTATTATATTGGAGGGTATGAACCTGCTGGATGGATCATTGTCCACAATAAGATGGTCAGAATCACTAGTCTTATCAATCACCTCTGAAAACCTCAAGAACTGTTGAAGATAGGTTAGTCATGGTATCCTGGTATATATCAATTTTTTGGCTTAACAAATCCGGAATCTGCACTTCCCTTGGAGCTCCCAGGACATAAATTATGCACCTTCACCACCCCCTTCAGAATCAACATCCGATGGATTGTCAATGAACCTCAACGAGATACTAAGAGAGAAGCTGAGAAACTGACTTAATATCCTCACAGGGGAGGGCTTTGTTTCCCTCATCTGCCCTTTTGACTTTTGGTGGGAGCATCGTAGCTGTTCCAACTTTTGGGTTAGGAGTTGGAACTGTAATGGCTATGACTATTGCCTTAGAAGTGACCAGCTTGGGCTGCCCCATGACGGCAGAATTTGAACTAGGGGCAGCTGGAGTTGAGGTGAAAGGGGGTTGGGGCAGCAGCTTAGACATATGGGGTATTTTTTCCACTTTAGTAGACTGTTCAGAAAGAGGGGGGCCAAACAAAGCGATAACTTACTTCAATGGCTGGGCTCTTGAACCTGATGCTGAAGGGGAGCGCTGCCCCATAACTGCCAACATTTTATGGCTATCCTCATATGGTGGAGGAGTATTTTGTCTTCGCAACTCTGCTACAGTTGGGTTCCAGAGGGATACAGCCATAGAAGAGGCTGGAGAAGTCTGAGCGGATTCTCGCTTTAGAGCTCTTTGCAGAAGTTTAGGTTCATAAAAGTCAGCCGCTGCTAGCAGTGCCTCTTTGATATTCAGTACCGTTTTGAAGGTATGCTTTACTGAGGAGATATGCATTGCAAAAGAGGAACAAGACGCCAAGCTAGCCCTTTAGCAGCAATTACATAATCTAGAGGAAGCAGTTTGGACAGCAACATTTGTTGAGCTTTGCTATAGAATCTCTCAACAAATGAGGGGACAATTCTCCCTCTTGCAGGCTAAGGCACATAATGGCCTATATTTGCCATTGTAAACTTTGCTTGGAACCAAACTCGTCAATTAGCGCTTGTTTAACCTCCGCCCAAGTGGTAAGTGTGGCCATTTGAGAACCCATGATCTCCTGAGCCATCCAACTCAAGCAGGCAATAATAAATTTGGTCTTTAAAGGTCAATCGCTCCTTCTATTGCAGATGCATAAACATAAAGGAAGGAGGCGATACTTCCATCACCAGGTGTGAACTTGTCTCTGAACGGAGGTTTGAGAATAATAATGGAGGGCACATAAGGGCCTTGTGAAGAGTGCTACTAAAGCCTTTTGAGGCGAGACAAAGCACTGGCTAGTTGTTGCTCTAATGCAGCTAGCCTTTGTTTCAGGATAGTTGTCCTTGCTAAACATGTTTTGGTGGTATACAGGGTCACCTGTAGTGAGCACCACTTGTGGATTTTAGGATTTTTTGGGCTCGCTGGTAATATTTAAATCTAAACTCCAATGAATGTGGGATTATAACCATTAAAGTAATAAAATAAATTAAATAAACTTTAAAAATATAAAGTTGAGGTTTAATAGTTTTATTCGCTCCCAAGGGGATAAGAAACAAACCCTCTCAATATCCAACCGTTCAAGATTTAATTGTATTGAGGGTTAAAGGGAATTCAATGGTAAGTTCAGATCAGCTTAGTATGATCTGAATAAGGAAATATGTAAATTTGACCTATCAAAGCTTGGAAGACTCACTTATCTTAGGCTGAATAATGGATGAGGAGTTATTATTTGACAAGATGTACCTGTGGGGTAACAACTTATTAAATTTCAGCTAATACCCGCTAGATAAAATTTTACACCTTTGGTGACCCTCACCAAGCCTATAAAAGGGAGTGGTCCCCGCGTAGGTGATTGAATGAAACTGGTAGCGGCTGGGGGATATCCAACCAATGAATGCCCCAGAGTCCGCCACATAGTTGGAGTAATCTGACTGCTTAATCTAGTGTTACTTTCCCATGAGGTATTTGAAATAGTGCTACCCTGATTTGTAGGGTTCTACCAAGAACTGGCCAGGGTCTTTTGGCCAATAAAATTCATTATTCTTATTTAAATTGATATTATCAGTATCATAGAGTTGTAAATATCTGACATTCCCCTTTTTGGCTGATTTTGACTCAAAACATTCTTACTTTGAAGCTGGATGTCCAAATGTTTGACAAAGCCAAACTAACTTTAATTACAGAGAATCTACACCAAAAATAAAAAAACTTAAAACGTAAGTTGACAATAAGAACAATCTTTTACTTAGTGTAGTTGATTAATATTCATAGTTGAACTAGTTCATTTAATATTTAACAGATCTTTATGGTGAGAATCATTTGTATTAGTTCAAAAAAATTATAAAATGGAGTTATTTTTTTAAAAAAAAGATTAAATTAGGTCATAGGGATCGCGTGGTCTGATACAATGCAACCTAATTTAGGAAAAATAAATAAAAAAACAGGATTGTATTCTGACTTTAATTTGCAAAACAGGAATCAGGTCATCAATTATTCAACACCATGCATAATTAGGAACCATAAACTTGATACTGATGCAGCTGAAACTTCCCAAGTATATCTCTATTTTGCCATTGATAACAAAGCATAATTTATATGTAAATTGGCCCACAAGAGGTCTATCATTTTGTTGGGACCATCTAGTACTAAAAAAAAAGAGGTCTATCATTTTTAGTATAAGGGATTAAATGTGAAACAAAAACAATAATAAAGACAAAAGCGCTTCATGCCCCAAGTGAGGCTTCAGTATCTTCCAGTAGTTTATTCACTAGATTAGAAATAAAACTTTTTAAAAAATGGGAGGAAATGTTCGTACAACTTAAGAATTATAGTTTTTTGAATTTGATATCTATTGGTGGGACAAAAATAGAGTCATTAGAGAAGTAAATATCTTACATCATAGTCAAACCTTTTAAAAATATAGTTTTAACACACCAGCATTTCAGGATATACTATAATAAAATTAAAATATCCTAATATATGAAATATGTTTTAGTATAATATTAAAAAAACTATATGCTCAAGAATAGGATATTTCTATTGAGATATAATAAAAACCTTAACTAGTTATGTTATCGTCCTAAGCCTCGCTGCATGAGTCCCAAAACCCTATCCAAACAAAATTACTGTTGTAATGGTTAAAGACCAAAAGTCTTATATACAAAATTTAGGGAAACCATTTGTTTTTATCGATTTTGATACCACTAATAAGCCTAGTTCAGTCCCATAAAAGCCATTTTTTCTAAGATTTCTTATTTATTAAACCACTGAATCTTCCTAAAAACTTATTCAAATATTAGATAAATCTTGTAATGGTAACAAAGGGTATGCTATATAAGTCTCAGGAGAAGTGGGTAATAATCTCTAAACAAGTAAAATGAAAATGCGTTTAATCACCAATATAGAAATTTGTTTAAATGGCAACTCAACGTTAGTAATGAGAACTTAATCAGGGTATTGCAGGAGTGGTCCATTTGCTCAGAGGGTGCTGATGGATACGGTTGAGCCACTTGCAATAAGGTATTTTATTTATCACAGGATAATTTATCAAGAATTTGGATGGTCTTGTTCTTCTGTACGTGTGGCTTTTTTCAGGGTTCTAAGTTTATCCAACCGTGTTAAAGCCTTTTATTTTACTTATTAGGGTGTTGCTCCTGAGCATACCAGAACTCCTCTCAACCTCTGCTATAAGCAGTAAGTCTAATTCTTAACCTTCAACAAGATAACTTCTGTATTTGGAGTTATATGCAATAAGTAAAAAAACAATAAGAAAAAGACTCTGTGAAAGAATTTTTTACTTTATAAATATTAAAAAAGTATATATAATGCTTAAGGGTTTAGGGTGCATAAAGTAGGACTTGTTTTTAACAAATCAACTTCATTTCATAAGGCGTTCTTACATTTAAAACTTAGTTTTAGAGTCAGCAGAGTCTAATTTCTGATTCTCTGTGATTGCTATGGTTTCTTCTGGCTACAAACTGTGGAGCTCAGGCTTGCTTGTGATGCGTGGCTGATGCTCTAAGCTCTTTTGTGTTTCTTTTTGTTTTTGTGCCCTTTGTGGCTCTTGCAGCTGCATGGATACCTCAGTTGTCTCAACTGAGGGAGTTTGAAATATTAACATACTTCATGCTTTGGTAAAATGCTCATTGCTTAGTTTTAAGAATGGGTAAATATCTTTGAATAAAGTTTTATAACTTTATCCATCTTTGGCATTTATTTTAAGGTTTAAAAAGGGATCCTTTAAGGCTTAATCTGCAAGAAATGCTCATAATCTTAAATAACAGTATTTATACTTGTACGTTCTTTGACATCATGGTGACCAGCTGTTATACTATTGCGGTAGCCAGAAGCTATATAATAACCTCCACTATCAGGACCTTTACAAAAATTATAGTTTACAAAATTGTCTTTAAATTTAAAAAATGTAAAACACTGAAAAGTTAGTTGAGACTAAATATGTTGTTCTAGAAGACTAAGTTAGTAGTATTAGCTTGAAATTGTAATTGGGTTGTTGAGAGGTGTCAGGACATGGGGACAACTCCAAACCAGTCCTTATTAAATCAGGGCACAAAAAATCACCCAGCGAATTATTAGACTATCAAGGCTTTAATAAGCTAAATTAGAAAAAGAGATAGGCGAGAAAAGGTAAATTATCTGAATAAAAGCTCGAGGTATTTATAAGACCTTGAGGCTAGAATTGAGATTGGGAAAGGGAGGAATCATTATAAGGAGATCTCAGCTTCAATTGCTGACAGCAAGAGTAAATAAATAACTAATTAATACAAAAAAGGAGATTGGGATTATTTTCAACCTTAGTCACCAGTGAATCCCAAAAGGGTTACTTGATTGGGTGCAAGCGTCAAATTGGGATTCCTCTGTGATTCAATTTCTTTGACGTCCTTGGCATTAGTCACCAGTGTCAAATTTTAGTTTTATAATTTACTTTGGGGTGAATCCCCTATATCCAGATCTGTTCAACCCAAGTTAATGGGGAGTCCAATATGGCATTTGCCCATAGGCGAGTTGTGACACCTAGTTGGGGCTTCCCCAACAAAGGGAGAATCCCAACAAGAGGGTTTACATAGGTCAAGGAATTATCTACTAATGTTGAGATTCTCTAAACAAAACCCTCCCCTAAGATTAGACCAAGGGAAAGAAATTAAGTGCTGCACATGGATTTGGTTATAGGTGACGTGCGGTATCATCCATAATGGAATACCTAGATCCTCTTATCATGACAATGTTTGCAGGTCCCATACAAAGGCTTGCAACTTCTCAGGTTGTTTTCTGCACATATGGTAGAACATCACTTCTTGTTCTAACTTAAATATGGGCATCTTAGGTCTTCAGTCACTCTCTCTGGTTCTCTCCTTGAGTAGCTTCATGATTAGTTGCTGACGTGCAGCTCTAACTTGACTAAATGCTAACTTTTATTTAAGGTAACTTCTATGTGGTAGATCCTCCCTACTGCATCCATCAGAGAGTTAGCAAGCTCAGTAAAGTGGCTAATCTTCCATATAGCGCTTTGAATGAAGACATGCCTTTAGTCCTGTGGTAGCTCAAACAGTAAGTGAACAGGGATAATAGCAACAAGATGCCCATTTTGATCAGCGGATGACCACTATCTTCTTTATGATTGATGTGAGAGTTCTATTCACTCTTGACGTGTGATTTTAAAAATATTGCCTCAACTTAGGATAATTGACTTTTTGCTCCTTAAGTTTCAGGCATAATTGGAATGAGTGATGTTAAAAATCTGTCGTTTATGACAGTTTGGGGCTCAGCTGATAAGCCAGGCTGATGATGTGTTGATTACTAGCCCTTGCTCAGACATCATCATTGACTCACCCCTTGAAGAAAGTTTTTAATCAAAATCCCCTCAAGCATTAATGCTGCCAAGCAACATTACCACAGGTGAGTTTATTATCATTGGAAAGACTAGCGCCCAACACCCATCCTAGTCTCTCCTGGCCTGGGTGGCATAACAACTTCCTTATCCAAACTCTCAAGGGCCATCCTCACCTGGTCTTTTTTTCTCATCTAACAGTAAAAGTTCTTCTCTCATCAGGGTTTCCGGCTGCTTGGGGTGTTTGAGTGGTTGGGAAGACCACTATGCTTCTAAATTTCCAAGGATGACCACCCCATATGACCCATTTTACTAACCACTACTCAATATGGCTAGGATATACTCAACTAGGTAATAAATAAAAATGGGTAGATGGAAGATGTTATTAGAACTTAGGACTAACCTTTAAGTGGGGTAGCCAAGGTTTAGAAATACTATTATGTTTTGGGGACAGAGTCATGGCAATGGTTTGAGGTTATTCCTATGAGTTCAATATAAATAGTTAGTAAATACAAATAAAATATTTAAATAAATAATGTTATTAACAACACAAGTACAGAAATAGCTCAATTCATGCCAGGTTGGGTCACTCCGCTCCTGGAACTGAAAGTGTCAAAATTATATATATCAGTCAGTAAAACAGAGTGGTTTGCTCTTGTCATCCTGGACTGTAATTAAATGAAAATAGTTTTCCTTGGTTAATTTATCCTTAAATTAGCTAAAAGTTGTAGTTTAAATTGTCCAGGTCACCATTTTCATGGCGTCTCAAGCTTATTGAGAAATTAAATATGATTTTAAAAAGATTTATATTCTAGTTAGTGCATGCCGCCGTTCAAATGGTGATCTATTGCTTGCTTTAATTTTACAACCCAAATGTTTTGATACTGCTCCCCTAGCAATCTCAGGGCCTCAACTTCATCTGAAACCCTAGAAAGATACAAAACAAACGAGGCCACTTAGCACTAGAGGTTGATGTTAAGCTCAACTAAAGCCAAGGTTGAGTAAGTGAGAAAGCAATTAAACAAACACAGACGTCCAAGTTTTGAAACCAGGGTAGTACCAGTACAATCCTATGAACCCCCAGCCTTTACATATTGGCCACGCGGTGTTTCCTATTATTAAACTAGACTTTTCCTATAGAAGGGTACCATTACGCTGTTGAATAATTTTACTATTTGTATCCAATTTACTCTCTGGAGATTGTGATCCCAAAATGAGGAAATCGCTGCTCTGTGGTTAAGAGATTGGCTTTAAATACTTCATATGGTCATTCTAAAAGAGCTATCTTTTGACAAAATATTCGAATATTATAAAAGTTGTTTATGGAGTAGAGTTTTATTATACCAGAAATTTAAAGAACTGATTAGTTTGCAGTTTTTCTATATGATATTCAGTAATTTCTACCTTGTCAGGGGACAGAGCTTGTGCAATTAATGAATATTGGAGTAGTTCTAAAGAGGAACTGAGACCTGTGCAGTAGCATGCATTTGCTGCGCTAAATTGTGGTGCTCACTACAGGGGCTGCCGCATTCAGTACTTTTATTATAAAAAACCTAACCCAATATGGAATTCAACCAAAAAAATAAGAGAATACCAGAAACAACCAATCAATTGTGTTTTACATAAACCAGCTAAGTCCTACTCAAGTAACATGATTTGAAGTAAAATGGAACTACACATCTCAGTCCATAAATTCAATTCCAACTCCTTATCCTGCAAACAGATCTTAAAGATTGGATTGATAAAGTTAAGCGGATTCCAACACTTTAATCATGAAAACATCATTTTAATATCCTCTTTATTCTACAATTTGTCATAACCAAGAACAATTTCTCCAGAATTATGAGCAGTATTGAAGCTTAAATCAGTCAACTGTTATCCTTCATCAGCAACGCTCAGCAAATTGCAAATTACATTACTAGAAATCTAATTCACCTGCACGCGAATCCCAGAAGACTATTTTCTGACACCATTTTTTTATGGAAGTATTTAATCAAAATCAGAAAAATTTATGCGCTTCAGTTCCTATGTAGCCAATTAAAAACAAGTTTCTAGGTTGTAAGAGAAAGCAGTGAACTTCAATTTATGAACTTAACCTGAAAGTTCCACAATGCCTGGAAAGCTTATAAAGCCAAATGAACTGCAATGAGATTGAGATCAGCCACAAGCCATAACAAGAGAGGCACACCCCTGAGTGGGTCCAAGGAGTACTCTTGTTCTAATTAGAAATCTCGGTCAGTATACTCAATAGGAGACGCAAATTGTGGCACAGCACATCACAGTTCTGCCAAAGCTACTGATTCCTTACAAAAGAAATTAAAAAGTCTTCAGCGTCATAGCTCTATGCGTCAGGATAGTGAAGCATTAAAGGATACCTGCCTCTCACACAATGATTTGAGAGATTTACTGAGCGCTGATAATGACCTTTACCATATTATTCAAGAGCTACAGGGTGCCAACAAGTACCAGAAAACCAAAAAAGCAGAGCTTAGTACCTTGATACTTTAATAGAAGCCTGAAGAAGCTTAGTTAAAACAAATAAAACAGCAGTTGGAACAAGAACAGGAGGAATTGTTGACATGAGAATGGCGCATCAAAACTGATTTGTATGAAGGTCACTGTTAGTGTGACCCTCAAGTTCAATCTCATTAATGCCTGAATAAATAAAGTATGTTGCATTGGAGATGAAATCAGTATTTATCCCAATTATCCAACCCCAATGACCATACTGACTGCACTAATAGCCTTGTATCATTCCTCTGAAACTCCATCTCAGGACTAGCGCTACTCAAATAACCTAGTCTACCGTGTCCCATGTTGGATCAATTGGCATTTGTACTAAAGAACGGTCCAAATTCTAGAGATTAGGATTCAAATTGTTATATTTTTCCTCTGAAACTGAGTTTATAAAAGAATTTTATGGATTAAAACATATAGGCTTCTCATTTAAATAGTTAAGATCAATGAAGAAGTTCAATTTTGTCACCTGTTGAAACTTCATCTCTATCTTAAGGATTTCAACCCAGAAACTCTCAAACACTGAAGAAACAAAAATTCAGAAGTCATATCAGAGATATGACTGTGGATAGACCTACTTAGCAGATGTGGAGTAAAGATCCTGAACATGGAAGACTCAGGCGCCCTATCCGCCGCAGGGCACCAAGTTAAAAAATATTCAAGGTGGGTTGACTTTGGGACAAATATACCACACCAAGAATTTTTCTATTTAGTACAGGTTTCAAGCTTGAAACCTGCACTAGGGTGGAAGCAGTTTTACCTGCCAGGCTAACCACCGTTCACAGGGCACAAAGTCATCTTTATAAATTTTAAAGATTTTAACTATTAAATTTTTTATATCTAATAAAATCAAATCTAAACTTATTTTACATCTCTTTGTATAGTTACAATAATAGCTATCACAGCCCAGGGTAGTTGCCAACAATTTCTCCTTCAGAAGTAAAAATTTCTCGCCATTGCCGCTCCACAGCCATTCCTCTTTTCAGTGCCATCTAAAAACCTCAAGTCTTCCATCCCTACTTCTCTAGCACACAAAAATTTTAAAGTTCAGCTTTATCCTAATGAAAAAGCGAAAATGTGGTTCTCACTACAGAGAGCTCCAACAAGAAACTATGAAAACATTTAACATGAGTTGAGATAATTAATGAGTCAATATCCCTACTCCCAAATTGAGCCTCAAAAAGTTGATCACCAAGCCCTTATGTTCAAAACTATTCTATGAAAGCACTGGGTGAGAAATTTGATCAGAAAACATCACGCGCATGAGAATCAATGGAGATGCCTTCTGGAAATGCACATCCGCTTCCTGAATCTAAAAATTCGTGGCTCCCAACACTTCAGTAATAGGCCAATGTAAAATAATGGGACATCAGTCAGGCAGTTAATACAGAAGGACGTGAAAGATCTTGATATAAGGCCATGGAGGTCCCTTAAGAACCATGTACCCACGCACCTCAAAGATATCATCACTTTTTAACGCAATAAAAAGTCTAAATCACCCCATCTTTTTGTCTTCATCGACCTCTCCATTAGTTTCTATGCTTTGAGACCATATTAAGCCTCAGTTTTAGTCAAAAGAACTTTAAAGCTGAAATAAGTGGTGCTCACTTAAGGGGGCTTTAAGCTGTCCAAGTGCTAACGTCTTTTACAAAAAATGGAGAATAATAGCAATCAAGAAGACCTTCTTGATAATTGGTCGATAATTAAAATCAATGGACTAATACCTCTCAGTACAAAGTAACACCCCTGCAGCCTACAAAGCCTAGAATTATAGGCCACCTTCCAGTTCACCTTACTGGCCGTTGATCAGACCATTATCAACTCCAATATGAGAACCTCAATGAGATTATTCAACAACTTATAAACGGCATCTACTTTGTATGAGTCCACTCCAGTCACTTCTGAGCCTCTTTGGTTCCCTCCACAATGTGAAATTTGTATATCTCAGTCCTAAAAAACTCAGGTATATTAGATCCGAGAGCTGAAACTATCTCTGAAGCTTAATCCATTTAGTTATACATTGCATCCTAAAAATAGTTGGTTTGCATCACCATGAAGTAGAATAACAAGCAGGTTTCACTCAGATCCTACACTCAAATATTTAAAATTTTTATAATTCTGTCTCCTCTTTTGTTTGAGACAATTGAGAAGCCAATGTCATAAATATTGATGGATTGATGAAGCTCATATTAACTTGCTATGCTAGATAGTGAAATTTCAGGCTATTTGAGGACCAGCTTTGTCAAAATGTACAACTCCTCGAATCCATATGGAGCCAATGCATCAATTATATTGAAAGCCTTGTTTAAACACTCAAGAAGGACCACCAAGTGTTAGCCTCCTGTGATATCGCCTATGTAGTTAAAGGACCTCAAGGGCCCAGTGTACCAGAAGATTCAGAAGGCCCAAAAGAGCCAGAAGGCCCTGAAGGTCCCCATGGACCCAAGGACCTTCCAGTTCTTTAGTACCTATCCCTGGTTAATATAAAGACTCCTGTAAATAAGTTATTCTTTAAGTTCTCATTGCTTTATAAGATCAAATCTTAATGTTGCACAAGGATGCATGCTCCAAGTAGACGGAGTCCCTCTTGATCTCAAAGGCTTGATTGATACCTTGTTGGATGAGATGGATTAATTCATTAAATTTTTAAGCTCACCAATAACTGCATCACATAGCTTTAACAAAACTGTCACAGGCTCAAAATTTGCTTGATTATTTTCATGAGCTAGCTGCTCTTCAAACATACTGAACTTTAGGATCTGAAGGAGCAAGTTGTCCTAAAGCTTTAAGTACTACTCTCTTAACCGAAATTGAGATGTAATCTAGGAGGATCTAAAAGGATTAAATTGATGCTTGGATCTACAGGACCCTTGCTTCTATGCAAAACCAAGATTTCCAAGACTGTACCAGTTCCTGCCATCAACATTCTTTCCACTCCTATTATAAATAACTTTAAGCCTAGTCTAATTAGAAATTAATCCTGGGACAGATAAATATTGCCTCCTTCTTGTACGCTTACAAGAGCTCAATGAAAGATGCCACTGATTGTCAGAAGGTTAACATCCACTCCTGCTTGAATGGTACCACCCAAGAATTTATAGCTCTCCAACTAAAGGAATATCACACATGGGAACAAGTTCATACAGCCCTAATCCAGGCGAATGGAAGCAACCATACCTTGGCCAAAAGAAGCAGGATTAAATGGCCATCTGTCTAATCAAAGAAGAAAGTACTGTGGAGTTCTAGCAAATTTATTACTAAGCACAACCCTTGGTAGACATGAAACATAATACATTAGATAACGCCATAACCGCAGTTATCTCTTCATTGGGATCTTAATATCAAGTCTAATAGTACTGAAATGTTGGAAGAGCAATTTTACTCATATCTGAAAAATTAAAAAAGTACTTAATGAAATTCTGCATCTACCCAGAATCTTAAGTCTGATGCTTCCACCTCCCCTGGCTATCCGGGAGTCCATGTTATTAAGAACTTGAAGAATCCCAGACCTCAATTCTCTTACTATAATGGGTTCCATAATAGCACCAAGACTTGTTAAAAGAGACTTTCTGAGGTGCGAGAAAAGGGCAGTCAGCATGAAGCATGAAGCTCTACATGCTTACATTTCTGTACCGCCTCAAGAATATTTAGCGACCCTTCAATGAGTCTTATGCTGTTGTAGCATAAGAAGATGATTTGGTACCTATCAATAATAAAGAGCCCGTTAATGCTTGCTCTTCTTCTGATATTTCTCCTATGTTCCTCACCCTGCTCCTCAGTTCAGGAGTTTAGTTAAACACATTGCAGTTAAAGTCCATGATAATCCTGCCCACACCATTGTCAACAGTGATTCCCCAGTGAATGCCATTTTATCTAAACTCATGAAGCTCATCAGAGTCACCCCCAGCTTACAACACTACTTGAAATCTGGTGCATCTGGACCACAATGCACTTAGTCCATTGAGGCCTATTAGACGCTGCCCATAAAATTTTGCAAGCTTTCAGTGAATAACTCAGTGTCATATTAGATAACCCAAATTATGACTTCCTTGGAACCCAGTTTGTCTGGGACTGTTCCGCCATCATGCACTATGATTGAGAATTTTATCCCTTTTAAAATTGCAAACTTCTTAATTATTGCTTGCTATAGCTCTTAATCTACTGTACAGTTATTTGTGCGTTTAAATAATTATTGATAAAGTTGATAATAACTAAGTGGGTTGCAAAAGTATGAAGAATATCGCCCTAGTTTAATCTTCACAGACAATATGGAGTATAGTCTCCAACACTAAAATGGTGCTATGTGCTCTTCTGATTCATGAAGATATTTCTAAACTGAGAAAAACTTTTTCCTCTGACTCTTTCTTCTAACGAAACTTATAATGGAACTTATCCCATTACTAGATTCAGAGGTTCTCTTCTTCTTTGTGGAACTTAACCTACACTTAGCTCAGAGGTTATCTTCTTCTCCCTTGACACAGGAGCCCATGGAGATGTCAATAATAATATTTAGCCAAAGGATACCTGTCCTTCAAGCTCTAATCTCATGAGTAAAAATACAACTTTATAAACATGCTAATTACTATAGTATTTTATGGGTATTAAACTATCTGCTATATTGAATAAAAAAGAGGCTATTTATAGGGAATTCAACGCTCAACCCAGTTTGGCAGTTCATTGGGTAAACAGCAGCCGTTGCGCTGTATTAGTTTTTTAAGTCACATCCTTGAGTATCTTCCTCATCCAGATAGTCAGGTTCCTACGCCATCTGGAAATGTGACCTCTCTAGATTAATCATTAAATGCGTCCCCATATTATCAATTAACCCCAACGTGGTACTTTAATTAGGCTAGCAACCTGCTTAGGTAATGAGGCCTTTACCTATTAACAGCATGTGGGTTACCTAAAAGATTAACCTGTAAATTGCTATCAGAAGAGTTATTATGCTTTACAACTACACATAAATCCCTTAGCCAATTAGTGAAAAACCCCAATTATTTTTTTATAAGCAAAATTATGTTATAAATAATAAAACCTATAATCAAATTCTAATTATTTTGAGGATAATCCCAAACGAAACATTAGCAACCTGGAAGATCATCCTTGATAGATTACTTAATATTTTGTAGGACTATTTTTCTTAACAGTAGAATGTTCATATGATATGATAAATCCCTCATCCATTAATGACCTAGTCCCCAAGTAAACAAGCATATGTTTTATAATTGTTTAAGCTGGGTAATGTGGGCATACTAAATTTCTAACTCATCCGCCCACTTGACTAAATTATTCAGCAAAAATAGGTTTCCAGAGGCAGAAGCCACTTCCTCTTGAGACTTAACCAATAGTTCTTGTTCAGAGGTCCTTTTTTGAACTTACCCAGCACATGTGGTCCAGCAGTCCCCTTATCGCTGCTGCCTCCTTAGAGCGCGGACCTCTGGCCCCATGCCATAACATGAATATTTTGGCATTATTGTCAATAATACATCTTGAAAGCCTGTTTACCCCATGGTAGGCTTCTATGACACCACATCATCTAGATATTCTTGGCCAGCTTCAATTATTCCTTGTTCCCTGGTCTCCCAGGCTGAGCTCACTGTTTTTAATCAGAGCGGATATTCTCTCCTTGGACTCTTTATAATATATCCAGTTTTAACCTGGGCTGATCCTGCCAATGATAGATGGGAACAACGACAGATGATTTTGATTGTGGCAAATTAAAAATTGATGTTTGATATTTTTTTAATTTTATTTTTATATAAATTTATATTTTTGTCTTTTTAAATGGGACTTAACCTATAATAAGTTAAGAGGTCGATTTTTTAACTATACTATTTAAATAGAGGTCATTTTTTAATTCAACCAGAAATAATGATTTAGCGGTCACTTTTTAAGATTTAACCTGTAAGCTAGAACTTATCCTATGTTCAGTAGGTTCATCCGTCCCATAGAAATATTGCAATTATTTTTATAAAATCCATTACTTCAAGCATTTTCTATGGAGTCTGTTTATTATATGACCAAGCATAATATTCTTTATTGTATATGCATCTGTCATCAAATTGACAGTAATCTTGAACGGACCTGAAAATAGAGCGTCCAGCTTGTTTCTTCTTCCAAATCCATGAATATAGCAATAGGCTACCTTATCCCCACATGGGACTCCTTTAGCACTGGTCAGTTCTTGTTGTCCATATTCTTTGCTCCATATTTTTTTAGTGTTGTGTCAAATGCATGTAATTTCAGAAATCATATTTGCCAGTCAGATGAGGTATTTCTCTGCACTCATCCCCAAAGCTGGTCCCATGATAGAATACAAAATCACCAGTAGTGCAGCTCTTTGTCCATATTGTTTTTTGTACAATGTATTCCCTACCACCATTTTATAACTAATACTATGAGTTTAAGTAACTGAACTCAAATACAATCCCCCAAGTGGAAGTTTTACCATTACCAATCTTTGCAGTGTTGTAGCTAGAGTTCCATTGACTCTTCCATTTATTATTATCTTTGGTGTAGGAACAGACACCACTCTTCAGATTCCCATTGGTTCAATCAGCCTTGGGATCACATATGATGTAAAGTTGGTCTCGTTGTCACTTGATACTTGTGGGTACCCATGCTGGTACACTACTTGGTCCACTATGAATCTCGCTGTACTTGTAGCATCTACTCTAATCAATGATTTTGTCTTGACCCCCTATAGTAAGATGGTCTATCACAAATTTTGATGTACTTTACTCCCCAGTACTAACACTCATGGACCCCATTGCAACTATTGACACCATGTGCCAAGCTGACCCAGTGGAACAAGCTAGTATCCCATCACATTCTAGTGTGGTTTGTAAATTATCATTCCAAGCAATAGGCTAGATAATCTGCAACATTATAATTGATCAATTCATAGTAATAGTACTGGTGTAAATGGTTCATGGATTTCTTAGGCCAAAATGTTCAACGACTATGTGCATGGCTTGAATGATTTCCAATTACTATGACGATTTAGAAAATAAATAAAAATTCTTCAATAAGTTTTTATAACTGTACTAGCATACATTACCCATGCTTTGCTATGGTATCTATAAAATTTCAGATATTCAAATTTGTTGATTTAGATATTTTTTAGATAAACAAAACCACTCAGCCAAATCTAATTGCTCAATAGAACCAATCTAAACTACCAACCATAACTCAGGTAAGCCTAACTGAACTTATCATATAAACCAATAACTAATCACCCCTCACAACTAAACTGTGTCCTGTTGATTTAACCAAAAGCTATCAACCACTTGGCCAAACAAAAAAAACCTTTCAAATTAATCAAAATAAACCAAACTGCTACCCAAAACATCTCTTTATACTTAAAATCATTGAGTATGTGACATATCTTCCAAACTGCTAAATCAACTTCTACTTAACTTGTCAAAGGTATTTAACTGTTAGGGGAACCAAATTAGGCAGGTTTTTAAAATTAATTAATCAATGCATCCAGATACCCATGCTTTGCTACAATACCTAAAATTTATCAGATGTTAAACTCACATTGACAGCATATAGGCTGTGCCAGCGCTATTCTTGAGCCACTAGGACTAACTGCTTCGCTGTTGCCCTCATGGCTGAAAAGTTGATTATCCCCTTTACCTAATCTACTTAAAGCTCTAACATTGACTATTGTTTAATTTTGGGTGAGAAAATGGTTATTATTCAATATATTAACCAATTCTCACCCACTAGCCCAAATAGATTAACTTAACAAACTCAATTAATTTTAGTTGAGCAAAATGATGAATTATGGGATAACATTTGCCTATTCTCACCCACTCTCCTAAATAGATTAAACCCATCAGACTCAATAGTTTCAGATTCTTTATGATTCTCCAATTCTAACCCACTCACCCAGGTAGATTAATCCTATTAGACTCAGAGTTTTAAGATGTTAGTCAGTCAGTACGTCAGCACATCAGTATGTCAGTGAATATGTTTTATTAATTAGAAATTCTTCACCTTGAAATTATCCATCACTCTATTCAGCGTGGTCTGAATCTCTTGGGGCTCATCCGCGATATTCACTTCAATATCTTATGGAATACATCCACTTGCTGGTATACAGTTTGAATAGCAGTAATCTCTATAATATGTCAGCTTTCTTATGTCTGCTACTACTCAGTATATAATTTTGAAGTTATAAACTTGTAGTTTCAGAGCCCATCATGCCTGTTGTCCCTCTGATTCCTAAAGATTATGTAACCTGCTTAGAGACAAGTTCTTAGTAAAATCTTCTAAGTGTGTCCCATAAATTTA
The DNA here is from genome assembly GCA_022478985.1 of Massospora cicadina. Classification (NCBI taxonomy): domain Eukaryota; kingdom Fungi; phylum Entomophthoromycota; class Entomophthoromycetes; order Entomophthorales; family Entomophthoraceae; genus Massospora; species Massospora cicadina. Next base: position 111,817 of record JAKSZP010003960.1, read on the forward strand.
CATTCAAAATTTTTTGCAGGCATAAATCACTGCAAGGCACTCCTGCTCTGTAACAGTGTAGTTCCTCTCCACTGGCATAAAGTTCTGCTCACATATGCCACTAAATGCTCTTCCTCATCTTCTACTTGACTTAAATTGGCGCTTATCGCCATTAATGAGGCATCAGTTTGTATGATATAAATTAATTTAGAATTTTGGTAATTCAGGACATGACTAGTAATCAAGTATTTTTTTAGCTTATTGAACAATCCTTGGGCCTCCTCATTCCACCAAATCTTTTTTTAGATCCTTTAATAAATAAAATAATAAATTGGCAATTCCAATGAAATCCTTAATAAATTGGTGATAGCTAAAAATTTCAATAAGGACATGTGTATCCTGAACGCTCCTCAGAATTTTCATTCACTCAATGACTGTATTCTTCTGTGGTTAAAGTTGCAATATGATTGAAATTATTATAAACTAAAATAAAAAAGCTCTTTTTTAAAGAAATGGCATTTCCTCAGCTTGATTTTCAGATTTGGCATTGCTAGGCGCTTGAACAATTACTCCAAGTGCTTCAGGTGATTGGTAAATGTCCTGCTGAATACGTTAATGTCATCTAAGTATACCAAGACACAAGAAAGCTTTAAATCACTCAACTTTGATATATCACCCTATGGAATATTGCCGGTACATTACACAAACCATGTGGCATTCTCGTTGGCTGGTATAGTCCTTGAGCAGTAAATATTGCACATTTCTCTTATACATCTTTTGGAAAATCTATCTGCAATATCGAGATCAAGTCCATGACTAAAAAAACTTGAATTACGCTAGGTGATCAAGCATGTTGTCAATCTTTATTAGAAGATATGAATCCTTTAAAGTGATTTTATAAATTGTCAGTAATGGATCTGTAATGGACAGGTTTGTCCCATTCGTTACATTCTGACTCAGATTTGGATTTTCTGAATCTGAGTCAGATTATTAAAAACATTTTTAGGTATGGTCACTTCAGACATTGGGTTGTGCCTCATCTGAGCTGTTAATTAGGCAAGTGCGAATCTAATTGATAGCTTGGGTGAGGGCTAAAAACGCTTACTTTATAAGGCGCGCCCGCCCATTCCAAACCTCAGTTTAAAATCTTACCCTAGCATGTCCCTTCTGGGGAGCATTGTCAGTTGCTCCTCAGCTGAGCTCTGGTCAGCAGGTCCCTTTTTATTCCTAAATAAAAATAAAGGTCATTTTGGGGTTTGTATACCTCGCATACCTGTGGTCTTTTTGGGGTGCTCATTTCCAAAGGAGCTTTCATGTGATTGGGTTGGACCAATCAAAGATTCGCACATAACCAATGAGTAGGTTAAATGGTGCTTGTTGGTGCTCCAAACCTCTTTCCTGATTTGGTTAGGCCACTTTGGTTGCTTGTCGGTGCGCCAAAGGAACTTTTATATGGCGGCTGGAACTGGGGTTTTCTAGTTTGTGACAGGATCAACATGAAATCTAACCGTCTTTTTTCTATACAATAAAAATTGGACTCTACCATGGACTCAATGGTGGAACAGGGAGCCCATGCTCAATCAACTTGCTGGTTTTTATGTTGACTACTTTTTCAGCAGTTTTTAACCAGCGGACAGGTTGCATTTGTATCAGCGGATATTCCTCAGTGTCAAACTTATGGATAACATTTTTTAACATACAAAGTTGTGGTCATCCTGGGAAAATATCACCCAATATTTTTTAATAATCATAGCACTTCTATTTGTGGCATTCTGATAACTCAGCCAATTGCTCAAGATTGACTAATACTTTGACACTTTTTGGCAGCATCTGGAACTTATCCCATTTTTGTTAATTTTTAAAGTCATATAATTCTCATTGTTCTTACATCTGGATTAATTTTACAAATACAATGACTTAATTTTTTTCTATTTTCATCAGTTTTTCGCCCAGATGGGCCAGTAGCATTTTTATTTTTCAATGACCTGGAATTATAATCCATGGAGCTACCCATGGCTCTAGTCTCTAATTAATTCTATGGGATGATGTCTTATTTATAAAGGTTCTTAGATTCTTAGCATTAACACTTTGTAACTATGATTTGCATTCCAAGTGAGGTATTATTAATCATTTTGTAAACAATGATCTCTCACTGTTTTCAAGAATCTCCTTTAACATTCCCTAAATTTTTCCCAACCAACTTATATGAATGGGAATGATGCAATTATTATATGTTAAGTTTACATTTTTTTTCAGTGAGTCTCTCATTTCTTAAGATATGCCAAGGGCAGAGTTTGCCCCAAAATTGTCATGGTATTCTCCTCAATATCACACTTGACACCATACTTTCTCAGGAACTTTGTCCTGATGAGTATGTTGTAATTTTTATTTGCCAACATTATAGCATGACCTGATACCACCAGTGATCTGAACAAAGTAGTAAATCACTGTATGCACCACAAGATGTTATGATATTTGGTCCGGTGGTTCCATATTATTTCCAGTGTTAAAAATCCGGTTAAATCTTCATCTATTTTACTAATTTTGTCTAAACAATATAGATGCGCGCTTAACTGTCAATTATCACCCATACGCTTACATAATTAAATATAATGTCCACAAACGTACACTAAGAGTATTAAAATAAAGTGTATAAGAATGAATCAAGGAATTAATAAAAGAACTAGAAGTATAGATTAATTGCACGTATAAATCAGGAAAGGATTCTTTGATTACGCTATTAGGGAGAGATACATTTACTTTGTCAAGTCTCGTTTTAAGTAACTTTTATGTGCTTTCAGCAGGTCTAAGCTTTTCCGCCAACTGATGAGCATATGGCCATGCAACTTCTTTCACGAATTTGGGATCTATCCCCTTTGCTTTTGCTTGGTTAATCGCCTTTACAACCAAATTAACATTTGGTATAGTGAATCAAATGTGTCTAAGTCAATGAATAGACCAGAAATATCATTGTCAGCATTAAATATGTCAGATGAAACAGTTTTGTCCGCAGTACTAGGTTATATCTTATCTGGACTGCTGGTATTTTCCTGAATCTTAGTCAGTTTTCCTTTCTATAACCTATAACAGAGTATCTTTCTCTTTTTTGCTTCAGGCTCCAACGTTAAGCGACAAACTTTCAAGTTTTTTCACATTGGTTGCGGCGGATTTGAGTCTTTTCCATTCCTTACTGCCCTTTGGGTTTGTTTCCCATTGTGACTTAATACTGTTGTTCCTTACTAAGCTCAACAAATTTCACTGTATTTTGAGCTTTGGGCTGAATAGCTTTGAATATTTAATTAGGTGATTCAGATGTTGCTCCTATCATCATGAGATGATCCACAATCTGTAATTTGAACATCTAGGTTACAAGCACTGAAGCCATATTATGATGCCTGTCTCTGTAGGGCTGAAGCTCCATTTGCATTGCGAGGTTTGCATCAAATCTGATAATACTTTTGCACTGGCCAGGATTTGTGATTTCTAGTAAAATTGGTCGGCAAAAGCTGCTAGTGCTTGACTTTTCTTAACTGAATACCCATAAACTCCTGTTTACAGTTAGACATCCATATTGGACTAACAACTAAGTCATAATTGCATATTTGGCATCACTGTATATCCAAATATTCCTGTTGAGATGGGGCATCACTAGACTTTGGCAATTGGTGTATAGGAAGTCATCACAGCTACTGCCTTCTGTTGATCACCATATCTGAATGTCATCATTTTGAATAGGCGAAAATCATGTTGGTGCATATCTTGGTGAAATATGATTAATTTCATCATATTTTAAATTTCTTTGGACCCTCCACTGGCAGAGGATTTCTTCCTGGCAGCCCAACTAACAATATATTAGAACTAGGGGAATCATTTCCAAAATTGCAGCAAAAGATCCAAGCATGTTTCTTGAGGTTTGTACTTTCATAACTTGATTTCCATGAAATTCGTTATTGGCTTTATTCACCTCCATCTGGCACAATCACATTTGTGCTGTTTGGGTTCTTCTGCTCTTTAGCATTTACAACATGTCTTCATTCATCCAGCTGAAGCGTTCTTTATCCGCTTTTTATTCATTTTCTTGGAATATCTCCTCAATCAATTCAGTATCTATTCATTTCAAGCAGGTGATCTCCCTGTAAAGATTGGTATAAACTTTTCCAACTTGATCAATATCCTCATTGACTTTAATTACATGATTCTTCAAATTAGTGAGATTTCTTGTGACGCTGAGTTCAACTCATTATTGTTAAAAAATTTCTAATTTTATCCACAGTTTTCAAGTTCTGTCTTGAATGAAATTGCTATTATTCCTTCTTTTACTTTAGCTTTAAAGCTCAACTACCCCTGTAATGGGCACCAAAAGTAAACTTCTAATCTATTTCTCGTTATAGTTCTTAAGCCTTTTTCCCAAACGTTAAAATTGACTTATAATACTTTTTTGAAAAAGTGATGTTAATTGATTGGGTTAGAAATAGTATGAAGAATATCACCCTAGCTGAATCTTCACAAAAAATATGGAGTATAGTCTTCAACGCTAAAATGGTACTATGTGCTCTTATGATCCATGAAGATATTTCTAAACTGAGAAAAACCTTTTCCCTCTGACTCTTCCTTCTGATAGAACTTAATAATGGAACTTATCCCATTTCTAGATTCAGAGGTTCTCTTCTTCTTTGTGGAACTTAACCTACTCTTAGTTCAGAGGTTATCTTCTTCTCCCTTGACACAGGAGCCCATGGAGATGTCAATTTAATATTTAGCCAAAGGATATTTGTCCTTCAAGCTCTAATCTCATGAGTAAAAATACAACTTTATAAACATGCTAATTATTATAGTATTTTATGGGTCTCAAACTATCTGCTATATTGAAAAAAGAGGAAATATATAGGGAATTCAGCGCTCAACCCAGTTTTGCACCCCATTGGGGAAACTGCAGCCATTGCCGCTGGATTAGCCTTTTAAGTCTCATCCATGAGGATCTTCATCATCCAGCTAGTTGGTTTCCACCACCATCTGGAAATTCGACCTCTATAGGATAATCATTAAATGCGTCCAAAAATTATCAATTAACCCCAGAGGGGTTCCTTATTTAGTAAAGCAGCCTGTTTGGGTAATGGTAACTATATTATTAATAGCAGGTGGGTTGCATAAAAGTTTAGCCTTCAAGTTGCTATTAGAAGCGTTGTTGGTGCTTTAAAACTATACATAAATCACTTAAATAATTGGTGACACGTTATAATTAGAATCTTACATAGCTATTAAATTATAAATTGTAAAATCAAAATTACTTGTAAATTGTTGAGGATTATCCCAGTGAAGCATTAGCAATCTAGAGTATCAACCATGACAGATTACTAATATTTTATTTGGGCTTCCCTGAACAATAGTTATCATCTGATATAATAACACTCATATCCACAAGCGGGAATCACCTAGTGAACAAGCAGATATAATATAATTAATTTAGATGTTTATTTTGGGTATATTATAATCCCAGCAAGTGCACATGCTCCCTTTGGTTTTTGAGACCTCCTGTGACGCCAAGACGGAGGTTAAAGATCAGGCTTGCTTGTTCAAAGCAAGAGTCGGATCAACAGGCTCAAATACCAGGTAAGGGATATTAAGTATGGATATCCCTTCATATAGTAGAGGGTCAAGAGGGCATGCTGTTTAATTGCTGAGCCAACTACTATACTTCCAAAGTCCCAGTTCGTCATCAATACCCAGGTACATACCAATATATCCTCAGGACAATTGCTAGAAATATAAGGCATGGATGACTTATCCGTCAAGGAGATACTGACATGTTCAAAAATTTTAGATCCCACTTATGCTGGAGCCATATCATTGCTGCTGGCTATCTTAACTGACAAACCTAGGACAATGGGACCTAATAATCTAGCCGCTTATTTCTGCCTCCTTACTATATAGCCATCATGACGTTTGTAGCTTAAAAGTTTTAAGGATTTTAGGGTTAGAATAACCCCATCCATAGCTCAAATCAACAACTCTATTGGACAAGAGCTCACTAGCAAACAGCAGAGTCAAATGAGAAGTTACTGGAAGATTATTTTGGCCTCTTCTCAACCGCTACCTATGCTTTTGAAAAAATGAATAGTTTTTTACATCATGTGAGACTGGAGGCGCTCAAACCATTTGCTCTTGTCCCTACTGAAATAGTAAAGATGAAGAGGATCAGGTAGCTGTTTAGCTCAAGCAGCTTTACAAAGCCAGGCTATTTGTGCCTTGCCGTAGCTTTTTGGGACTCCCTCTCTTGTTAGTTCAGAAGAAGGATGGTAGTAATCATGTAATATTGGACTATCAAAGACTTAAAGCTATTAACAAAAAGGACAATTACCATCCCCAGTAAGATGAATCTCTTCACTTGCTTGCTGGGTCACATTGTTTTCCTGCTATGGATCTTACTAGTGGATACTGGCAAATAGAGCTAGCACCTGAAGATTGATCCAAATGCGCACTCATACCAATGAGGTTTATTTTAGCCAACAAGGATGCCTCAGGGCTTTTGAAACGCGCCTACCACTTTTAAGTGCCGTGGATGGGATCCTAGGTGATTTAAAGCTATACTGTGACCTTGTGTACTTCAATGATATCACTGTCTTTCCATAAATTTTTAATGGCCACATGGAACATCTATGAGAAGTATTCAATCATATAAAAAAGTTCTCAATTATAAGTCTTGGGCAGGCACCTCTCTGTCTGGACCGGGGTCATTTCCCATTCTGCTCTAAAAAGAGGTGGAAGTTGGCATTTATGCCTCTCATCACCCATGGCGATTTAACTCATGTGGTAGATGAGAGGTGGAGCACGGCTTACTCTTGAGGGTTGTGGTTCCCCTCCTAGCGTTATCTTTCTTTGAGCTGGAGGAAAATACTTAGAGGGTTTTCCAAGAGGTTGCAAAATTGTGCTAAACACCCCAAGCCTTCCAGGATCCCATCTTTGCATCCTCGCCACACCTGTCCCCAACAGGTATGGGGTTAGTCAACTACTTCATCACCAACTGGGCCCAGCCTTAAGTGGCCTGGCAAGCCCAAAAATAACTCAACTAAGCAGTCCAGACCCAAGTTGGTTGCAAAATAGGTCTGTCAGCCCAATTGCTGGATCATTGCGAGTTTATTCCTGATGGCAGTTGCGCATACATCACAATTTTCCCCAGTAAGCCTATAAGCAGAAGTCCCCAACATGTAAAGTAGACACTTCATTTTCTTTACTTCCACCCTTTAAGTTCATTTTTTCAAAAAAACCAAAATTTATAGCCTTAAATTTTTTTAAAAAATTAGAGGTGCGATGATTGCCAATCTTAGCACCCCTGGCTGGTCCTCACGGCTGATTTTCTCATATTTGACACCTCAATGTGGACGGCTGTGCTCATGTCATTTCTGACTTGAGTTTTGGGTGGTAGCTCACCTGGAGAACCAGGCTTCTCTAAACATTATTATCATCATGCTCCATGGCATAATGGGGCGTCCCTTAACACTAACTCTCTCCATCACGCCCTTCAGGTGGGGTGTCATGTGGGTTTTCCTATACCAGCACTTGACCCCTTTCACGTTGGCTGAGTCCAACTTAATAATTTCTCCAGCAGTTCAGGTCGTTCAGGAGCTCCACTTGTGTTTGACTTTGTCCACTAATGACACTGGTCCTTTAGCAATGAGTTCAGAGCAAAATTTCCCCTCCTTCTGTCGATTGCTGCCTTTAACCCAATAATACAAAAGACACTCACCCACAAGCAGGACCATGTCTATATCTTGCTACCAGTGGAAATACATCTGAAAGGAAACTAGGTGTCATTTGAGGCCTTGGTAGACACTGGGGTGGCTAGAAATTTCATGATTTTGAAGTTGGCGCATCAACTGAATTAGGCATGGATAAGGGCCAAGAGGTGGTGGTTGTATATTACGCTGTATATCTAACCTACAAGGTGCGTCGCCTGGTCCTGTTTTGAGTGGGCAACTTTAATCCTGCAATTACCTATCACCCATGTCTGAAATGATATTCCCAGTTGTCATTGGTGTGGGTTGGTGGAGACGCCAATAGGTGAATGTTGACCTGGTCTCAAACATGTTACTCTTTGGAAATGCTCAGGGGGACGGTGAGTTCATGCTTCTTGACACACTGGGTAAAGCTTGGAGCGGAGGTGTTTTTTCCATCCTTGCTACACCCATGGTCTTGCCTCATGATTTTCCCCATCTCTGATAGCATATAGGGATATTTTTGATATGGAGAAAGCTACTCAACTTCCGCCCCACTCACAGTACAAACTTAAATCAATACACGGTGGAGGTGGCCAACATCAAATTCTATTATTCCATACAGCGGAAGAAATTGTGGCCTTGGACGTGCAGATTGACAACATGCTTATGAAGGGGTGCCTTTTTAAGAAGACGTCTCCGGTTGCCTCCCCATTATGTTTACAAAAAAGGCTGATGGCACAATGCACATTTGCGTGAAAATGGTCACTTTTACAACATCACGATCCATGATCCCTACCAACTACCACTGGAACAAACAGTTGCCCAAGCAATTGTGAAGTCAAGAGTATTTTTGAAACGTGATCTGGTAAGAGACTTTAACCAAATTCAAGTAAAAGAAGGTCAGGAATGGATTACCACTATTCAGAGGTGGCAAGGTATAATCTAAATTTGTAAAATGCCTTTTGGATTAAAGAACTTACCCGCCACATTCCAGAAGATGATTATTATGTGTTGGGAGATCTGCGCAACACATGTGCTGTTGCTTATATTGACGACATCCTCATCCACTCCCCAACCCATGAGAAGCACACTTTAGGTTGGGAGGCCAAGTTTCAGGATTTTATCCTTTTTAAGGTTAAGCCTTATCCTGGGGTAAACTTCGACACTTTCCTTAAGGCCAAGTCTTGGGGTTTTAGGCTAAAAGCCTAATAGGTTTTATAAAACTTCACCAAAGGGTCTAGAACTTCATAGGATGATGTTCCATCCAAATTGGGATGAAATCATTCTTGTCTGAATTTATCAGGTGCTTTTTAGCAGCCTTATTATATATTCCTTTATTATAATTAATATCTCTCTTATTATATATTAGAATACAAACTTTTGTTTATATTAATTATCCTTGGCCCTATAAAAGACGCCCCAAATATTCTAGTATAGACATCAGATTGCTGGCAACCTAGAATTTTATATATATCTATTTAATATATAATATATGAGAGCCATGGATGGGCCTTTGTGAACCTTGAAGTGGCTAAACCATGTCCACTGAGCCTCAACGTTATGCTATGAGTTTAGACCATCTGTCGAGGGTCCCAAGTATGGACACTTTATCTAATCTTATTTCCCTAATTGGATTTACCTGAATTGAGGCCAACCCATCATTTGAACTAATATATTTATATATTATATAAGGAAATTGGATTGCTCTGAATCCCATCTTAATATATTTGAGCCCCTCCACACTATCCAGCTTCAAGACTTACCTGCCACTTTTAGGGTAATTCCAAACTCTGAGATCATGCTTGCCACCCTGAACAAGGCAGGACTATTTTGAAGTCATCAAAGTGCGAGTCTTTCTGTGATGAGGTTATCTTCTTGGGTAAAATGGTATTAAAAGATGGCTACATGATCCTTCCCTGAAAGCTTAAGGCCATCCCCAAGCGGTCCACCCTAACGACCCAGAAGCAATTGTGGAGCTCCTTTGGCACCATCATTTTCTTAGAGAAACTCTTTTTTGCCCTCTTGCAGTAGGCTGCGCCACTGCGCCTCATCACCAGCAAGAACATCCCATTCTGTTGGACTTTAGAATACTAGCAGGCATCTGATGCTATAATCAGGTATGCATGTCACTGCCTGTGCCCAGCATTCTGACTCAACAAAACCCTTCATTGTTGCATGCAATGCCTCTCCGCTGTAGTGGGAACGGTCTTGGTGCAGTAACATGAGTAATGGAGCACCGGGTAGCATATTTTTCCACCAAATTTATGTCGATGGAGCATAGCTGGGCTATTTTTTTAAGGAGTTGGCAGTTGTATCATGGGCGCTAATCCATTGGCGGTACCTCCTGCAGGGCGTCTCGCATGAGTTGACAGTGTGGAGGACCACCAACCCCTGATTTACTTTTGCAACTTTCAGAAGTTGGCGCACCAGCAAGCCCAAACGTACCGCAACCTATGCAGTTTTAACTTTAAGTACAAATGTTTGAAGGGGATACTGAACGTTCTCACCTATTTATTGAGTCACAACCCCGCCTTATGCCAACAGAGGTGGAGGAGCAAGAGCTCACCACCGTGGTTCCATTGACCCAAATTTTATCCATCGCCCCAACTGAAATTTATTAAAATATCCAGACCTGACTGTTCCTCTGTCCACTCGAGTTTTGGCCACCAAACTACTTGTCCTGAAGACTTGGAGTTATTAGTGCAGCTCGTGGACCCAGGGCACAAGCGCTCCCATTACTAAGTGTTTATGGAAGACATTCTGTTTTGGTCATGGTTGTGAGTGCCTCCCCAGCTTTGCACCGAATTGATTCAAGCCCACTACAATCCTTCATCTGTTGGCTACCCTAGAGTGAAAAGTGTCTCAACTTGGTGAAGTGTACTTACAATTGGCCTATAGCCTCTAAAGACATCACTGTGTGGATAGCAAGTTTTTTTACCTGTGCACATGAAACAATTGGACCAAACTGGGCGGAATGGCCTTCTCCACCCATTGCGACAGGCTGAGGGGCCATGTACGTCAGTGTCCGTGACTTTACCATTGGACTCCATACCAAATGTCACAATGTGATAATGGTTTCTGTAGGCCAGTTCATCAAATTCACTTTGTATATCTCCTGCTTGACTTCCATCACCTCTAAGGAAACAGCTCATCTTTTTGTCCACCACATCTTTTCAATGTTTGGTTTACCCAAATAGATTGTGAACAATAGGGGTGCGCAGTTCACTACATGCTTTTGGATGGCCCTCCTAGACATCCTGAAAATTCAACCATGCTGATTCAAAGCGTATCATACCCATTGGATAGCCAGATGGAGCTCGTTAATCAGATCCTGGAGCAGTACCTCTAGAGTTATGCACCGCTGCACAGGACACCTAGTTGGATGATATTCTGTTGGCTCTGTCTGATTAGAATATTGCCTTATACGCCTCCACAGGCTTTTCTCCATATGAAGCAACGTTAGGCTACAATCCTTCCTTTTCTCCTGGACCCTGTCTTTATGCAAAAATCCCGCAGCAGCGGAGTATGCTCAGGAAATCTGGGCCATTCAGTCCCTGGTCCAAAACCTTACCAAAGTGATTTCTGTCTATAAGCGATTTGGTGATTGAAAACGCCTGCCCGCCCCAAATTTTAGATTAGGTTTGCAGGTAATGCTCAACACCCGCCACCTGCGCATCAAGCCCCCTTGTAGAAGTTTATGAGTAAGCGGTCCAGACCCCATGAGGTTGTTAAAAATCTGGTAATGTTTCGTTCCAATTAGTGCTTCCTCCCTAATGAGAACTGCATCCAGTTTTCCATGCTTCCCAGCTATCCCCCTTTTCTGGCATCCCACCCTCTGACCTAGAAAAAGCCATTTTGGAGGAGCCAGTTAAGTCTGAGGTGGAAGCGATTTTGGCGTCAATAAAACACCATCGCTTGATTCAGTACCTGCTGGTTTGGAAGGACTTCCCACCCTACAAGAATAGCTGGGTGAGTGCTCACGATTGTGCCAACTGTTACAAGTTGGTGGAGGAGTTCCATATGGCACACCCAGAAGCCCCTTTTCCTTCTCCCAAAGTTGCTTCGTTCATAGCCATCAAGATCCCTAAGGCTTATAAGAATATTATGCTGGCTCAGTTCCATAGCGGCGGTGCTTCTACCCCTTTAAAAAGAAGTTTTATGTAAGTCTTGGTTATGAAAATTCTCCATCTATACCAGGATAAAATCCTATTATGCTCTAAAAAGGGGTGAAGTTGGCACTCATGTGTCTCATCAACTAGGGTGATTTAGCCCATGTGGTGGATGAGAGGTGGGCCACGGCATACCCCCTGAGGGTTGCAGTTTCCCTCCCAGTGTTATCTTCCACCGAGCTGGTGGAAAGTTTTTGGAGGGGTTTCCAGGAGATGGCAAAATTTTGTGAAACACCCTATACCTGCCAAGCTCCCATCTTTGCATTCATGCCGGACCCAACCCCAACAGGTAAGGGGGCGGTCAACACCCTCCCCGCCAACTGAGCCCAGCCTTATGTGGCTTGGCCCTGGGCGCTGCCTTCAGGCTGCCTAAAATGTCGCCACCATCACAAAATGCATACAAATGACAAAAATTAAATGTGATTAACTATCCCAAAACGAACTTGGTCAAGCAGTCTGGCCAAAATCAATTGAAAAAAGGTCTGACAGCCCAATTTGCTGTATCGCTGAGAGTTTATTCCAAATGGCAGTTGTGCATGTATCATGATTTTCTTCAGTGAGCTTATAAGCAGCTGTCCCGAACTGGTACCATTATCACTCCATTTTCTTATTTTCACCCCTTAAGTTCAAATAAAATCTCAGAAAACCAGAAAATTCAGCTTTAAATTTTTGAAAAAGGTGTTATGATCCCCAATCTTAGCACCCACTGGCCGGTCCTCATGGCTAGTTTTCTTATATTTAACGTCAATTTAGACGGTTGTGCCCACAACATTCTGGATTAGGTTTTGTCTGGTAAATCACTTGGAGTTCCAGTTCAGTCTAAACATTATTATCAGCTTGATCCACGACATCAAAAGCTCAAGCTGTGAAAGAACTCTAGCTTCCAATCTGAAATGGATTTTCTTAAACACAAGGCCTTGAAACATAAATTTAGCATATCCTGGACAAAGTCACGGTAATTGAAAAAATGTCACAACACCAGAGCCTTAGTGATATTCAAGTATTTCTCTGGCATGCTGGGGTATGATCTTCAGTTCATCCCTCTGTTTGCTGATTTAGCTGAGACCTGGTCTACCTTCTACAAAATGATGTACCCATTTAGTTGGCACATGTACAAGAACAGGCTTTTAATGCGTTGAGAACTGCTCATTTTAGTAAAGCTATTTTAGTTCATACACTTTGACTGACCATTTTTGCTATTTACCAATGCTATAAATGTCGCAGTCAGGGCCATACTAGCTCAGTCTGATGAAGACCAGGTACATTCCAGTGGCTTACTTTAGTTAGAACCTAAGCAAAGCTGAACGAAATTTTAGAGCAACAGAGTGAGAGTTCCTGGCTATTTTGTTAGTGATCAAGCATTTCCAGCTCTACCTACACAGCACTAATCTCACCATCATCACTTATTATCTTCAATCTAATGGCTGTAGCAGATGAAGAGCCCAGATGGTCAGGTAGCAAGTTGGGCATCAAGATTGCAGAATTAAGATTTTACCATTGACCATCACACAGAAGTGATTCATCATAATGCCAGCAGTCTTTCATGGATGCTTGTACTGGCTACCTTGACCCTCAAAGAAGACTGTCTGATTGTGTCTAATTGGCTGTCCTGAGTTCTGGGAGTTAAAATCTCCCGAGATATAAACCAAACTCAAAAAATGACTCAAAAAACCCATTTCAAGGAAGGAAAGCTTTATAAGAAAATCAACAGAGAATGACTCCCTTATAAACATATACCTTCCCAAATAAATATTATTCTTGGAGGACACTTGACCGTGGGCATAAGGTCATTTAAAAAACTTTCAAATTGCTAAAGGAGTGATGTTATCAAGATAAGGTGGTTGAGACCATCAGGAAGATCTAGAGTCCTGTATGACTTGTTAATCATATATATTGGGCTAGTCCTCAGTACCAACACACTGTCATGGATCAATCAAGTCCATCACTGTCATCAGCATTAATGTGGTGTACCCTTTGCCTTTAGGTTAATCGCCATGAATTTGTACTATTAGCTGAGGACCTTTTGACCAATTGGGTTGAAGCAAAATTCCGTTTTCGTTACCACCAAAAAAGTTATGGCACTATACCTTAATTGATACATTTTCACTCAGCACGGATGCCCTCTGACTTTACTTTTGTACAATAAGCTAGATTTCACCTCACAGGTAGTACAAGAACTAACTATGCTTTTTTGGACTAACCAAAGTTTAACATACCCCTATTATCCCTCAAACAATGGGGCGTTGAACGTGCTAATAGAACCCTTGTTTCTATTTTGTGGAAGATGGTCGCATCTGACCCTACATGCTGCATTTACTATCTACCCAGAACCATGTTATCTTAACAGATAAGCTACTGAATGGTTAAGGTCTTTCCTTTCAAAGCTTTATATGGGCGTACCTCTTGGCTACCAAGTAGCATTTATCCCCTCCTTGATGCTTCAGTTCCTGAGAACTTCAATTTAACAATGAGGGCCTTAGCTATAGAGAATGTCCCACTTCAATCCCTAAACTCTCAGGGAATTGTTACCACCACACTAAAGGATATATCCCAATTTGAATGTCTGCTGACCCTCCTTACAAAATTTTTTAGGTTACCTAGTTCTCTTTTATCACCATTGACATTGAGGATGACAGAATAAGCAGGACGTTCTCTGGTTTAGACCTATAAAACCATACATAAGTTGAACTCCTAATACTCCATTGCTAAAGTTAATCAGGGGTCAGTTGTAAACTGGTAAATGTCCCATTCCTATGGCCCTATACCCATTCCAACTGAATTTTTAAGGGGGCATAGTCAGGATTTGAGATAATGTGCGAGTTGAAATCCCTACTTCTAAATTGAGGCCCAATGAGTTGACCCTTGAGCACTTATTATCAAAGTCCTATACTTGAAGGCACCTTTGGTTTTACTTCTAAGAAACATCACAAAAACATGAGAATCAATGGAGATGCCTTCTGAAAATGCACCTCCACTTCCTGAATTTCAAAAAATCCCTCCCAACATTGCAGTGATGAGGCTGAAGCAGAACAATGGGGGCATCAACCAGGCAGTCAATCTGGAATTTATGTGAAAGATCCTGATTGTAAAAGGCCATGGAGTTCACCTTGGCACCATGTCCCCATGCACCTTATAAATACAAACACCTTTTAACCAAATTAAGTAGTCTATATTACCCCATCTTCTTGTCTTCATCAATCTCTCAGCTAGTTTTATAGCTTTGAGTTTATTTCAAACCTCGTCTACAGTCAAGAGAACTGTTTATCTGGAACCTACTTTTGCAAAATATACTAAAATTCAAAAAGCGTTCTCTTTCAAATTTAACCATAGTTTGCTGAAATTGTGTCTTTAGAGTTTCTCTTTCTTTTAGTTCATTCACCATAGTTTACCTTAATGATTTCTTTGATAGTAAACTATGAACCCTTGTGGCCATGTAATACTGTTAATCATTTTAACTGTCATTTTTTTCATATGAGCTGATACTGTGGCAGCAATTGGGATCCTTATGAAAATTTTGAGATTAAATTATAGTTACTCAAATATAGATGAAAAATATGAACTGTAATGCTTAACACAGTAAGTTCAATTTGGATTTATATCAAAATAGCTTTAGTCCAACACGCCGCCTAATTCTTTGGCTTGATAAAAAGGGCACCTAATACTTTAAATTTGGGATTAAAATAATCTTTAAATTTACACAAAGAATCAAATGAGGCGTGCCCAAAATGGACGCCTCATTGTAAACAACTAATTTACTTCCCAACATTGGTTTACTATTTATTATGTGAATATCACTCCTTAATTTTACTCATTTTATTTGTATTTTAACTTATCTAATTTTTATTTTTCATATATAAGCTATATTGTATATTCTACTTTCAATCTAAAAAAGATCTTAATTTCATATGTTTCTTGACTATACATCTAATTTTTAATATCCAAGTCACAGTCTAGTCATATACTAAGGTCTAGACCTTCCATAAGTCCTCAAGTCTCCATTCAGATAAAAACACTACTTTCCTTTTTGTAGAGCTCATTAGACTTAACTTTTAAGATATCTGCGACGTACTAAGCCTAATGCAACTACCATTAAATTTAGCTTTCTTAAATAACGCACATGCAAGCTATTAAGTGGAATGTTCTCAATCTTTTAAACACCCATTTAGATTTTTTTCTTTGCAAAACTAGATCCAATACTCAATTTCCTTTTAAAGACTGTTTTTTTTAAAAGGCATGTACAATAGACGTATTAATGCTAATAGGTTAGTATTTAGTTCCTACAACTGAGTTTACTGATAAGGAGGAGTTCCCATAATTGCCAAATACTATTCAAGATCTTTTGAAGTTGTAGGTCATCATTACTTCCAGTATAAAGGGTGAAACTATGCACCAAGTCTTATTGGATATTAAGGATCTTACATTCATTATTGATTGTTAATTTATATAAAATCAAGTTGAAATAATGATCTTTTTTAATTAAATCATTAAGAAACTTTGTCATTAAATCTTTTAAGTTTTTAAAACTAAAGTTTATTAAGGGTATTGTATTATGTTAAGCCACTAGCAGTTGTAAATCACCATATATAAGTGACTTTAGTCTATATTAGCTAAATATTGCGGCCCAAGCTGGACATTAGGTAAACATAAATATAGAGATAAATTAAATTCATATTTTTTCAAAATATGCAATTATCTTTTTCAATACTTATGACTATAAAGTTAATGGTTTACTATGGTTAGATAAGAATACAAACACCTTAGATTAATATATATTAAAACCATGTGAGGAAGCACGTGTTGCAGCAAGCTTAAGTGAATATTTAGTTCAGTTTTTTACAATAGTAAAGTTAGGAATTTCTCACTTATAGTACATAAAATGTAAAAAAAACTTCTTCCAAAAATAAAAGACTTTAAATTTATATAGTGGATGGATAATTCCTCTACCTTATACTTTGCTTTTATTCAGCTTCCTCTTTAGTTATATTCATTTATTGACAATTTTTTCTTATAAAGTTGTAGCAGTTAAAGATAGCCCATAATACGTCAAGCTGTGCCTTTTTTACTAAACTTAATATAGTTGAGCTACCGCACATATTTAAATTTAATCAAGCTCCAACAACATCTTTAAAACCTTTAAGATTTTCTATATCTCTAAGGTATCATGTTTAATTATGTGACTCTCTAACATGCTTATTCTTATGTGAATGCTCAACTCTCATCTTAACATTTCAGTGTGGTTCAACTAAAAAGTAAAGTTATGGTTTAAGAACATTAATTTACTACTTATCATCAAGTTATAAATTACTACAGAGCTATTTTAAATAATGGTATAATCTCACATTCACATACTAAATCCATAATAATTAGAATTTGAGATTAACCCTAATACAAACCTATGTACCTATCTTAAATCTTCATGAAATTATTTGTTCTTTTACTAAGTAAAGATTAAAGCCTATATAAGGCTTCAGCGCATATATAAGGTCGTCTCATTATTTAAGTTTTGGTTTTGATAGCATATAAACTAAAAACTAGACTTAATTTATTGAATAAGATACTAAACTCTTTTTACTAGTTTTAAAAGGATGGTAATTGTATACAATCACTAGTTTTCTATAGTTGATTTTTATTCATAGATAATTATAGCCTTACAATTCTCCACACACATCACTATTATAAGCTAATTAAAAATTAATATTTACAGCCAAAAAGTGAGCAGGCTCTTTTCAAGTCAGTTTTATTTCTATTTTATTTTTCTATTATTTAGCTCTAGCCCAAAATCTTTATTTGATATTAAACATATTTTTTGAATCTATAAATTAACTACAAAGCTAATTCTAGTATTTTTTTTATGAAGCTCTTGATTTACTAAGCATCACTTATTTAAAAAATCAATTTCATTTAATAGATTAGCATCACTAATGAGATAAAGAATCTATTAAAAATTAATGGGAACACAAGGGTTAAAAGGTAAGTCAGTAGAGCATACAGCTACAACCTGAAGGTTGCAGGTTCAATCACCACCCTTTCACATCGATTGGAGTACCAGCTGAAGGAAGCTATTGGCGATTATTAGGTCTAATAACATTAAAACTTTACCCATGACATAACCAGAAAAATCTGAGTCCCAATTTAGAGGTAAAAAAACTTTCTTCAACAGAGTTGACCCTGCTCAGGCTTCATGTGGATGATTTCTCTCTTTTGGTAATGTCTGTCCCCTGGCCAGCTTGCCTCAAATAAATAAAAGATTAAAAAATCAAAGGGAACACATTCTAAAAGAACTAGCTGACTCAGTCAAGAGAGACAGAAATACCCCAAACGTTACAGTCCTCATTTACCTACCTCAGTGTCACCCATGTTAATTAGCTCTCAGGCGGCAGCAGCAAAAACAGATACCAATCAAGACGCGTCCACATCAACAAGTCACAGATAACCTGATTGCACCTTCACAACTTGTTCCCCACAAGCTTTGAGCTCATAATGCAGTATAACAACCTAATGATAGCCATAAAACTAGATGCTACCACTCATGCCTCTGGAACTATGCCAACAAGCAAGGAAGAATTATTTCCCTCATGCACTAAATACCCTCGTTGATTCAGCTCATTATGATTTTACATAAACAGTTGGAGCCAAGATTTACTCCCCACATGAGCATGAAATGGCTCAACAATATGCTCATTAAACTCACGGCTATGTTAGGGAATAACACCCCAATCTGTAATGAAAGCATTCTTGTGAGTTGACTACTTTGCAAGATGAGTAACCTATTTTTGTATTTTGGTGCATTTTAAACATTCTCATCCTTGGACACCAACTTAGTCACAAAGAAGAACTTTGCAAGCCAGAATTTTTTTATAGATAAATTATCTTAAAAAAACTAATCAAATCTTGAACTCAAGTCACAACTCCACCAAACTCCCAATTTAATTAGAAATTATTGCTTAATAAGAGGATGAACACATGCTATCATCCTGATTGCCTTTAACCAAGCTCAATATATTTGGGTCACCCAATCTAGTGATTAACAACCTACCAAACACTTGGCAGCACCAGCACCCACTGGAACATCCCAGCAAAGGACAAAAACTGAACCTTACCAAACCAATCTAAATCACACCTGAAAAAGCTACATATAGAAAACTTAAATTCTCAAGGGGCCATTGAGGCATTTTAAAAAACATCTGGAACCACGCCCCCTAAAGCTGACTCACATGAGGCGGCATTTATTGCTGTTAACAAAAAAATAGGCTAATAACATAATTCAAAAAGCTCTACTTTCTTGACTCTCACCCATGCAAATCTCCTTTACTAATTATAAACCAATTTATACTATAATGAGGATTACTTCATCTACTTAGTGGCAATAGCGGAATGCTACTTTTCAATAATAGCCATATATAAATCAGTTGTAGATTATCATGTTGATTTTAGGTTTACTGATCCTGCTAAGGCGGACCATGCTGCTACTATCAGCATTACATCCATATGGCACTCATTACATCACTTATACCTTATCTAATCTTTAAATAATCTCATGGATCAAAATTTTAAACTTTCTGATCACTGGTACCCAACATCGCTGAAATTGGTTCTTTATTTTGGGCCAATGAATACTGGATCTGTCCTGTCTATGGACTTTAGTATCCACCCTTACTACACCCCTAACAAAAGAGCTCGCATCCCATTTAATCATTCATCTACTTCCTCTCTGTGGCCCATAATAATAAGATTATTTTTGTATGGCTATCATTAGTAAACAGCATAGCTCTTCTTTGAAAATCCAGATCAGATGTGCCCCAATACCCATGGTGCAACGCCCTTACCTCTCTCTACAGCTTCTGCACTGCTTGCAACCAGATTCCCACCACTAAAAACTCAGGCCACAAACCTTAAAAAAGCGCTCACATGTGGCAGCTATAGAAATACTCTCATCTAAAAAATGATTCAGGTGAAGATCTGACCCTGAAGCCCTTTACCATGTAGTTGAAACTTTAAATCTTATTATAAACATGGATGATTTTCACTACATGGGCCCTCTTATAGTAGTTAATCCCTTTATTCTACAGGCAACAACACCCTCTCAGGCTGTGCGAAAGCCATCCCCACCAGGGCCCACATTGTACTTACCCCTCACTTATGGCCTCACAGCGCAAGTACCAGTTTTTACTGGTATCTGATGTGCACTAGAATTCGGATTAATTTGAGTATCACATAATTTTCCATGCTAAAAAACTGCAGCCATGGACAGCTTGGCACATCTTTGTGTCCCCATACTGACAAAGCACATGATGCAGAGATTGTTTTTAGGGTTAGAGTATGTCAATTTGAATTTAAACTATTGCTTAGGGACCCTGAGGAGAAGTCCATTGGAATTTTCAGGATCTACTTCACAACAAAGTGATGCAGCCTACTAGGCTGGGTATCCAGATCCTCCTCCCCAATATTTCCAAAAGCCACTCAAACCCCTTGGAAATACACTTGATCGCCACCAAGATCAAGCTAAAAAATAGCCACCTTACAGCAGCAGGCCAAAGTGCTGGTAACCCCTGGACCGCGAAAGAAAAAACCATTATTTCTTTTGATTGCACCTTGAACCTATAGTACATCAACGTGAGTGGCTGCAGGATTACATGCAGAAAGCCTGAAGACTATGCAACTTCAGCTCAGCTCAAAAAACTCCATTACTTAAAAGAAACCACACGACATTCCCTTATGATGAATGCATGAAATTACCAGTTTGAAGGCAACGTTTTTCCATACAAACCATATTGCCCTAATATAAAACCCCCAAGAATAAAACCAATCGTTTTTGACACACCTAGAAGGCTGTATCATCCTAGACAAACTCACCACCCATGACATCTTTTGTTTTAGCTGGTATATACCTGCCAAATTCAGGTCACAAACAAAATCACCTTAAGGAGGAGTTTATTAAACTGATTTTCACGCATAGTACAGTCAGTAGGGAATTATAACACCACTATCAATCACATCTGAGATATCTATCCTCTGCAGAAAGAGAACATCCGGGCACCAGTAGGCTCAAGGACTTCCTTTATTAAGAGGAATTGGGGATAGACTGCTCCTAAACATACTTGAAACTTGGTTGTATGACCAATATCAGGTATGAAGAGCGGGCTTACAAGTCAGAGTCGCGAATAGTCATGTCCCTAATTTAAAATTTATTTGTTATTCACGTTTCCACTCACAAAGTTTGCGGTATCAACCTGAGAACAAAATTTCACTAGATATCAAATATTTATCATGCTAAGCCATTAAGGCTGTGTTGTACCAGGATCTCACCAGCACTCCTGAACAACACAAATTCTTAGGACATGTTGATCACATCGTTTGGAATCCCCTTACCTCCCAACCCACACTTGAAGAATCCTCAAGCTCTTCAGCTGCAACCAAGACAAGGCTTACATATATCGCCTACAACATTGCTAAAGCCCAGATGGCTGAGGCTCATGTTAGTCAAATGGGATGCGGCCAGTTTTAGATACCCTTGAGCAAAACTTCCAGAAGGCCCTGCCTCAGGTAGTTGGAGTATTTGGGAGTCTACCAAGAGGTTCTTTGTGTGAATCTCGTGTATCAAGAAGAATGGGTTGCTTACTACACGATGTCCTGATACTATCACAGTGGGAGCTCTTTACCCTTTTTTATTATAAAATACCGGTCAAATACACATGAAATTGAAGACCCTAGTAAAAGCACCACTAACAATACAAACAATGAGACTCTACATCAACCCTCAGTCACAAAAAACCAAACTGTGAGGACTTAACCAACTGAAGCCTCATGTTACTGATTAAAATGGACATAAGATCTTCACATAGCTCTTAGTCACCAATGTAGCCAAATGAGTACACCTCAATAACTCTTTTAACATGGTTATTCTGGTGAGGTCACTGTAATAAAAATACAGTAATTTTTCACAAATTGTATAACTAACTCACATAGGACGATTGGCTTTATTGCTCTCCTGGGCATAAAGAGGCCTATAATCTAGTAGCCTGGCCATACATTGATGACTCCATAGCCCATTTTCATACCCTCTGACGCCAAAGCTATAGATCTTAACTCTCTAAAAACAATTATATACTAGAGTTTAGCCTCTATAGGCTTCACAGTAGAAGTAAAAAAAAAGAAGTCTTTATCAAGGGGAATTCACAAAAAATTCTTACCATAATAACTATTTATCCCCTAATGGCTGTTTTACAGGATAATATGATGGAGATCCAGTCTTATAATCCCCACAGCCACATGATGGCTTTGCAGATGATACTGCCATCACTTTTGGATACTTAAAGGATTTTACCATCACATTTTTTTGATCTGGGAAAAATATGACAATGCGCCCAACGTCAATATAAACACTTTTAATATGACAGTGGTATATGTTAGCTCAACCACGTTTTCCCGCCATCTGGTCTTATACCCAAACACAGCACATTCTGCCAACTTGGTGTCCGCACAACTCACCAGGGAGTCACGTTGAAGGATAATGAGGACTTGACCATAGATTTAGAGAACGCCAAGATTGCAAAGATGAAACTGGAGACTTGTCACCTCCGGGATGGGCCCTGAAAAGTAAAAAATTACATATGTCCATGGTTTAGTTCTCACATAGTTCTGGCCCAATATAGACACCTTATACACGAGGCTTAACGTGCTGCTTCATTTCTAAGTATTGGGCTTAAATCACTCACCACAGCAATGACTACCATTTCCCAATCACGCGAAAAAGAGGGCCTGAGACTCATAGACACTAGGATCCACGACATCTCCATCTACCACAAGTTCTTATGACCAATATTGTTGCTGGGACATTGTCACTATGATTGATTGGTTCCTGCTCGCCGCCAAGAAGTGACTGCATCTCTGGGAACCCTAAGCATCACCGCTCCCTTTTGTGAATTGACTAACAAGCCACTTAGGTCATTGCCTCAAACCTTTATTGAGCAGCTATTGGAACCATAATTTTCTAATCTTGAATAGGGTAGGTCGCTATTACATCACGCCATCCCATATATAAGAGACAGCCATGGATTCAGCACTAATCACCAATAAATTTCATACAAAGGACAAGTTTTTTCTGACCCAGCTCTTACCACTTGACAGAACCCCTATTAAGATTCCCTGAGCTCCTTCCATCCTCCACAAAAATACAGCTAGAGGCTCTGGAAGGTTGGGACCATCTAGTACTAAAAAGAGGCTCTGGAAGGATGTTGGCCACCCAGTCTTATGGAAAAATTACCCCCAGCACTCTGATGTGATACCCATTTCTCCTACAAGATTTGAGATCATACTCTCATAACTTCCAACATAGTAGTCGTTCTCTTTGTCTCTGAGCTTATTAACTCCCACCTCCGCCTCTTTTTCACCTGTTCTAGTATACTACCTCTCTGGTCTATAGTATAAACAATTCTACAGGCTCAATCATGGACTGGAGACCCAATGCAGGATAGATTTTTGAATAAACCTTTCCTAGATGCCAGCACTCCTTATGGTCCTAGCCCATGACACGGCTGTGTGGACCTTACACAACTCCTTCCTACATGCCGCCTTTAACGCTTATATGTGGGCTCTACCAAATATGAACACCCACTTCCTGTATACTTTGAGATAGCCCTAAAATTCTGCACCATGTCATCAGTCCTTCCAGCTTAGTCATACCAAAGCACAGCTAGGCAAGTAGCCTCATCCCTTTATTACATCTCTTCCATCCTCTTCCCTCTTCTCAGAGTGTTAGGAACCTAAGCGTATTTCATAAACTTAGATGAATCCCACCGTTGGTTTTAACCATCTATTACTAGATAAATTGACTATCTGTCTTTCTGTTAAATAAACCTTCTGTCATAGGCTTTAGTAGCTAGCCCTATAATAATTAACCTCAAAAAAGTTTATCTATGCTTACAGGCAAGCATCATTTATAGTACTCTCACATTGCCCTAAAAAGTGGATATTTTGCAATAAATCTTCATTAACTGTCCTTAAGCAATTGATGGTTATAAAAAAACTGTTACTTTTAAATTTTATTTTTATATAATAGATGTTAAGTACTATAAATAGTTTAATTATAGTTTTATATAATTAAGCACCCAGAATTTCATATAAAATCTAGCCATACTTATGATTAATTTAAATTAATAAAGATAGTACTATCTATTAACTTTAAACTTAACTCCATTATTGTTATATATTATCAGACTTTTTATGTTTAGCCTACTGAGGAAAATCTATAAGTCAAATTGTTAAATTTTTTTAAAGATTTTTAGAAAAATAATAAAAAAATAGGAAGTCAACTATAAAGTTTGCTCAAACGCTAACCTAAATAAAGTTATGCCACCTAAAGGAAAACCAGCCCCTTTTATAGACCTGAAGGGTTTACAAGAGCAAAAATTTTACTTGTCCTATCATAAAACTAAGAAATCATCAAATCAACTGAAGTGAAATTATATAACACTGACTGATTGGATAAAAATAATCTTATCTTTGCTGAATGGCTATATCATACAAACTACTGACCAACTAATGAACGCATAATTAAGTCATAGTGAACAATTTTAAGATCTCTTATTAACTTATCATCTCAGAATAAAAAGTTACTTCTCTTGTTTCAAAACGAGATAGTTCCTGCCAGTAACGCTTCATTTTAAATATGACTAAGGATAAAATCAAAACAATAATGATCAGTCAAAAGCTTCCCCAAAGCTTCCTCACCTTCTGATATGGCCTCCTAGGCTTTTAGCTGAGGTGTCATATTATATATTTCTTTATTTTTAATAATCCCTTTGTTTGGCCCATTTGCAAATAAAGATGTGAGGCGGCTCCCCCTTTTTCAGTTGGGCACCACTAGTGCTAAAAAGACAATAATGATCAGAAACTTAAAATAAATTCAGTTGAATAACATGAAATAAGCAGGTACAACGGCAAAAATCCATAAAACTTTTCCTAATCAAAATCCTTGTAATGATAATAAATCATTGTGATGTTGACATAATTATGTCGCCCTGTTATTTCCATGTGTTTTCCCTAGTATCCATATTGACTTATAATTCCTCTATAGGTAAAATGTCTCGTGATCATAATCTTAATACATCATATTTTCTATCTTTTTTTCTTGTTTGAGAAGTGGTATATAAACCATCTTTATTAAAAAAGAGAGCATTGTTTATTAAATCCAGCAATTTTTTCAATTTTAAGAACTATTTGCGGTTACCTTTTGTTCAGAAATTTTATAATGGCTGTTAAGTTTTAACACTTTTGACACTATCATTATTGTGAAAATCCTGAGGCCAAGCATTAGAGATCTTCACCACTACCCGGAAGTCAACAAGTAATGCTCACCACAGGGGGCCCTGTACACCATAATTTATAGTTATCAGAAAACAAGATTGAAGACGCACCTGCCTTTAGCATAACTGTATTTTTATAAAAAACAACAAAGAGGATGACAGTGTGGACTGCCCTTCTGCTATCACGTTTGAAGGAGAACAATTCAGCCACATTGTGACGCCAGAATCCTGTCAGATTACCAAGCCTTCCGCTAAAGTTGTTACAGATTTAACCCATGGTATAATGAGCCCTGTATCTTTGCATCCTGCAAATGAGGCTCTTTTGTTGAGGTCATTTGAGGTTCCTTATGAAACTAGAGCTCTCAAATACTTACAATCAACTTACTATTCTGACCAAGTATGTCCAAACAATAAACCATCTGGACTTTTTACATATGGTGCATTTAAAGTACATCTTGAAGAGCAGCTGCGCCACATAGTGACCAACAATTTCCTGAAACTTTCTTATGATAACCTCTATAACCTGGCATCAAGTCATGTCAAGTTTGTGAGATCTGAGTAGAGTAAATCAAAGATTCATTATCTAAACTCGTGAATAACTTACTATTATTGATTATGGTGCTGTGAAGTACAAATATGAAGCCCGAAGATATCACTATGAGTTAGATGAATCCGCTGCCAAGACACAAACTTGGCTAGAAGAATCTGCTATGAACTTACTAAGCACAAAACTCAAATAAATAGCGAACTGCTGTCTAAATCATATATCTTAACAAGATGATGAACAACGTGTAGTTGCTCTGTAATAACAACTATCTCAGTACTTATCACGCCTTGGAGAATCTGAGAAACGTTTGACTCAAAACACTTGTGGATCATTTACTAACTGGAGACTAAGATGGCCCAATTAAAAAAGTTGAAGATGAGGGCCTTGCTTGAAAATAAAAGATACTTGGCCTACAGATTGGATGAATGTGAGAGGTAGTTTTAATATCTAAATATCATGACTGAGGTTGACGATCTGTTGAAGGATAATACAAGTAGCTGGCTCAATGAGGATTCTCATGAGGAAGTTGAGACTGATCTACTTTCTCAAGGGTCTCATCCATCTGATGATTTAATATGTGATAAGATAAAGGAGGAAATCTTTAAGTTTGTTGGGGAGGTGGAATCTAACAATTAAGAAAAGAGTTCTTTACTACATAATCTTCAATTAAGGGCTCCTATAATAAGAGCCCATATTTTTTTACTGAGGGTGCCACTGATTAAAATCTATAACACCATATGTTTATTACAACAATGTAAAATTGGGCTTTCAAAAGTTCAAGCATATTGTTAAGTGGTTTAGTTTTGAGAGCTCTTTAAAAATAAAAAGTTTGCCTTTTTACAATATTGTTCTTTTTCCATTGTAAAAAAGCAAACTTAACACAATTTAACAAACTATAAAAACAAAAAGATCTGACCAATATGCTTGAAATTTTTACAGGACACGTTTTCATTGTTGTAATAACATATAGTATTGTATATTATAATCTGTGGCGCTCTCAGTATCTAAAAACGGATTATTTTTATAAGCTCTCATAAAATTTAAAAGCTTGAACGTCAATCAGATAATCTTGTATTTAACAAAATTGCGCTTAAATCTAGAATGTTCCTATATGAATCCAACACTCAGGTGACGCAAAAGCCATAAAATCTCAGCTCAACCCCATATTAGAACAAATAACTGACTTTCTCATTTTTTAGATCACTTGGATACATTATATGAGGTCACTGGGTGAAATAGTCCAGCCATCCATGCCCTTAATGGTGATGAACCTGTCCCCTTTAAGCCTACTATAAGGATAAGTTTTCCCCCAGCAAAGGTAGCATTAAACTAATTTTTGTATGTCAATGAATTGGAAATGGAATGAGCGATCAACCATCAAAAAGTTTGACATATTCTCTCCTGTTTTAAGTCATATGCTCAGGAAGTTGTTTTCAAATATGGACAAACTCAGTACCTGGTCTGAGGTCAAGGAAGCTCTTATTGACGAATTTAGCTCCAAACAGAGTTTAAGAATGAAGAAACAGGCTTTCATGAGCATCATTACTAAAAAAGGAGAATTTGTTGTCACTTTTGCAAATTAGGCTCTACATTAAGCTCAGACATTGATAAACTCTAAGTGTTTACCTTTGACAATGCAGTAGCTGCCATTATCAATATGTTGGCTCCTCATTCTTTTTGGCTATACACGTCACTTCAGTGAAGCGTTACTTCAGAAATGTTCACAACATAAAGGAAGCCTCGTTGGACGTTGCTGACTTTCATAAACTTGAGCTACCTGAGGAATTTTTTCAGAACATAGAGTTATAACTATTAAGGGTCCTAAGTTGAAAACAACTGAACGTCCAAAGTGCACTTATTGCAACAAGGTTTAGGAATCTTAAGAATTTCTGTCAAAAAAGAAATGAAAAGCTGGAGATCATGGAAAAGACTTTTCAGCTTAGGGATAGTCACCCCTGTTGCCAACATGTATGTAGTACCTGAAAACCCCCCTCTTCATGTCCATCTAACATTTAGGAGAACACCTCCAAAAAAGAATTTGAAGATGGTTACGAAGATGTTGGCCATAATGTTTTAGGAGCAACTAAAAAAATTGAGATATACAAACATCAAATGTTTAAAGTTTAGACGAAGCAAAGGTGCCATCTAGAACCTAACTTAGTCAAGTACTGGGATGTATAGAAGTGACTGATACTGCTAGTGATGATGATTAATTATTACATTACTAATCTTACAAATTTAACAATTTAGAACTTACTATCTATCACGGAACAATATACCAAGACCATTAAAAACTCCTGCTACCTTTGGTCTCAAAGAAGTTCTTGCTCTATTTTACAGCTTTAGCAAAACCATCACAAAGATAGAAGTCATCATTCATAAAATCTGATTTATGGCCATTTTTGATATTGGATCGTCAATAAATGTTATATCTTTAAACCCATCAAAAAGATCAAGTTGGAGGCTGAATTGGAATATTCTTAAGAGTAAAAAAAGAAGGTTCCACCAACTCTTGTGCTATCATGGATTACTTCTTTTTGCTTTAAACAGCTTAAAGCTTATCCTTTCAGCACCAGCCGTAGCTTTGGACAACAACGATAATATGATCATTAGCACTCAGTTTATGCTTAAGTATGATAGCATTTTCAAAATTTTGGAAGGTTTTTTTTCCTTTTTTACTAAAAAACTCTTTAGTTCTGAATAACAAAGATCTCAGCAAGTAAGAATATGATCTTTTAATTAAATAACCTGCTTCTTCCTTGTTTTTACATTATACAACATCATGATGAAATACTAAGAAATTCCTGATTAATAGTTGCTTTAGGGGGAATCCCGTTATATGCTTCAGAAGAAACAATAATAAAACCTGGTGAACAAAGATGGATGATACAAAGATCACCATACTTCCACCCATTAATAATACTACGTATAACATGTATAAATGAAGTTAGCCCCCTTAAACCTCAAGTATTTTCTTAAATTATGAATACAGCCTACCAAAATCTTATCAATATACTCTTAGGAAACCTCATGATTAAGGGCATACTAGTGAGAAACATCAAGAAGTAGGAAAAGGTCTTAAAGTCCATATTGATCATTTTGAAAGCTCTAATTTTATTGGTTTTACATTGAGCATGGGATTACATACTGAAAAATGATTTGAGCTATATCTAACGTTCTTATATTTTAGTGAAGTAACACTTAATGAGTTTAAAAATTTATGCTTTATTAGGTGTATATAGAATATTAATTCACAAATCAGAAACCAACTATAGGCTTATGAAAAACTGCAGTCGCACTATAAATGTTGGTGATGGTATCCTTATCCAGCCCAAACCTTTTACATATCAACATTTTAAGAACAACAGATGGGAATTAAGCTCAAACAACTGTTTGATGCTGGGCTACTAGCACCTTTAAAAGCCCTTGGTCACCTCCACTTCTACTTTATCAAGATAAAAGAATGAGGCCACTGAGTTGTGATGGACTATTTAAAGCAAAAATTTCTCACAAAGAAGGATAGTTTCCTAACCTGCATCAATAATGTTCTTGTTCAACATTCTGGTTCATTTTATTTCTCCTATGGATTTGGCAGCGAGTACTGGCAGATGGATCTTCCCCTAAGTTCAAGAAAATTTTCTGCTCATTTTAGCAAAAACATAGTTCAACCCACTTGACTTTTTTAGGCCTATGAAATGTTGCCGCCTCTTTACAATGTGTTTGGATCATATATTACAAGACCTTAAAATAGTTTGTGTGATTGTTTATCTTTATAATACTACTGTTTTATCCCAAAACTATTAAAATGATCATCTTAATAATCTTAAAGAGGATATTCAGCGGTTTAGAAACTCTAACAATAAGCAAAAATTCTTAAAAAGTACATCCTTTAAAGAAAATTGGAAAGTCTTGGACATTCTAGATCCCAATATGGGATTAACCTTTACAAGACAAGGATGAAGGTATATTCAAATTGCCTGAACTTAACATAATTGATATCAAGGTACTTTCAAGTATGATGGTGTCAGAATTGCAGATGACCACATAATCAAACCCTTAAACTGAATATAAGATTTGACAATTAAGTATAAATCATAGAGGATCAGCAATAGTGGCCAATTGATGAAAATATTATCAGGTGGCATCCCTGATGCTATTAGAAGTCACCAACTAATGAATTAATGTTGGGAATCATCCCCAATGATATTTGAGGCCGCTGACAGATGATAATTTCGTCAGGCGTCATCCCCAGTGAAATTAAGCAATAATTTAATATTGGGATAATACAGGATAATCAAATTATAGGGAATCATTCAGAGTGGAACAGATTGGAGTCATCAGAAACTACCCAAACGTTCAAACGCTGGAGGAAGAGTAGAATTTTTATCAGCTAAAACAATTGGTTTTGTGTACCTAATATTAATTGTTTGATCTGCTGAACGCCCAAGGATTATGCTTCCTAAGAAACCCAAGGTAATGGTACCCAACGAGATTTGGTGCCTAACACTGAGGGTCAAACCAGTATAAGAGCACAAATATTCTAAGCAAACAGCTGAAAAGTTGTGTGCCAATTCCAACTATAAAAACCCCAAATTATTCCCTAATAAAGGCAGACTAAAAATTGATATTAACTTAGTTGTTTTTTTTAGTACTAGATGGTCCCAACCTGAGGGGAACTTAGTTGTTTTAACATTGGCTGTTTTAACATTACTCTTAAGAGAAGAGTGCAAGGATCAGATATCCTTAGATTGTTACTATCAAGTCTCCTCTTGGCTCTGTGTGAAGAGAATAGGGAAAGTGTTCCCTACCAGTACCAGAACATCTTCAAAACAAAGAAGCATCTGTTTAGCATTGGACAATACTCTCAACGTGGCTTTTGGGCAATCAACAATATTAGCTTCATGCTACTATTTCCCCAGTCTAACAACTTCATTCAAATAATAAATGCAAGGATCCATAAATCTGTGCAGTTGGAATCTTGGGCTTGAAGCGAGCCATCCAAGCCCAATATTTTAACATTGGTAAACACTACAGGGGTAGTTGAGTTGTCTAAAGCCAGTTTAAAGAATAATGTTTTATAAGGAAGAGCTTCAGAAGTTCTGGGCGGAACCACAGGCCATCAATCAAAATGTGCTCAGCTCAGCATTTCAAGATGATGTTAGTACATTAGAGGAGCGTATGATCAAGGAGGAGGGGATGCTCAAACAATTTATAATAGTGAATAATGACCTGTGTGGGAAAGTTGCCTCTTTGAAGCGGAAAGAGGGCGAACTCATCAAAGAAATTTTATTTCAGAAAACCAAACAGGAAGCAGATCGAGAATGCATCCTGCAGTTTTATGAAGAGATGTCAAAAATGACCAAGCATATGGAGGAATTGGAAAAACACAAATGTGATTGTGAACAATTTGAGGTGAATGATGCTGAAGCAAAGGCATGTGAAACGCCAATTGGGATGACCTCTCCGCCCTGGAACATGCCTAAACCATTTGCTGGTGTGTTGGAAATGACTCCCTGAAGCTACTCCTATGGCTTCTCAAGTAGCTGGGTCAGGATCTTTTATAAGCGAAGCAACTGAGGAATTTCAAAATACGCCCAAATTTCCCACCTTTCACTGGGATAACGCCCCAGCGTTTTTCTGCTTATTTGAGATGACCATGTTTGGCTATGTGAACCATCAAAAAGTGGTGCCCATAATGAACTTCCTTAGCACAGACTGCCAAAATATGGTGTTACCTCACCTCAATGGAGATAATTGGTCATACACGGAAGCCAAAGCAGCCATTATGTTGGAGTTTGAAAGCCCTACTCGGATGGCAAATTGTAAACAAGAGTTCATGGGTATCCAATTCCTTAAAGATGAGACCCTGGCTAGTTTTGCCAACTGTTTTTACCAAGAATCTCAGATCTTGGCAGGAGCAAATGTGTTAAGTGACTTTGATGCATGCATAGCCATGCAGTCAGCACTTCATCCCTACTGAGAATTGCATCACATTATGGTGGTGGCGCTAGTGACTCAAACAATGACCTCTCAGATGATGGACCATCTGAAGATGCTTGGAGCCACGTTTAGTGCTCCCAATCGTACTTTTAAAGTAATTTAAACAAAGGCTCAAAATATTGTCAAATTTGCTGAACCATCCAAAGAATCTGAGAGTTGAGTTGTGTTGGGAAGTAAACCTGAAGTTCAAAAATGAGTTAACAAATCGCCAACCTGCTGTTTCCAATGCGGGAAGTCAGGACATGTAATTTCCCAGTTCAGGAAAGAAATCCAAAGGATCAGATTAATCTCATTCAGACCCAAGAAACTGGTTCAGATTCAGGAAAAGGACCAGCAGTCTAAATCAGGGACATTCTAGTACTGCTGATAAACCTGTCCTGCCTGACATAATGAAAGAGGAAATTGTTTTCTCTGACCAATTTGTGGATGATGACTCTCCCAGATCTTCTCCATCAGGGGGTTAACTTGGACGTTAATGATATAACTCAAGCCAAAGTGAAGGGGATCAATCCCAAAATTGTTATTGAGATTGCTCGACCCTATGTATGACAGATAGAGGAGAAAGTTAAATCTGCCAAGAGCCCTGAAGACTTAAGCAAACAAAGTTGGATGAGGCGATTGTTTCTTTACCTATCAGCGCAATCAGGGAGTCATTCCCCGATTTATCTGCTCAAATAATCCACACACTTGCTTTGGCAAATAAGGCCGCTATCCATTCAGTAAATACTTTATTACAGTACTCAGAGTGTACCTATGTCAATATTCTAGTCAATAGGATAAGAGTCTGAGCCATAATTGACAGTGGAGCGCCAATCAACATTGTTTCCACCAAATTAGTGAAACGTATGAAAATCTCACCAGATTTGGAGCACCAAAAAGAGTATGGAATGGCTGGACCAGATGTTACCATCTCATGTGAAGCCTACAGTGCGCTACAACTTTGGTTTGGATTGCTGATGGTGTCAGCTCCCGCCATAGTGCTGGCCAATCCAAACTATGATATACTTATTGAAACAGAGTTTTTGAGAAAGTATGGGGTGAAATGTGATTTCAAAGAAAACACCTTGATGATATTGGGGCAGACGTTGCCTTTGGTTTACCAGTGGAAAGGAGACATTATTCTGGCAAAGAGGAATAATTTTGTCAATTTAATTTATAGTGATAGCAAGGGTGGTTAGTCAAGCGGGTAAAACTGCTTCCACCCCTAGTGCAGGTTTTAAGTTCAAAACATGTACTGGCTAGAAAACATTCTCAGTGTGGTATATTTGTCCCAAGGTCAACCCACCTCAAATAATTAATTTACAATGATAGCATTAATCCAATTTTCTATAAACTAGTTGGATGAAAATGGAAACCAATGCCAATGGAAATTATGGAGAATTGGGGGATACCTCTAAAGATGAGCACAGCAAACACTATTCCACCGGGGGCTCAAATCATAGTTAACACCAGGTCAATGATGGAACTTCCAGAACAGCTATATGAAGAATTTATCAATCTCTGAAAAATAAGGATCAAACTGTGGATTGCATCAGGGATCTTAATGCCAGGTCATGAAGAGATATGAGTACTAGTAGCCAATCTGAGAGAATAGCTGATGAAAATTGAAAAAAATCAGACTGAGCATTTCTGCACTTGCTCCCAATGGCAGAACTATATGCTTTTCATAAATTTGGATTGTTTTCTGAAATGAGATTACCAGCAAAAGTTACCAAAAGTGTCAACGTATTAGTGGATTGTGAGCAGCTAGCTGATCTAACTGAGAATCAGCAGGAGGATGTGCTCCAATTATTTAAAATATATCAGAAGATATTTGCTCAGAACAATCATGACTTAGGATGTGCAAAAAATGTACTCCACAAAGTTGATACTGGGGAATATCCACCATAATAATGAGACCTGTTCATAGGTCAAGAGTAGCAGAAGCAGAGGTCAGCGATGAAATAAGCAAGTTAGTGGAACATAGGTTACTCATTCTGTCATTGAGCCCATGGGTGAGTCCAATCATGTTGGTAAAAAAGAAGGATGGATCAAATTGAATAGTGATTGACTATTGCTGACTAAATAAGATCACTAAATATGACTCCTATCCGCTGCCCCAAACTGACAACACGCTTGATCACCTGGGGGAGGCAAAATACTTTTCAGCTATGGACCTGATTTTGGGCTATTGGCAAAGATTTTCCTAAAAAAGATCAGGAAAAATATGCAATAATTACTGCATAAGGACTATACTAGCTGACCAGAATGCCCTAAGGATTATGCAATGCTCCAGTGACTTTTCAGCATGCTATGGATTCAATACTCAGTGACCTGAAGCTATCCTGCGTTCTAGTATACTTAGATGATATCAACATCTTCAGTAGGACCTTCACAGATCATTTGGAGCATCTGGAGGAAGTTTTCAAGCGGTTGGCAGCAGCAAATCTAAAAATTAAGCTGAGAAAATGCCACTTTTTCAAAAAAGAACTCAAATACTTAGGGTTTGTTATAAGCTTTAATGGATTACAACTGCAACCCATGAAAATAGAAGCTATTGAGCGGATGCTGATCCTGAAAAGTTTATGGGATATTCAAGTCTTTTTGAGAACCTTTGGGTACTATCATTAATTCATCAAAGACTTTGATGGAATCACCAAACCTTTATTTCACCTACTCAAGGATCTGAAAAAGGGATTTGTGTGGAATGAAGAGGCCTAGAATTTGTTTGATAAGCTCCAAAAATATCTCATGAGCAGTCTGGTGTTGAAATATCTGAATTTTAGTCAGAAATTCATAATCCAAGTGGATGCCTCATTAATGGCATTTGGAGCCATTCTAAGTCAATTAGATGACAATGGGGATGAACATCCAGTAGCTTACATGAGCAGAACACTGTCACCAGTGGAAAGAAACTATACCGTGATGGAGTAAGAGTGTCTGGCGGTCATTCATGCCTGTAAACAAATTTTGAGTCTACATATATGGAACATGCTTTAAATTCATAACCGACCACTTGCCTCTGTGTTGGCTTCATAACCTGAAGGAATTAAAAGCCATTTGCCTGATGGGCTTTAAAGCTGCAAGCCTACAATTTCAAAATTATCCACAGGGCTGGAGTGGGACATCAGAATGCCATCAGATTGTCTCAATTGCCAGTTGTTCATGTAATCTATCATCAGGTTGATGCACTGTTTCAGTGGATGATCAAAGGAGATTTTGGGATAAACCCCCAGAAATTTGTATGCATTATGAAAGGCCATAAAAATACTGAATTTAATAACAATCAACAATACAAAATGATCAAAGGAAAACGGGTTTTATTTCCTAAACCATTGGAACAAGCAGAAATCATTCAAGCTGCTCACATGGTTGTCAGCCATGTTGGCCTAAGGAAAACAGTGGATCATATTTATCAGTATTATTACTGTGAATTGATCAACTACAATGTCGCAGATTACCTAGCCTGTTGTGTGGAATGTCAGCTGCACAAACCGCACAAGAACATTGTAGGGTACTGGCTAGTACACCCTGGTTTTGCATGGCACACGGTGTCCATAGACATTATGGGACCACTAAGTATCAGCACCGGAGGAGTAAAGTATATAATTGTCACAATAGATCATTTAACCCGATGGGTCAAAAGGAAAGCGCTCAGCAAAGTAGATGCAATAAGTATGGCAAAGTTTATACTTGACTAAGTGATCTATTGGCATGGTTGCCCTCAAGTTATTCTCAGTGACAACAGAACCAACTTTACTTCACATGTGATTTCCAGGCTAAATGAATTAATGGGAATCTGTGGTGTTTTATCTGTCCCTTATCATTCAGAAATGAATGGAATGGTGGAAAGAATGAATGCAACTCTAGCCTCAATATTACAAAAAATTGGTCGCAGGGAAAACTTCTGCTTGGGAACATATCTGAGTTTGCTCACATTTACATATAATATCAGTTACCATTTGGTGACTGAGAAAACACCATTCAAACTGTTATATGGGCAGAAAGCCGCATTACCACCAATATTGTATTCAGCAGTAGAGCCATCTTTGGGAATGAGTGCTGAACATTATCTATCCCAACTGGCTGATATCCTGATTGAATTACAATCTTGGGCATTTGAGATGACAATGAGAAAAAGAATCATTGCAAAGAAAATGGATGACCAGAATCACCCTATGTTGAAAGAATACCATCTGGGCAATAGGGTAGCCTTTTGTGATACCCATAGGTTTGGGAGAAAAAATAAGTTGGACGCCCTATGGATGGGACCATTCAAAATTATTGCCAAGTCAGTGAATGATGCCTATACAGTCAAAAATACAGAGGATGGTCACATAGTCAATAGAATCCACACAAAATACTTAAAGTATTGGACTTAAAAAAGAATAAATAATAAAATAAAAATAAAAAGATAAAAAAGCTGCATAAAATATAAAAGGTAAAAAAATATTAAAAAATGATTTTAATTTGAGCGGTAATGTATCTAATGATGTGGGAATTTTCATATGACCACATTATCCAGCTTGGGATTAATTAAGCATCAATTTATTTTAATTAATTGGTTCATTTATTTAATTTTAGATTATTGATTAAGCTTTAAGATGTTGATCAATTATTCCATCTCATTGGCAATAATCACCAATTAAGTGGTTAATTGTAATTTTCATTTGATCATATCCAATGATAATTACAGTTACAATTTCATCAGGATTGTTGCCAACAATTTGGAGATGAGTAAATTGACTCGAAATGGGTAATTACCCACAGGAAATTATTGGATTTGGTAACTGAAATGTGGGCTGATATGAATAGCAATTTAATTATGCTATTCCTTGTAGATATCAGCTGGAATATTTCCCAAAATTGAACCAATATCCCTTTTCTGTCAGCTAGGCATACTGAGATCATTGTAGATATCCCTTTTCATTGGCTAGGCGTGCTAATACCTCATGGATATCCCTTTTCTGTCAGCTAGGCATGCTGAGAACCTTGTTGTTACCATGAGTACCCCTAACACATGTCCTTCATCATTTTACCCTATAAATATTATCTCATTCTACTAATAAAAAACATCTTAGTACTGTGAATACTTTATTATTTTCTATTATTGACTGTCTACTTCAGAGTGAAGTTGCAAAGAAGTCTTCCTGTCTAAGTGTCAACACCAGAGTGAGGCTGAAGTCACTTAAATCCTTATATATTGCCAGAGTGAGGCTAAAGTCACTTCAAACCTTATATTGCCAGAGTAGGACTGAAGCTACCCAATTATCTGAACTTGACTAGGCTAATTGTCTTCATACAATTAGCAAATTCATGTTTATTCCCAGAAGTCAGTAGTTAAGCAAACCTGTGCACAGTAGAAACCTCGCAGTTTTTACAAGTGATATTCCCACCTACCAAGCATGGAGGAAGAAATAGTAGTGGGCACGAGTCCCAAGTGTTAGCAGAATCAGGATAGGCTGAAACTAGATCTGCCAGAATAGTCCCTATCAATAAAATATTGAGACCTATCCTGGGGTTTGTACAGGTGGCAAAGTGCCAATGAGACCCATCCTGGGGTTTGTACAGGTGGACCAGTTGATCTTTCAGCAAACAATGCAAAGATGAGAATGGCATGGCATGATGTCACAGGAACTGCACTTGAGAAGAGGTGGCAATGGGTAGCAATCAAGGGTACAAAGTTATCAAACTGAGCAGAGCATATGGGCGTTGAGTGTGGACAGACCTACACTCTGATGAGGATATAAAGATATGATAAACCAAATATGAGCTCAAGCTAAGGTGGCTTCCATCCCTGAGGGTTCTATCTTCCATTGGATATCTGGTCAAGAGGGAGAATGTGTCAGAATTGCAGATGATCACACAATCCAACCTTTTAACTGAGTATAAGATTTGACAATTAAATTAGAATCGTATAGGATTGGCAATAGTGGCCAATTGATGAGATTATTGTCGGGCATCATCCCTGATGATATTAGAGGTCACTGACTAATGAATTATTGTTGGGCATCATCCCCAATGATATTTGAGGCTGCCAACAGATGAGAATTTTGTCAGGCATCATCCCTGATAATATTTGAGGCCACTGACAGATAAGAATTTTATTGGGCATCATTCACGACAAAATAAGACAATAATTTAATATTGGAATAACACCTGATAGTTGAATTATTGGGAATTGTTCAGAGCGGAATGGATTGGAGTCGTTGGAAACTACCAAAACGTTTGAACGCCGGAGGAAGAGTAGAATTGTCATCAGCCAAAACAATTGGTTTCAAGTACCTAATACCAATTGTTTGGTCCACCAAACACCCGAGGATTATGCTGCCTAAGAAACCCAAGGCAATGGTACCCGACGAGATTTGGTGCCTAACACTGAGGGTCAAACCAGTATAGGAGCACAAATAATTCTCAGCAAACAGCTGAAAAGTTGTGTGCCAATTCTGACTATAAAAACCCCAAATTATTCCCTAATAAAGGCAGACTAAAAATTGATATCAACTTAGTTGTTTTAACATTGGCTGTTTTAACATTACTCTTAAGAGAAGAGTGCAAGGATCAGATATCCTTAGATTGTTACTATCAAGTCTCCACTTGGCTCTGTGTGAAGAGAATAGGGAAAGTGTTCCCTACCAGTACCAGAACATCTTCAAAACAAAGAAGCACCTGTTTAGCATTGGACAATACTCTCAACATGGCTTTTGAGCAATCAACAATAATAATAGTCTTCATACTATTATTGCCCCAGTCTATCAATTTTATTCAAATAATCAATGCAAGGATCCACGAATCTGTACAGTTGGACTCTAGGGCCAGAAGTGAGCCATCCAAGCCCAAGATTTTAACACCAACTATTTGGCAAAACCATTGAAACTATCAAATTAACTGAATATCTAACTACTTAACCATAGCAATATAGATTACCATTAAAAATATATATAATTTTTGCTTCTTGCATATAACTTTTTTAATTAAAATTAAAAATCTGGCTTTGAGGTGCACATGGACCCCCTCCAATCCACTAAGGTCAAAACTTTTTAAAGCTCTACATACCGTAGTTTTGGCTGAGCTTTGCACACAAGCATACACAAACGCTTGCTCTTATTATAGATTATAAATACTGTTTATCGTCACT
This sequence comes from Massospora cicadina, assembly GCA_022478985.1. NCBI lineage: Eukaryota > Fungi > Entomophthoromycota > Entomophthoromycetes > Entomophthorales > Entomophthoraceae > Massospora > Massospora cicadina. The sequence goes on from JAKSZP010003960.1 coordinate 150,648, forward strand.
ATTGCAAATGCGTTGCTTAAAGTGTTAAAATAGAAGGATAAAAACTTACTTTTTATGCAACAGATGCTATAATAAACCTTTATACAAACTATGGAAGGTTTGCGCAAAACCGTAACAACTTAGTTTACTCTATATAACAAATAAAGTCTTTATTGAGTAACAAGACTTGAAGGCCATAAAACCAATATACTTTATCTAAGTAAAAAAAGTAAAAATGAATAGCAGATCTTACCGAAACAAAAACACGAACACTTACAACTTTCTCAAAAAGTTGATTTTCTTTTACCGTGAAAAATTCTGGGAATAAACCTTAAAGTGGTGAAAGAATCAATTTGAAAGTCTTTCAGTTTAGCGCTGTCTGGTGCTAGTATCAAAGGTGCCTCAAGGCTTGACTGCTTGACATCACTTTTAACGGCTAAATGATTAGAGCGCCAAATATACTTCCTATAGAAAGTTGTTCCTTAGACAATTATCTAGGCGGTAAAAATAAACAGATATTAGAAAAAAGCAAACCCAGTAATTCTTTTCAAAATCTTAATATTTCATAAAAAAGGAAAACAAAAAAATCATTTGAAAAACTAAGGTATTAGGCAATATAGTTAATGAATAAGTTTATGACATATACAATCAGTTCCCTTACCAACTAATGCTCTCTTTTTGGCCTGCGTTCTTAAGCAGGCGTTGGACCTGAAATCGAAAAAGTGTTTTGATTTCTTTAATAGTCGTATTTACAGAAACAATAATGGCTTTTATATGAATTATTCGATGTAAAAAGTAGTTTACTTATGTCCCCGAGACCCGGTCTTTCAATTTTTAAAGTAAAAGCACGTCCCTTTTCAAATGCCAAAAGCTTTTCAACTTCCTCGAGTGTTACATCTTTTGGAATATCACATAATATGGGGTCGCATAAAAGCTCAGAAATATTTGAGTTTAATTTTGAAGCAGTTTCCATATTGGCCAATAAAATACGCTCAGAGTTCCAACTTTAGTCAACTTTATAAATGTAAACTAAAAGTGATATATAAAGGAAAAAAAGATCTATGTTATAAAAATTAAAATAAACGCTCTAAGTTTAAAAAACTATCGCAAAAATTTTCAAATAATAAAAATGCAAAAGCCAATAGCAAACTGTAATTAGAACAAATAATAAGAAGAGTTATAAAAAATAAAGGTGGTTAGCCGAGCGGGTAAAACTGCTTTCACCCCTAGTGTAGGTTTTGAGTTTGAAACCTGTACTGGCTAAAAAACACTATCGGTGTGGTATATTTGTCCCAAGGTCGACCCACCTCGAATAAAAAAAAGAGTTATAAAAAAGAGTTATAAAAAAAAGAGTTATAAAAAAATGCAAAGTGAAAAGCAGTGAAATATTGAGCCAACGAAACTCCCAAAAGGTATACTTGTCAAATAAATAGATGAAAACAATTATCATGAAGCATAATAGGCAACGATTTGCAGTACTGTTTACCAGATGTAAAAGTTTAAGAGAATGCTATATATTTTTTAGCTGGACATTCGAAACTTTCTGTCACATTTTTCTGTCATGCTAATATCATCATTGGTGTTGCCGTTTATTACTTAAAAATGATGACTGGGATGGTTAGATTAATCACTTGATTGGTTGGGTCGGCCTAAATTACGCAATGAGCAACGGCAGGCAGATAGATGAATTCAGAATTTAATTAATTTTTTATCAGGCAGCGTTTAGTTGAAGGTAATTTGTAAACCTCATCTCTTTTTATATAAAGTTCAATTAATATGTACATGTGTATATGATTATTTGTCTGCTAAACAAATAAACAAAAATTAACAAAACTTGTCATAGTTATTTTAAGAATTAAAATAACCAACATAGGGGAGGATACCCAAGTGGTAGAGAGGGACCTCTACCGCTGCCTCTCCAAATTCGATTCCGGTACAGGAACTTTGGGTAGGGGACAATTATGACTGTGTTGGCGTTGCGCACCAATGCCCCGAACCGAGCTAGCGAATAGCAAAGGTGGTCCATGGAGTTCCTGGCCTATCATACGCCGCGCATGGAGGTTTTCCGGATTTTATCCTCCTTTCCCATTCATTCGATTTCCCTTAATCGGTGCGGTACATCCCCAGGTCAGCCCACCTCGAATAAAATAAAATAAAAATAAATGAAATAAAAATAACCAACATAGGCTGGTTATCAATCATGAAAACTTAAATAAGATCTAAATATGTTGTAAAATGGGATATACATGCTTTTAAACAGGTTTGGTATCTCATTTCTATTAAGAAATTTGATATAGTTTTGGTTATTTCAACAATCACCATCCACTCAGCCAAACTAGAGCCCCCTGATTGGGGTGGCAAAGCACTAGATCAATGAGATAGTGATTTAGATGCGTTTGGTCCAATTATATACTAAACTTATTGATCCGTATCTATTCAGTTGAGTTTGATTATCCCAATATTTTTGAGTATAAGGTTGATGGTTGTTTTTGCTTATTTAGTTTTATTATCTTACTTAATCTATTTAATTGATTTTATTGGTTTAATTATATACTAAAAATTACAGATTGCTATCTACAATATTTGTTTTTATTTATTTGATTAATTTCTTTTTTTTTAGTTATGATAGGCAGTATTTAGCTAAAGTTATTCTAAACCCATCATGTAAATAAAATCACTGTATATATAAGGCCCTTGGCCCCAGCTATCAAGCTGGACAGGGTCATGCACCCTTTCAGATCAAAAAAGGTCTAAACACCAAGGCTCTGCCCCTTATTCAGCTTTCTGATTTTGGGCATACATGTAAGTCCCAGTGAATGTCCTCTAGGCATCAATCAGGCCATCTTTCTGTTCCCAAGCAAGAAGGTACTGAAGAGGATGGCCATACCCCTCATTACTCAGGGCAATCTCACTCATGTGGTAAATGAGTGCTGGGTAATAGCCCTTCTGCTTCAGATCCCACTTCTGGTACCTGCACTCTCCTTGGCAGAATTGTTACAAGGAATCAGTAAAATCTGTGCTGAGATCACCAAAATATAATTGATCACAACTAATTTGAGTGGCAATCAGCCTGATACTTGGATTTCAAATGGTCAAAAAGGTATGAAGACTGAGCTATTGGCTGGAATACCTGACAGTTGCAATTCAGTTTACACAATGATTGAAAAATTCCCCCCCTCCCAAATCTGTCAGGTATCACCCTCAATGGGCAGATTCCTGCTGGCAAATCGGGTGTTGCACCTGATACAATATCACCAACTGCAACTTGGCCTGCCACTGAATTTTGCAATGTTGGTCCCCAGGGAACTAACCTGCCCATTTCTGAATGGTTCACTGCTTAGGTTGAACTGACTGCAACTTGGCCTGCCACCAAATTTTGCAATGTCAGTCCCCAGGGAACTAACCCACCCATTCCCAAATAGTTCACCACTTAGGTTGAACTGACCGCAACTTGGCCCACCACCAAATTTTGTGATGTTGGTTCCCAGGGAACTAACCCACCCATTTACCAAATAATTTGCCACTTAGGTTGAACTTACAAGATCTGATCCTGGCTTGTTTTCCCTCAAAATTGACAACTATTTAATCAGGTGCATCATACTGAGAAAATTGTTGGTCAATTCTCCTTCCTTAAATTTTTTAATAAAAACAACTTCCCCCAAAATCCCATTTTTATCTATTGAGAATTAAGATCCCTTCCAGTTCCATATTCATTGTACCAGCAGCAGTGCCTCTGGCATTCTGGTTTGCCACTTGGATGCTCTGGCATCCGGGCTGGCAGGCCATTCTAATTCTTACTTGCTGTCCACCTAATAATACACTGGACAAAAGATAGGTAGCTGCTGACCCACTGCTTGCCATATACCTTTCAACAATCTACTCTTCAGCCCAAACCCATCCAAGTCTCAAATAAGCAGAGGTTTATTTGATAAAATCAGACAACTTTGTAAAGACTTTGAAAATATTACCAATCTCTATGCCAAGGTCCCTATTCCCTGTACCCAACAGGGGCTCAACCAGGAGCCAACCTGAGTGAAAAAATCAACCCAGAAAGTCAAATTTGGGCAAGAAGTCAAAGAGAAAAGGTAAAAAATGGGGATCAAGCCTGGCACTATATTCCAAAATTATTCAAACTGATTTAAATATTTGAAACTCTAAAATGACCTGAGAATAGCTTGAACTTTGTTCAATATTTTTTATTGGAAATTGATTGAGATAATGATCCCTATAGTGTTGAATAAAAAATCAGTGTACAAAACCCTTAATTACAGTATTAAAATATGCAAAAATCCCTTTTTTATAAAAAATTTAGCTTAGTAACTATCCCCCTCCCCATCACAACATAAAACCCAGAACCCTGCTATTAGTAAGTGTTGGGTTATTTTTTATCACTTCCCTTATTGTATTTTATATCCTAATTCTTCTGGAGTTTATTAATATTTAATTATATAGTAAACAGTTAGTGTGCACAAAGAAGGATCCAATAAAGGAATTATTGGTTTATCTTTCTGAATGCAGAAGCTTAAAGAACAATGAAACCACCCCTCTTTATCTTCACTAACGCAGGAAACCAACCACCCCTCTCCCATTTCCCTGAGTTAACCCCAAAGGTGGGGCGCCACCTGGAAGTTTGGAATTACTGTTGAGGGTATCCAAACACATATGTCAAGAGTTCAGATTTCCCTTAGCTCTATCCTAACAAAACAACCCAACCAACAAATGTAAATTGCGAAATTTAGTACAGAGTTATTTGGCCAATTGCTCCAGGGAAGGAATTTGTAACTACTCAAGTGACTAATACAACCCTTCCCATAGTGATAAAGACTTTATATTGGTTCACATGGAACCTTCTAGTACTGAGAAGCTACCTCCCTGTAGAACTATTTCAGATGATCCGTTGGGAATCATTGAAATACATATAAATCCCACAGATCCTGAAATAAATTCTTATCATATCTCTCTGGTTCACCAGGCTTTAGTACAATTCTGGGTCAACCCAGTGTATGTGAATCTCTCTGATGTATGGTCTTTATCAGACCCTGAAGATACTGATTCTGATCCTCTGTCATAATCTAGGGCTGCATCTATGCCCACCCAGTTCATAAACAGATACACCAAGGTATAAAAAAATACCAAGGGTAAGAAGTCAGATCCCACTCTTTGTTCCCTCAATAAGTTGTTTAAATTTTACCACAATTACTTCTTGTTACCCATGCATATCAAGGTAGGATAGTGTAAGGTCATGGTAATTTACCCTGTGGACACTGGAGCCACAGGGAATTACATTGATCTGAATGTTGTGCAAGCGTTAAACCTTGAAGTTACCATTTGTTCACTTGTTATTGAAGCATCTAATATTCTTATACTCACACTTCCCCTACACAAACCACTGGGTTTATTGCCCGTGAGAATGATTTGTGGCAAACTTCGCAGCCATTTCAGAATTATTATACCCTGTGATTTTAGTTTTGGGGTGGTGACACTGCCAGTAAGTGAGTATTGACTTAAAGCAGAAAATTTAGTCTTTCCCTCTAACTCTCTTTGTGTGTAATACCCTCCTCCTCACTTTAACAATGAATGTTGTGGTGGCAACAGTGGAATACTCTTCCATCAAAGTTGTGCCTAATTTATCTAATTTACCACAGATTCTAGCTTCCTTTATAGTTTGTTTTTGACGCAGAAGGCACTAATAAGCTGCCTAGTCAATCTAAGTTTAATCTAAATATTCAGCTGACATTTGACCTCATTAAGATCAATTGCCCTTATAACCTACGCAGCTGAAGAAGATTAGGCATTAAAAACCTGGATTGATGACATGGTAAAGAAAGGGTAGATAATTAAGAAAGCCTTACCAGTGTCATCACCAGTAGTTTTTATGCAGAACCCTGATGGCACCCTGAGATCCTGTGTAGACTATGAGAACTTGAAAAATGTCACAATTCCAGATCAATATCCCCTCCTCATAGATGCTGCCATTTTCCAATCCATTTTCATGTCAAAGGTCTTTTCTAAACTTAAATTGGTTAACGCATTTCACCAAGTGTAGGTGAAGTCTGATCAGAATTTTCTGAATGCTATCCAGATGTTGTATAACACTTAACAGCCATGTTCTACACTTTAGATTTAAAGAAGCGCCTTCAGCATTTCAGCACTGCATTGATAACACCTTGTGGGATCTTAGGTTCTCATGTACTATTGTCTATGTAAATGATATTTTGATTTAATCCACAGCGTTGAGCAACATACTAAGGATCTGTGGCTGTATTGCAGCCCTTCATAAGAATGGGCTAGTTGCAAAACTGTTTAAGTGTGAGTTTTAGAAGATTAAGTGAAGTTTTATGGGAACCTGGTGCTGTAGGATGGTTATGCTAATGCACCTTTAAAACTAAGGGCTATTTGCTATTGGCCTACTCCTGAGGTTCAAAAGCTACTGTGTAGCTTTCAAGGTTCTGTTATTTTCCTGAAGAAGTTTTTACCAACTATCTCTGAATTAGCATCTCCCTTACACCCTCTCACAGGTAAGGATGTCCCCTTCATTTAGACACAAAAGTGCCAGCAAGTTTTTGATGAAATCATAGAGCGCAAAACAAGCACTCTAATTGCACAGGCTTAGTTCTGTATGAGATTTCCATAAATCCTACACAAATTGTAACACATTTATCCGCAGTGAGTAATCTCCTCACAAAATATCATACAGAGTGATATACATTACTCAATATCCTTTTGACTATCAAAACAGCAAATCTCTCCTGCAGGAGAGTCTTAATTACTAAGATAAATTAGGTCAAATAATGAAGATTATTGGAAAAGAAGAAAAGGGTATTTATAAGGGACTCTTAGCCATGGAAAACCAATGTCTCCAGGATAGAATCATGATTGTCAAAGAGTAAAAGTGCACAATGCATACAATGAGTACAATGGGTAAAGCATGCTCATTTACATGAAAAGGTCAATTTAGTGGGTAGAATTCGCCGTGTGATGATTATGGAATGAATAAGGAACCTGGAGAATAGGGAGAATTGTTAGAGCGTCTTAGAAAAGTCCAATTGTGTTTGTTGTTGTTATGACCATTGACATTTGTTAAATAATTATTCAAAGTCAAGTTGACACCTTTAAAAACACTTCCTTCCTTGACTCAACTTATTTTCTGGAGGGGGCTGGTGGGTAAAATGGTTGCTGGATCAGAGTATGAGAAAATTTACATGAACTCTATTCACAATTTTTCATTGCGCAAGCTCTTAATAGTATGGACATTAAAAGTTGAGCGCTCAAATAACATGCATGGCCCTTTTTAGTAAGTCAACATCTTGTAGATTTGTATAACTCTAGGAGTTGCAGTATGACATATGATCTCCCACATTGATTTGTGAAAGGGTGTTTGATAAATATCATCCTGTGCTTTCTAGTTATTTTTCTAGCTAATCATGACCCATAAGCCTTGGTTTGAATCTTGATTAGGCCTTGAATAGTCAACCAAAGTATTCTTCAATCTTGACTCCATCTTAACCTTGACAATGTAGTATAATATGGGCGGTAAGGCAGGATGTCAACCATATAGTAATTAGAAAGGGGAGAATCTAGTAGCACCATGAAATCTGATGTTGTATGTGAAAACACCAGATTGATGTAGAGGGTCTACTGGGAAGGGGAAGAGGCAGAAAACCTTTTGAGGAATTTTTCTAGGGTTCTGTTAACTCTAATAATGGTTCCATTGGTCTCTGGATAATATGGAGCAAAAAAATCTCCTAATACCCATAAGATAGTCAGTTTCAAAGTTATTTTTATGGTAAAATTGATAGCGTTGTCCTTCAGAATAACCTTCAGACACCCACGTGTAACAATTGAGTTCATCTCAATTGTTGCATTTTAACTCAAATTCAGATTTTCTAAATCTGAGTTAAATCATTTATAAGACTTTTGGTTTGGTCAGTTTTGGGTGCTGGGTTGTGCCTCACCCAAATTGTAGATTAGGCTTGTATAAGACTAATCAATAATTCAGATGAGGACCCCAACGGGCAGCCATTAAAAGGCACGCCCACCAATTTTGAAAGCCTACTTTGGAATTTTACCTCTAGCTTTCCCTCCTGGGGAGCATTGTCAGTTGCTCCTAGACAAGCTCTGTTTAGTGGGACTTTTTTATCACCAGAATCAAAAATAAAGGTTGTTTCAGGGAGAGCATACCTCGCTTACCTGTTGGTCTTTTTCATATATCTGGTTTTGAGGAGTTTTTGCATGATTGTGTTGGACCAAACACAATAGAGCCTTGCATAACTAACTCAGTATAGGAATGTTTGGTGCTGTTAGTGCACCAAACCTCTCCCTACTCGAAGTTAACCTTCTTTGGAGTTGTTGGTGCACCAAAAGCATCATTTATTATATAGCAGTTGGAACTGGGGTTTTCTGACTGTTACATAATTCTGAAGTCAAATGTGCACTGCATGCCACTGATACCCAGCTCATCTGACCTTAATGGTCACTTGGTTCCAGTTGTCAAGGAACCGGCACTGGTGGGAGCTGGTGACTGATGGACAACCCTGGACCCAGAGTGACTAACAGCTGAAAATCCTGGTGGGGCCTCTCACTCACCAGGGATTCAGTTGGCACCAAGATGACCTGTCCCAGCAGGGCTCCCTCACTAATGGATGGCCCGCCTGGAAAGGGGATGGCCATCCAACTGCATTGAACTGTGCAACCATCTCATGCTTCTGTTAGAGAAAGCGCCTTCCTGGTCAGGATGGGAAGACCATCACCAACAGGAGCCTAGGAGGGGGAGAAACACAGCCACATGCTGGGCGTGCATCCTCATTCTGGGTGGGCTGATTCCAGCAGCCCAGTCCTGACTTCCCTCGCCATTTATCTTTTCCCCTTGAGGGGCCTGAAGTTTCTCTGGGCTAATTTTCCAGGAGCTTGAGGTAACATGCCCCAGGAAGCCCTCATTGTGGTGGCCTTCCGCTGTGAGGCCCCTCTTCATGGAGGGGCCCTTCTCTAGTGGGGGGTAATGTAACAATCAAGTTCATCTTGATTATTACATTTTGACTCAAATTTGAATTTTCTCAAATCCAAGTTGAATCGTTTAAAAGGACTTTTGATTTGGTCAGTTTTGAGCGCTGTGTTGTGCCTCAATTGAATTGTAGATTAGAATCATATGAGCCTAATCAATGATTCAGATGAGGCCCCCAAAAGGCAGCCATTAAAAGGCGCACCCACCAATTCCAAAAGCCTACTTTGGAATTTTACCTCTAGATTTCCCTCCTGGGTAGCATTGTCAGTTGCTCCCCAGACAATCTCTTTTCAGCGGGCCCTTTTTATCACCAGAATAAAAATAAAGGTTGTTTTAGGGGTAGCATACATCGCTTACCTGTTGGTCTTTTTGGGTATCCTGTTTTGAGGAGTTTTTACATGTTTGAGTCAGACCAACCACTATTCAAACTTTACATAACTAACTCGGTGTAGGAATTTTGGCGCTGTCAGTGCACCAAACCCCTTTTTACTCGAAGTTAGCCTGCTTTGGTGATGTCAGTGCACCAAAAGCATCTATTATACAGCGGTTGGAGCTGTGATTTTCTGACTGTTACACCATGTTTGTGATTAACTTGCTCCATGACAAACTCAGCAATGGTGACTGCTACAATATCTTGTAAGGGATTAACTTTGACACACTTGGTTAAGTGGTCAATGGCCACAATAATGTACTAATGGTTGAAATTACTGACTGTCAGAGGGCCAATAATGTCAATAGAGATGGTGTGCCATGCCCAGTTGAGCTTAATCAGCTGATAGGTGGTGGAAGACTTAGAAAGTTGTTGCGATTGAAACTCAAAGCACTTTTTTAATATGTCCTGGATGTCAAACCTCGTTGATCTTAATATCAACTCTGTTGGATCTGAATTAGTGTCTTAACTAGTCCTCCATGCCCAATGATGTGATGATCCTGCATAATAATTGATAGTCATTCAAAAGATGTGGGGTATAGTCACCTTCTACCATCACTATCATTTTATAGAGCATCACATTCCAAACTTTAGTATTTTTCATCAATTGATACAAAGTGCGTCTGAGAAGAGGTTGTTCATTGTTGTATTTATAGGTTTTCGATTTTCTCAAATAACTGGCCAGCATATGGTATCAGCATGGATACAATGAGTATCTGGGAAGTCTTTCATCATTTTGACTAGAGGACCCTGATCAATGTATCATATCATAGTCATATGCCTGGAGTTTCAACGCCTCCCTTACCAACCAACCCTCTGTCTCTTTTAGTTTTACAGTCACCATAAAGAGGCGTGACCAGTAACCACTTGGAACTTAGCGCCGTTAATGAAAGCATGGAATTGTTTACAGACAAAAAACAGCTCAATAATCGCGTTATGTTACTGTATAATTTCATTACTGTTTGGTAAGTGAGCGACAGCAAAAAGCTACTGAGTGCTCCTCTCCCTGTTCATCCTGCTGAGAGAGTATAGACTAAATGGGTGTTAACTGAGCATTAGACTGGAAAATAAAGGGTCACTTGTATCCAGGATAACGTAGCATGGGCGCTTGGATTAGTGTAGCCTTTACCTTTTTGAAATCAATCTCACATTTGTTGGATTAGAGAAAAACCACTCCACTTTGTAGTAGGTTAAACAAAACTCATCCATATGAGCAATTTCTTTTATAAACTGGAAGTAATATTCCACCATATTTAAAGATACTTGTAAGTCCCACTTGTACTTGTGACTTTCCATTCAGTTAACAGCCTTGAGCTTCTGAGGGCTGCTGGAATATCCCTTAAGTATCAATGATGTGCCTCAAATACTCCATCTGAGTATTAAAAACCTGACGTCTGCTGGGCTTAATTTTAAGTTGAGCCTTGGCTATTTGCTTATACTGCTTTTAAGTGGGACAGATGCTGGGTAAAAGTGCTCAAAAAGATGTTGATATTATTAAGGTATACTAGGACATAGCTCATCTTAATGTCCCTCATAATGGTGTCCTTGGCTACTTGGAAGGTAGCTGGTGCGTTGCATAAGCCTTGGGGCATGTGAGTAAGTTGATACATCCCTTGGGAAGTGATAATAGCGCACTTTTCCTGCTCAGTCTTGGGTAGATCTATTTTCCTTTAAGCCGCTGATGAGTTCCAGGGCATTAAAGTACTTTGACCCTCCTAGTCAATCAAGAGCATCATCTATACTCAAAAGAGGTTAGAGTCTTTTTGTTAATTTTATTAAAGCATTGATAATTGATCATGATTTTATTAGAGCCATCTTTCTTCTTAACAATAACTACTGGACTGGCCCATGGGCAGCAGGAGGGCACAATCATCCCATATTATAGTAATTCTTTGAGTCCTTTATAAGTGATTTCTTCAATGGTTTAACTGTGTTGGAAATGATGAGAACATGTAGGACAGGTATCCCCAGTGTTGATATGATGCAGTATACCTTTGGTGCACCCTAGGTCATAATACCTTGTATCAAATACATGCATGTTACTATGAAGTAAGGCTAAGGCTTAGTCCTTTTGCTCTTCCATTAGGACTTACAATTGGTCCTGAGCTATGAAAGCACATGTTCTAGGCGCAGCATCTGGTAGGCCAAACTCTGACACAGCCAAGACTCTCAATGTGTAGTATCTCATCTTGAGGTAGTATATGCATGTAAACAATATTCTGTCCTATTGTCACAATAAATTTTCCAAGCTGTCAGGTTAGCGATGAGCACACAGATCTCCTGGTGCCAAGGAACAATTAAACCAGGAGTGGCATGAGATTCAATTCTAGATATTTCCTATGAGGAGTAAACTTCATCCAATAACCCATCCCTAGGTTCAGAGTCTGGCTCATGTTTACAACTCTTTGTTTCCCTAGTAGCAACTCACAATTTGATGAAGTGCGTAAGGGAATGACCTGGCTTTATGAGATGACAAAAGGTGAGGCACTGCTATAATGACTAATCTGCTTATATTGAATAGGAATTATTCCATCAGTATAAGTCACATTATAAAATTGTTTTTTTTATTAGTAAGAGGAACCTTCTCATCCTGAGAGTAATGGAGGGAAAGGTCTGACTGAGAATTTTAAAGGTATTTTTCTCATAACTGATGACTGTCCCATAACATTCAAGGAAACCCATTCCAATAAAAGAAAGGTAGTTCTGACTGGGTAATGATATGATGGGGAGCAACTTGAAGCGATCCAATTCTCATGGGAAAAGCCCTATAGGATCCTTAGCTAATGGTGCTATCCAGGCCTGCAGTCCCATATTGTTGACTATTATCCACGTAGGAGCAATTCTTAACTTCTTCACAAAGTAGCTCAAGATTTCATTTACTGGAACTCCTTTGTCAACAATTGAGCAAACTCAGATCTTATTTTAAGCATTACAATATAAGTACAATCATAAAGTAATCAGAATTCACGTTTATTTGAGGAAAGTGGGATCATCAATTTGATTGATCATAGTTTTTGTCTTCTCTCCTACATCTGGAAAATTGATATTAAAAAACTTTGAGAGGTAAATATACTTCAACACCTTTTTAAAGGAGGTACCTCATTTTGACGCAGATGATTCTCCATACTGATTCTGTTTAGCTAGATTCATAGAATAGGGGTTGGAGATATTTTTTTGTCCTTTTTTTCAAGTTCAAATTGCTGACTTCAGGTCATGGCGAGCACTGGTTGGGTCCAGTCCTGCGTCTGAGGTGGGATAGATGAATATTTGGCAATAAAGTTACCATCTCTATAAGTAACTGTCCTTTCTCTGATCATACTCATCCATAAGGAAGCAAATAGTTGCTATTGGGGCATCTCTTGGGGAATCTGGCAGCATAGTGCCCTTAAGACTCTCAAATCCAGCAAGTGACTTCAGAGAGCTTTTTCCAAGAACCCATAAATCCACTCTTATTATAGCTGTCTTTTATAGGGCTCTTAATATTACTTTGATGGGGGTTGGTGCGAGTGTTGCACATTTAAATATATGGTGGTCCTAAGATAACCTCGCACTACTTGAGACAATCAATCTTGAAAGGAGTATACAACTATTTAACTAACGCAGGCAGTAGTGAACGGTGGAGGTTGAGGTAACCTCTGGTAGCTTTTTGCAAGTCAATTTACAAGTCAAATCCACCATATACTGGGCTCTTAATAAGTTCTGGGCCTCATGGTAAAAATGCTCAGCAAACTCACAGATAGTCTCTTTATTTCAGAACTGTATTGACAAACTCAAAATTTCAAGTAATATATGTTCTAGGGCTACCAAATTGCATAGTACTGCATTCTTATCATTAGCGTAACTCCATTAATTCTCTAGGAGATAAGGCATGGCTTTGTCTCAACTTTATTATACAAACAATTGATCATAGTGGTACCTTATAAAGTTATCAGCTCCATGCAATGTTATTCTGGACATCTTTATGAACAACTGCACATTTTCATATTGGTCAAATTTAGGCGAGTTGATGGGGTTAAATCGTTGTAAATACCGGAAGGCATACTGGAGGCAGCAGGTCTGAATGCAGCCTGTGAAGGCCTAACGTGAGGTCCTGGGTTAACTGGCTCCCTAGTGGTGCCTCACAGCTGGCTAGATGGCCCAGTCAAAGGGTGCAGTGCCAATAGTGCAGCTGCCATGGATCATTGGGGCTGGACAATTTTGCTTGGGCTGACTCCACTTCAGAGGGGGCTTCTTCAATCAATCTGTTTTGTTCTTAATGATGGACTCTGACTTCATATTGGCAACATCCATTGCTCAGATCAGTCTCCATGCATCACTCCCAAGTCAGTTTTTCTTCTCAATACAAAACTGCAAATTATAAATGCATTAGAGTAATAATCTCACTTTGTAGCTTATAAATCAAAGTCTGGAGCTCAGTATTCTGGTTCTTTTGATTTTTGTTGGCATCTTGTAGCTCTCATGTTAGATAGTAAATCTCATTAGTAGCATTAAAATGTCCCCTAATTTGTTATTCAAGGAAGTACAAGTGGCCTTGAGGGCATAAATGTCATAGTGCATGGCTATCTGGTGGCTTTGGAGATTTTTTAGTTCATCCTGAAGGGTGGTATTTTGCTTCAGCCATGCTTCCGATATATTGGCCAGTGACCCACATCTCCTGTTAAATTATACTGGATGAGTATCTCCACTGAGTTGAATTGGTGAACTTCTTCTCTAGTAGCATTTACCACGTTTAAATCCTAACCTTTAATAATTTACTTTATTTACCTAAGAGGCGGTGACACCTCATATATTCATAACCTGAAGACTGATCTTGATCACATTCTGGTTCAGCTGATTGATAAGCTCATCCAAGAGTTAGGAGACTTGACAACTGAGCTAGTGATTTGAGTCAATGGCTTATCACATTCCACGAAAACTGGATTAAAGCTGATTTTGTAAGGAGTTCATTGTGTCCACATTATTTTGATTCCAATGGAAAACTACATAATTAGAGCATGGTGATATAAAATAGTCATTCAGAAATTCCTTATGGTGGGCTTCAGGTATTTCAGAAATATTTTCTAAACGTTTGATGCTACTCATAAATGATAAAACTTGATTGCAATTTAAGCTTCGGAATCTCTCATAGTCCTGCAAAGTTGATCTTGATTGTGTATTCAGTAAAAGAAGGATGATATAAGGCCATCTAAATCATAGTGAAAATGGAACCCTCATAGCAATATTTAGCTGATATGCTATAGTTGCTCCTCAGAGAAGGTATATGAATTGAAATTTTTGAAATGGAGAAAATACTCCATCCTACTTCTGCGTGAGCCAGAAGAGAAGGAATAGGTGATTTGACAAAATTATGAGCACTTGGTTATTCTGATTGTTTTCTTCTCCAGTATGAGACTCCATTTTCTTGATATAAAGGTAATTAAAAGGGGGCTCCCTTAGTGAGCACCACGATGTAGAGCGCAAGACAAGTACTCAACTTTCACATTCTTAATTCTGTCTGGGAACTCCATCAATCCTACACAATTATTGCCTCTGTCCAGCAATGAGGCAATATCACAGAATCTTGTAGAGATCTATACAATCCTCAATATTCCTTTGACTCTCAATATAGTAAATCCCTACTGCAAGAGAAACTTCTAATAAACTAAGCTAAATTTGGGAAAATGATGCTACTTTATTGGTTAAAAGGAAATGGTATTAATAAGGGATTCTCTAGCCATGAGACATAGAGGTCTTTAGGCTAAAATAACAAATTGTCATAGAATCAATAGGCAAAATGTGTACAATGATTACAACGGAATAAAATTGTGCCGTTTACAGTAAAAAAGATTTAAAAGGTAAAAAAGTCGCATGACAATTCTGGAATGATAAGGAACCTAGGGAGTAGGGGGAATTGTTAGAGCACCTTAGATAAAGTCTGATTATGTTTATTTTTGTTCCAAATGTCATCATATAATAGATGACTATTCAATTTAAGTCATACCCTTTGACAATAGCAATAAAGTAAGTTCTTACTAATCACTCCTGTTTTATATCATGCTGATGAAGATAAGCCCTTTATTGTGGCTTGAGACGATCAGGAACAACAGTTGGTGCCATTCTTCCCTAAGAACATGAGGGGGAAGTACATCCAGTAGCTTATTTTTCAAGTAAGTTTAGTGTAACAGAGCGCTCTTGAGCCATATATGTAAAGAGTCAGCCGCAATCATGTGGTCATTGATGTACTGGTGGTACCTCCTGCAGGCGCTGAAAATCCATTTAATTCATACATATCATATATCTCTTATATGTTGCTGCAAATCCCAAAAGTTAGCTCAAAGGCAAGCCAGTACTCACTGTGACCTTCTAAACTTTATTATCAAGTATGGATATTTTTAAGAGGCTAACCATATTCTCCCAGATATCCTGAGCTGCAATTCCTTAATATGTCCTTATTTAGATAGAATACTCTTAATTGGTCACAGTAATTCTCCTAAACTAGTCTTGGCCCCACACCAACAGCCATTAACGATGTTACATCTCTCACCTCAAAGCCTAAATTTAAATGTCGTGATTCCAAATCCACTATTACTTTAGATCCCTCATAAGATCCAATATTGGAGGATAATTTTTACAATCCGGTTATAGCACACTTAACAGAGGAAGATTATCCTCTGGATGCTGTTTTGGCATCCTGGTCCTCAGATCCTGAGAGGTTACACTTACTAGCAAAGAGTGACGCTGATAAGGCCCATCTGGATGGTACTCCCAAAAGGATAGGGTAATCTATTTTTGCGCTAAAATCTGGGTTCTATATGGCCTACGTTCTCGTGTCATAAGGAAATATCATGATCTTCCTATGATGGGGAATCCTGGTGTAAAAATGAAGTTAATTGTTTATACTTTTTTATGATAGGAATGGCCTTACAAAGAATGCTACTTCTTTGATATAAGGTTGTCTATGTGTGCTCAATCCAAATCAGACATAACAGGATGCAATGGTATTTCCAAACCCTCCAATAAGATTAAGTGCCATGTGCCTCAATTTGGTGGAATTCATTGCAGGCTTGCCACCAATGCAGGGGCATGGTGCGGTCATGGTAGTGGTAAACCGCTTAACAAAATATGTCAGCTTTATACCCTTTTTGACAGCCACTACATCTGAAGAGATGGATAGTTTGTTTGTTTCCCATGTTTTCGCCTTATTTAAAAACCCATGAGGTAATCAACAATAGGGGCCTCAGTTTACTTCAATAATTTAGAAAGTATTGTGCAACATGCTGAAGATCAAACACTGTAATCATCAGAATACCATACTCAATCTGATGGTCAAACTGAGCGAACCAACCAATCAATATAGAAGTTTCTCTGATGCTTTACCATGGCCTCTCAGAACACCTGGGAAGAAGACCTTCCTTTAGCTCAGCTTTTGTACTTTAACTTCCTACATGCATTAACATGGGTGTCACCAATTTACGCCAATTTTTGATACAATCCTGCCTTCACTTTTATACCCCAAATTTTCAGCAATATTCCAGCAGCGGACAACTTTTTAAGAACATCCAGATGGTATAATACAGGTTCAGCAACATTTTACTAAATTAATCTGCAACGCCAAGTAGTTTGCTGACAAAACGCCTTGTGGTCCCAGATTACCATGTAGTTGATTTAGTCAAGTTTGATACCAAAAATTTGCACCTCAAAGTGCCATGTCGTAAGTTGGCTTACAAGCAATCAAGTCTCTTCCTTTATTCCCAGGTGTTGAACAACGGGTCTTTCCACATGAGATTGTACCATTTAAAAATTCAAAACTCCTTTCAATCATTATCTTTATCTCTATTTAAATGATAAAAGCCCATAAATGTAGATCCCATCAGCGTAGAGGGTGTGCCAGGAATTGAATGGAGAATATCTTGAACTCATGAAGAGGCAAACGCAGTTTTCATCACTTATTATCATAAAAGGGTTATTATCTTATAAAAATAGCTGGGTTCCTTCCAAGAATTGTATGCTTATCAAGAGATAATATCAGACTTTCACAAGGTCAACCTAAGGCACTATCACTTTACCTCCTCGAGAAGGCTACCATTGCAGCCTTTAAACTCCCTACCCAGCACAAGAATTATTCCTTGGCCAATGCCTCTGAAGGGGGGGTCAACCCTGTAATTTTAGAAAAGGGTAATGTAAGGCCCTTGGTCCACTATTAAGCTAGACAGGGTCATTCATACTTTCAGGACAAAAAGAAGTTAATTTACAAGGTTCTTCTCCTTACACAGATATCTGACCTATATCATACCATGGATGAGAGATGGGTAGCTGCTGCCACTCTCTGCTTACCACATTCCTTCCTTCAATCTATTTCTCAGCTCAAAAACATCCAACTCTCAAAACCTGCATGGTTTTATTTAAGAGTAGGTGGCTTTGTAAAGTCTTTTGAAAAATTAAGAAGCTCCACACCATGGTCTCAGTCAGCGCGCTAAACTTGGCTTTCTTAACTTTAGAGGACAACTCACTTCTCAGGGGATCTAATTCGCGCAGATTAGTCACCAGATAACCTTCTCTAACAACACAACAGTTCTCACTAAGCATATTTACTCAGATGATACTCCCTGGTGCGTCAATTTCTTGGTTAACTTGGTTAACTTGGTTGCACTCTTAACAAAACTCTTGACACTCTTGACATTCTTGACATTCTTGACATATGTTGGCCTTTGTGACTCAAATTGAAACCTTTCCAGCCGCTTCCTTGGCGTTATCAGAACCAAGGTATCCTTGACAGAGCAACTTCTATAACACAGACTAATCCCAGACTGGTTATTGGCAAGTACTTCAGATTAGTTAATCCCAGACTCGGATATTGGCGATTACTAACTTGATACAACACAAGGTAAAGCAAAAAATAAACTTAAAATTTATAAAAAAGAAGTTTTTATTATAATAAAAAGTTTTGTCATATTCTTCAGGGGGAAATTCAGGATATAAATGAATATGATATTTTAAAATATAGGAAAATTTAGGGTTTTGATAAGATAATTTTAAAGATCCTCTAGTCAGACGGCGTCTGACTGCTGTTTTAGCTTCTTCACTCATTTAAGCTAATTCTTGTATATGCGAGCTCCATCTTGCAGTGGTTACCCTGAACCTGAATATTCAGTGGCCTTTATGTTTGGTACTGCTTCTGGGATTTGGCTCATTGTAGTCGTTTTCAAAATGGGTTGATTTTCAAGTCTAGTAATATGCATCTTAATAATGGTTTCATTTGATGGCACTCCTATGATGCACCTCACATCGTGGCTTCAAGTTACTTGGGAAATTGGATGACTTCCCAATTTAATATTAATCACGTTTGTGCTTCTACTTCTTTCATTGGTATAATTTTGGTTTGCTCACAGGATGTCATCAGCGGAATTCAAATCATTTTGACCCTCAAAGGTACAAAAGAGGGTCAAGCTATATATGGATTTTTGGCAGCGGCATCATCCTCATTAGATAAATATTCCAAGACGGCGAGTGAAAATTATTTTGCATAACATCACACTCTAACTAAAAATTATTTAGCATATCAGTGCCTATAAAAGTGCCACTTTCGCCCCCATCTGCGATGGCCTGGTCATCAAACTATCAGTTTGGTTGTTATTGTTTCTACTAATTCAACTGATTGAGGATTGACCAGTGGCACCACTTGCAGGATCATCTGCGACACTCCCCCTTCCAAGATAAGACCTGTGGAATGCTCAAAGGTGCCAGGCATGAACTCTATTATAAACAATGTTAATGTCATCATTGTGGATAGAGTATTCTCTCCTCTCTTTGTTAAGATGGTCGTAGGCTCATTTCAAGTGGATCAAAGTTTCTCTGATTGTGTTCCACTCAAATGGTAGAAGAAATCTTGTCGCCTATATTGAATTTGAATAACTTAATTCTTCTCTGACAATCTCATTGGCTAGAAGGGAGGCTAACTTCAATGTTCTTGAAGCCTCTGCTTTTTTAGATTCTCTTCAGCCAACATCTGTTGGTAACTTCTAGGTGGTAGATTTCTTCTATCTTCTGCTATGATTGGTGCCATGAGGGTAGTCAGCACAGCTTCTCAATAATACAGAGCCTTGAAGGGGGACATTTCAATCACGAGGTGGTGGCTTAACTGGTAAGCCAACAGCGCTGATGGGAGCAACTGGTCCCATTTCAACTTGTAGTTTAATGCCATTTTCTATAAAATGCTCCTAAAGTCCCATTGTCTCATTTGACACTTCTGTTGGATGATAAGGTTTAGGGGTAGTGAACTGCTGTTTCAACCCTTCTAAATCCATCAGTTTATTAAACAAATCTGAGATAAATTTTGCCATTGTCTGACAATAAGGTTTGAGGGCATCCTGTCTTGCAATCACTGGTTATACAAGAAATGGGCAGTTGAGTTTACTTTATATATTTTGACCGCAGATGCATCTACCCATTTAGTGAAGTGATTGATCGCCACCAGGATTAACTTATAACTGCTGGATGCTGTTGGAAAAAGGTCCCACCACGTTAATAGAGACATTGCTGAACAGTGCAGTGGGTGGAATGGGAGTAAACTTGAATCTATTTTCCGGTGTGAAAACTAGCACTGGGTTCACACAACTCCAATGCTTGATGCACTTCGTCAGACATGCATTCCCAGTAATTTCTCTCCTTAAGGTAAGCCAACGTCTTCTGAAATAGTCCACGGCCAAATGTTTGTAAACCCCATCATATCCTTATTTTATCACTGGGTCAGATGTAAGAATACCATTTGTCTTGAACTTTTTTTTGCAGATTTCCATTGACACGCCAGGTGTCTTTAGAACATCTACTCAGGAATCTCTTGACCTCTTCTGTCTGGTCCTTCCATGCCTCTTTAGGAAGCCTAATTAGGTCGAACAGGCGGTCTCTCTCTAGTTGCTGCAGGCGGAATACAGGTATTTTTGAAAAACCAGTGGCGTTGAGATGTTTATCTCCTAATCAATTTATGACTTTTAATTTGTACCCTTGAGGTAAGACAGCCCAATGGTCAAGGCAAGCATTTAAATACTTCATGTTTCATAGCCAGAGGAGTGCCGTGTGATCTATGACTACTTTTTAATGTACTCCAAAAAGGTATGGCCTTAAGTGCTTGACTACTATGATTACTGCAAGGCACTCAAGTTCAGTAACAATAATTCTTTTCTGATTTTCTGAATACTTTGGATTAATATTTGATTTGTGGGATCTACTCCATCTTCATCTAGTCGTGCTAAGAATTCACTAAGTTCCACGTCACTAGCGTCAGTGTACAAGTAGAAGGTCTTATTGTGATCTGGGTATGCCAAGATTGGTGCTTCTACCAATCGTGCCTTAAACTCAGAAATGCCTGCTCTTGCTCCAGGATTCACTGAAATTTTGTTTCTTTGGCCATGAGGTAGGTAAGGGGCGCTACAAAGTCCGCGAAATGGGGTTGAACTGCCTGTAATATCCCATTATTCCTAGGAACAATTGAACATCCATCATACTCTTGGGCGGCTCCATTGCCAAAATAGTGTTCACTTTCTCCGTCCTGAGGCTTAATTATGGCTGGGCTATTCTTGTGCCCCAAAAACTCAAGCTGACTCTACAAGAAAGTGCATTTGCTTTTCTTCAGCTTCAAGTTGGAGCACGCAGCTACTTGAAGCCTCTGGAGATTTTGTAAATGTTCTTGAAATGTGCAGCTGAACACTGCAATGTCGTCAAGGTATATTAACACAACCAAAAACTTAAGATCACCAAAAATGCGATCCATCGCTTGTTAGAAGGTTGCAGGGGCATGGTAAAACCCCTGCGACATCCTTGTGGGCTCAAACAACCCTTGGCTGCTGATTAAGGTGAATTTCTCCTGGCCCTCAGGGGAGAGCTCCATTTGCCAGTAACCACTTGCTAGGCCCATGGCCAAAAAGTATTTTAAGTTTCCTAGGTGCTTCAAATCATTATCAATGCACAGCAAAGGGTATGAGTCCTTCTTAGCAATCTCGTTGGTAGCTTATGAAGACCATATGGGTACCATCTTTCTTCCACACCAGCAGCAAAGAAGATGCTCATGGGCTCTTGGATTGATGAATTAGCCCGGCTTCAGCTGCCTGATTAGGCTCTAGAGCAATTGCTGCGTCCTCTGTCTTTAAACGGTGGTAAATTTTGGACTGGAAGGGGATTGCTAAACCGGTGTCCATCTTATGGGCCTCCCCTTTTCACAGCCATAAGTTAGGGCCAGTGCTGAAGATGTTGTTGAACTAATCAAAGTTTGTCCAACTCTTTCTGCTGCTTGGGGTTACATTCCCAAACTCAAGATCATTGAAACCTCACACTGCATGCATGAACTTAACATCTTAGCAACTGGACAGGAGGTCCAGTGCCACTTTTGTCCCTTTCTGACATTGATCATCTGGGTAGTCATGTTCCCCAGAACAAGGTTTAGCTATCCAGAGTAAGTAATATTGTAGAAAATCAGTTAACACTCCGGGCTCTTGCTCTCAAATTCTGTCTTTATTGTACAATTTTTTATATTATATCAGGAGGAATCTTAACGCTGATTGATAGGGACATTCTTCTTTGATCCCCTGTTCAAATTTCTATGCTTTCACTTGCACTCAAGGGGGTACCTTCTTCAGCGCTCACGGTAGGCATTAATTGCTTTAGACCCTTCTACATCAGGAAGTAATGAATTGGATAGATCAATTTCCTGGTTTGGCCAAGAAAGTAACTGTTTTGAGGTTTACCAACTTCGCTCTTGAACACCATGGGGAGTTGATAGCTCAGAATGCTAACCATTCTTGCAGTGAAGTTAAATAACGCCTGAAACTACATAAGAAACTGTTTACCAATCAGTAAATTATAGTTTTCATTGTACAACTCTAGTGTGGGTGCCGTCAAGACCATGTGCCCAAATTGTAAAGGTAATGAAGATTAAACTTTTAAGGCGCAATGATGTCAGGTCCTGCAGTATGGTACGTCATTTGTAGTTAATGTCGGGCATAAAATTTGAGATTCTTCATAATTTTGGTTGAGATAATGTTCACTGGAGCCTGGTGTCCAGTACTGCCAGTACACACATCTTCTGGATGTTAAGTAATAACTTCATTTTGCTCTTGAAGAAGGGGTTTACAGTGGCCAGGACGACAGTGGAAGAGTCCTCAAATTGCTTCAAAGTAGCAGCGTTTGTATTGGCTTTGGTAGTGTCTTCACCATCCAGTACCACATTCTTGAAGGTAGACGCGAACAACTTCTCTCATTCTTCAACAGAATTTATCACTATTTAAGGCTTACTCTCTTGGGCCAAATAGGTATTATATGATATAGATCTTTCAGCACCATGAACTCTCAATTTAGGCGGTACAGCCACTGTGCTAGTAGCCCCTGACATGTGGTATCCTGCACTAGCTAATTCCTCATCTTCATGGTAGTCCTCACCCTCAGTTTGGTGATCCATCAATTCACAGTATTAGGTGTGCACTCTATATGTGTTTGCTCCTTGTTTTCAGCTGTAACTAATGGAAGAGATTGAGAAAAGTGCCCAGGTTGGTGACACTTACGGCACTGAAATTCTTCGATGTGGCAAGATTTCAGGCGGTTTGTTGCTCTTCTCCTTGGCATCTCAACCTTATCATTGGTGACATAAAAGGCCTTATTAACTCGTTGAGGGGGTGTTTTAGGTGCTAATAACTTAAAATCAGATCTGTACGTCCATTGTACGTCAATTAAATTCTCTTTTAGTGCTCTAAAGGACATTGCTGTAACGGTCAAGGCGTTGCCTGACCGCCACATTGCTATAATCTTCCCTAGGGCGATGATCGAGGCCAAGGGAGAGAGGCATGATAGCTACAATTTTTGTAAATGGCAATCTAACGAATCAGATGCCTCAAAATCAAAGCTAAATAGAAATCATGAGGCTGACGAGGAAGGAAAGCCTTAAAAATGACGCTCTGGCCAACCAGATGCTGCTAAACCAAATATCACTAAATGCAGCAATGAGGGAGCAGACTCTCAGACACAAATTTCTGGGCAACCAGGTGTGGCCGAGTCTAATGTCCCAAAACATATCTACTAAAATGAAAATCCTTGTAAATGGCGCTCTGGCCAACCAGATGCTGCCAAATCAAATATTACTAAATGCGGCAATGAGGGAGCGGACTCTCAGACACAATTTTCTGGGCAACCAGGTGTGGCCAAATCTGATGTCCCCAAATGTATCCACAAGGATGAAAATCCTTGTAAATGGCGCTCTAGCCAACCAGATGCTGCCAGATTGAATATTACTAAATGCGGCTTTGAGGGAGCAGACCCTTAAACATGAATTTCCAGCCAATTAGGTGTGGCTGAATTTGATGTTCCCAAATGTATAGACAAGGATAAAAATTCTTGTAAATGGCTCTCTAGCCAACCAGATGCTTCCAAACAAAATATTATTAAAGAGGGTGATGAGGATAACCCTAATAAATGGCGCTCTGGCCAATTGGATGCCTCCAAACCCCTGCTAGCAATATTGAGGAATATGGACGAAGAGAATGGCCTGGGCTTCAAGAACAAATTGAAGCCAAAAAATAAATGCGGAAAAGTATCTGTAACTGCAAGGGTACCCAGTACTAGTTCTGGAGTGGGTCTCAACAAGGAATTAAGGCTCTAGATCCTTGGGTTATGCCTTTCATTGAGAAGACACCCGCGGACTCTATGGAGAATAAGGCCCACTCTTCTCCCTAAGCTCAGTATAAATCTGAGCTGACAAAACTGTGTAAAGCAGTTTCATCTTCTATAAATCTAAATTTAATAAAATATAAAAGTAAATTTTCAAAATCAGAAATCAGTTTTATTGAGGCCTTAAGGGAAACTGCACATGGACCACAGCTCAGACTTTGACAAGGCCATTGAGTCTTTATATTCTCTTTCTGGGGGTCAGACCCTCTTGCTGAGCGCCAGTATAGTCCTGAATGTGGCACAAACCTTCATAGTAAAGTGCTTCCCACATAGTTGGATTAGGGACATTTCCACAGAAGGATTATCCTACCTGTGGGCTCTTACCTGGGCAGTCTTGCCTAACTGCTTTGTGGCATTGTTCAGGGACCCTGTCCGTCACAATTGCACTCTTGACTGCCAAAGTCATGTGCATTTTCAGATTAAGATTCATCTCCAGGGAGCTTAACAAAATGTCTTTGGCGGTGGGCAGATTTATCTTTACTGTTGTTCATAACTGCTAGACCTTAAGGTAGAAACAAGAAGTGTAATTTGTGACTGACTAATTTTTGCACATCTTCATCAATAGAGCTCTTGCTTCATAATCTGGTTATCTTGTTCACTTCCAAACTTGGAGAGTAAGATGCTCTTTACTTCAGTCCAAAATAATCCAGGTCTCAAGCTCGCGCAGAGGATCTCCTGGGCCTTGCAGCTCATGCATCCTTGTACATGGCGAGACTTCTGGCAATTGCTAGCGCCATCCATGTTTTTTTCATATATTTGGAGGAAACCAGCAAGTATCCCCTCTCCTGGTGTGTACATGGTCTTGAAATATGGTTTAAATTTTGGATTCTACTCAACAGGGTCATCGTGCATCATAGTTGGCTGAGTACAAGTTCTGACCAGTTGTGTGCACATCTTTAAGTATCCCACACATGTGAATCCATTCAAGTGACAGGTCAAGTAGATGTAGGCTCTGGTACAGTGTGCATTAGTGCCTTAAGATCTTTAATACTCTTATCCATCGTGACTGGGAAGTTTTTTTGATACTCCAAGCGCTCTCCATACTTATTAAAAGTGGTGATGATTTCACCATTCTCTTTCTCAAGAAATACAAGTTTCTCCTTAATGTTCTTGAGAGTAAGTTTCAGTTTGATCTTTGGTGATGGTCCTCTCACTATTGGTAGTGAGGCACTTCCAGATTTTCAAAGTCTCCTTGACATTTCAAGATCACTATGCAAATTGTGCACTTCAAGTTCAGGAGTATGGACTCTAGTATGGATGGTATTGGCCTCCTTGCTCACCAGGACTTCAGAGGATTCCTCTCCTCCCTCTCCATGATACACCTCCATATCCACATCATCATCAGTTTGCGTAGTAGAACTGTCATGATTATTTCTAGGGCCTGATGGCGCCACCCTGTAGTGAGCACCAAAGCCTTTACCACGACCTCAGCTTGCTTAACTTTAGAGGCTGACTTAATGCTCAGGGGATCTACTATGCTAAAATTAGGCACAAGACAACCCTCGCTAACGTCACAAATGTTCTCACTAAGCAAACCCTCCTCAAATGCTACACCTTGGTGCATTAATCACTTTGTTAACTTGGTTTCACACTTTGCAAACTTCTTGACACTTTTGGACATTGTTGACATATGTTGGCCTTCATGACTCAATTTGAAACCTTTCCAACCGCTTCCTTGGCGTTATCAGCACCAAGGTATATTTGACAGAGTGTTTTCTTCAAATCAGATTAATTCCAGACTGGTTATTAGCAAGTACTTCAGATTAATTAATCCCAGACTGGATACTGGCGATTACTAACTTGATAAAATCTAATTTAAAGCAAAAAAACCCTTAAAATTCTGGTAATAGTTTTTTATTTAAATAAAAGCTAAGTCATATATATTTCAGGGGGAAATCAAGATATTAATAAATGTGATATTTTAAAATATAGGGAAGTTTAGGGTTTTGATAAGAGTTTTTCAAGATCCTCTATATAGACGTCATCTTACTGCTGTTTTAGCTTCTTCACTAATTTGGTTTGTTCCTATATGCGTGAGTTCCAAATCATGCTGGCTAACTCTGAACCTGGATGTTTAGGGGCCTTCATGCTTGGTGCAGATTCTGGAATTTGGCTTATTGTGCTTGCTTTCAGAATGGGTTAATTAAAAATCTTGTAATATGCGTCTCAATAATGTTTTTGCTTGATGGCACTCCTATGGTGCACCTCGCATCATGGCTTCAAGTCACTTGGGAAATTGGATGACTGCCCAATTTGTAATCTTTTCATTTTAGCTTCTGATATATTTGCCAGTGTAATTTGATTTACTCATTGGGGCGTCATTGGCGGAATTCAAATTATTTTAGACCCCTAGGTATAAAATGTAATCAAATTTATATAAATTTTTGGGCGGCGTCATTGTCCTCATTAAATAAATCTTTCAAGGCGGCAGAAAGAATTATTTTGCATGGCGTTAAAATTTAACTAAAAGTTATTTAGCCCATCATTGCTTATAAAAGGGCCTCTTTCACCCCTAACTTGATGGCCTGGTCACCAATACCGTCACCAGTTTGGTTGTTATTGTTCTACTAATTACACTGGTTGAGGATTGACCAGTAACACCACTCATGGGCTCAACCAGGACAGTCCCCATTCCCTGTCCCCAAAAAAGGGCTCAACTAGGAGACAAACTGAGTGATAAAAGCTTACCATTAAGTAAAATTAGGCAAGAATTAAAGAAGAAAAATCAAAAATGTGAATCAAACCTACTTTAATTCCAAAATGGGTAAAACACATTTGGATTTTTGAACTCTTCAAAGCATGCTGAGACTAGCATGTGAACTTTAGCTGGTATTGTTGCTATTGGGAATCAATTAAGGCAATTATCCTATTATTGTGTTGAATGAGAAATCGGTTCTTAAACCTGGCAATTACAGTATTAAAGTTGGCAATCATTTTTTATTACCAAAATTTAAATTAAAAATAAACGAGGCTGGTTGACCTTGGGACAAATATACCGCCCTAAGTTTTTCTAGCCTGTAATGGTTTCAAATTTGGTTTAATAAAAATCCCACTCAGAGTAATAGCAGGAACCACCCACTATGCTATCCACTCCTCCTATTACCAAAATTTATATTAGTAAATTCCTTACTCTTCATTACAACATAAAACTCAGCACCCTGCAAATAAGAAAGTTAAGTTATTTTAATTATTTCTCATATTAAAATTTATAATCTAATTTTTCTAAATTTATTTTAAATTAGATGCATAAAATAAACATTTGGATTTCATGAAGAAGGGTCTAATGATGGAATTATTGTTCAACTTGCTGAATGCAGAAGCTTAAAGAAAATTAAAACCACCGCCTTTTCACCTTTACCAAAGCAGAAAATCCATTACCCCTTTCCCACTCCCCCTTGAGTTAACCCCCAAAGGTGAAACGTCAACTGGAAGTTTGAGGTTACTCTTGGGGTTTTTATACACCCACACCAACATCCCAGTTTTCTTATAGGATCGCCACTATCCTAACAGTAAATGATTATGTTTGGTTCATAACACCTCCTAAACTAATGGACTAAAGGTAGCCAAAACTGCACAATTTCTTTATGAATTTTGGGAGCCATTGTAAGCTATCCTTTACTTTCTCAATCATATATAAATATATAAAAGTCATATTTAGTATATAAAAATGATATAAAAAGCATTTATGATTATTAATACGTTTGGTATATCATTTCAACTGAGCAGTTTGATGTTATTCAGTTGATTTAATTAATATGATTAATGATTTCATGTAATAGTTGGTATTTATAAATCTATTTGTAAGGTTTTAGGCCCCTGTCATCAAGCTGAATGAAACTTGCACCCCTTTAGAACAAAGAGGAGCACCAATACTAGGGCTCTGCCTCTTACCAAGATATATGACCTAGTTTATATTTCTAGAGGTATATGTGGATAGCAGCCCACCTGTAAGATTTATGACACCTCACAACACACCCTCAAGCCCAAAATATCACTGATACTGAATCAAAGAGTTTTATCTGCAGAAAATCGTATAGCTTTGTTCTGATTTTAGAGATACTGTAAGTCACAAGGGCAACCCCTATTCCTGAACAGGGAGGAGTCCCCATAGAACTAAGAAGGACCCAAAGAAGGCGGCTGTTCCTCTCACCAGAAAGGGCTATTGGCCCCATTTGGTGGATAAGAGGTGGGTCACAGCCTACCCTCTGAAGGTTTCTCTACTTATGGTTCTCCCCACTACCAAGTTATGTTAGAAAGTATTAGAAGGGTGTTCAAGGCGGTAGTGGAGGGCAGAGGCAGCTCCATGCTCCAATTATTCCCTCCTACAAAGCATCAAAGGGAATAAAATAGGATTAGGTGCCCTAAGGAGAACAAATATTTTTAATCATCAAAAGATTGAGCAAATCCAAATTGAGCTTTACAACCATTCCTACCTTCTCTGACTCTTAGGTTGTGGAACAAAATTGTGCTAGTAGATTCAAGCTTTGTACCAGTTTGATTTTGTTTGGAATAAAATCCATCAACCTTTCTCTTGGAATGCTCTGGCCATATTGCCAAACGGCCCATCCAGCTGCCAAGCCATGATTAGATTGTGAAATTTTTAGGAAAGAATTTGATAGCAATCGTAAGAAAGTTAAGAACAATCTGATTTGCATGATTATTTCAACTATTACCAAATGATAGTTAGCTTGTTGATCCTCAGATTAAGTTGCATTATGGATTGTTTGATCCTAATGCACACAACATTTATAAACTGAGTGGTTTATAAGGCAGCAGGCCTCAACAGGTTCTGTTGCAAGTCTATTCTTTTCTTTACATTTCTTTTAGTTACAAACCTATAAAGATACAATTCCATATAGTTTCAGTCCTGATATCCACTAGCAGTTATGGTTTTCAGTTCATGGAAGTCACAATCCGTAGTGGTGTCATTTCCTGTCAATTGGGCAAACTTCATGGATGGCTGTAACCTTGATAATATGGGTGTTGTTCTGAGTGGTTTATCATAAATATTGGCTTCTCAGTCTTATTGTCATCAGCGTAATTCATGGAAAAAAATAAAGTATGTGGGACAAAGGCAATACACCTCCATCAATAAACAATTCTACCAAGAGCATCATTTGTTGAAAATGATATCTAGGGGCAATCAAGGAGAAAATAATTTGAAAAGCAAATTATGCACAAGCAAGAGTTTAAACAAAAATGCGCACAATGGGCTTTATATCAAAAATATGAGGATTTCAAGGCAGAATCAGTCAATCAAATCAAACAGCTGAGTATAACCCTCAAGTCAGAAGATTAAATCCTTAAGTGAATCTTTCAATAATAGCAATTGCCAATTTAATACATTGATTTAACTAAGCCGTTGCCCCATCCCTAGGGGTGATGACCACCAGCCTGGATATTATAGGATGTGGGATTATCCTATTTCCTGGGTATATAATAAAAATGATAACCTAAAATATGTTTGATAAAAATATAACCAAAATAGACTTTCCCAATTCCAATTAAAATAACTATGGAGGGGCCAACCCCATTAGCTAATGCTAGTGATGATTATTTCACTTTTGGCTACTGCTTTAGAATATGCTGAAAAGTGCGCAGGAAATCAAGGGGCAGCTACCATGCACCAAAGATTCAAATACTAAAGACTTCCTCTAATCTAGTATTAACACTTACACATATCCTCACATAACAAAACAACGGTGCCTTTTGGCCTGAGGCTGCTGTCAAGGGTGCTTAATCACCCACAATTAAAGTAAGGTTATTCCTTAGTAGGCAAGTTCCTTGACACTTATGAGTCATCCAATTACTAACCAATAAGACTATCAAACTATACTTAAAAGACTTTATTTAAAACTTTTACAAAGATTAAATTCCCTCAGCTAGGAAGAAAACCACTAGAATCAATGATAAATTAATTAATATTATATCATTTAATTGGTTTAAATATTTACTAAAATTTCTGATCAACATCTACAATACTTCCTTTACTTATGTGGTTTGTTTAATATGTCCAAATACTAAACTTACTGATTACCAATTATATAATTAATTTAATTGGTCCAATGATTTTGGGTATAAGGTTGATTTTTTATTTTTTTTTTAATTTATTATGTTGTTTGGTTGGTCCAAATATATGCTAAAATTAT
Source organism: Massospora cicadina (assembly GCA_022478985.1). NCBI lineage: Eukaryota > Fungi > Entomophthoromycota > Entomophthoromycetes > Entomophthorales > Entomophthoraceae > Massospora > Massospora cicadina. The sequence goes on from JAKSZP010003960.1 coordinate 180,895, forward strand.
TGAATATCCTATTTGGTTGTTTTGATTGGTTTATGGCTTTAGCTTTGAGTTTATGGAATTTAATTTTTAAATATTTTAAATGATAATAGATAGTTAGTTGTATTGTTTAATTTTCTGGATTAGCATTTTAGTGGTATTCAGTTGCTTTGATAATTTTAAAGAACTCTTCCAAGTGAATTGAACTATCAGACTCAAAGAAATGACACATATTAGAGACCCTTGCTTGTGGCAGCAAAGCACTGGATTGATGAAATTAATAACAATCTAAATAGTTGATTTGAATGGTCATATATAATATACTAAACCTGCTGATTACTATCAATTCAGTTTAATGAGTGGTCCAATGATTCTAAGTATGAGCTGGTAGTTATTTTTTAATTACTTATTGTGATAGTTAATATTTGATTATTTTTAGTTTACAATTGGCATTATTAGCCCTATCCTATATAAACTTATTGTTTTTCATCTATTTAGTTGATTTGATAGATTAAGCAAATTTAGATATGAATCAAGGGTTGATGTAAGTTATTTGTTTTAATACTTTAGTTTATTAATTAAGGTCATCTAATTTAGTCCAATTCATATTAAAGTTACTAGTAAATTATATTTAAAATTGGTTTTATATATATTGTTCAAAGAGAATCAATTGAATATTACCAACCACTCAGAAAACTTACAATTGGAATTATTAGATTAACTAAAATTAGCATAACTGATCAGCTGAAACTATTATAACTATATAAATATTTACTGACTGTGTGTCTAAAAATTAACTTGCAGACTGTAAGTAAAGTTTTTCATACTGACATTAGAGATTTTTGTTCAGAGTGCAAAGCACTAGATCAATGATACAGTATATTGTTTAGTATTCAATTAGTTACTTTTATTAGAAAAAGCAATTATAATAATACATTTACTTATTGATTTCTGAATGGTAATTTATTTTATTGGTCTAATAATTTTGAGTATCAGTTGGTAGAAATCTAACTAAATATTTTGTTTGTGATTTTTTGATAGATGATCAACATAGCTAATAGTTTGTTTGATTAACCCAAATACATACTAAGCTTAGTAACTCCATATGTTTGTTTTATCTGATTGGTCTAATGATTTTGAGCCTGAGGTCAGTGGCTTTTTGTTTATTTTATTTATAATTTTTAAACAATTTTTCTATTTAATTTTTTTGATTTACTTAATTATAAGGTTAAATTTACCAATGGACTCCTATATTTCATATAAATAACTTAAATTGATTGACCAAATTATTAAAAATAACCAATCACTTGGAAAATACAAGTGATGCTATCAAATTAACCAATGTACTAAGGCTACTTAAACAAACCATTGACTTATATTGATTCAGCTAATCATCAAGCTCAGTAAACATCACTTGTAATATGAAGGTGAAAAAATCCTAGTTTGGTAAGAGTAAATCCAGTAAGTTTAGCAAATAACTGCACTGTAGAGTAGCCATACCACAACTAAACACAAGTAACTAAGATACAAAAAGGGTATGCTTTTTAGCAACTGAAATCTCCATGAGATTAGCTTACTGCCATAGCTTCTTTTATTCATATCTAGAGATATAAAAAACCTTCTTATACTGCAAATGAACCATAAAAATGGGCAAAATGGTGCCACTTCTTCAGCGAAAAGTATTGAAAATGAGGAACAATTTACAAATATTGAGACCAATAACCCTGCAATAAAGTGAAAACCTCATTTAAGAATAATCAGGGTAAAAACCTGATGACCATAAAACAATTTATGCAGTAAAAAGACACCAATACTACGGTAGATCATGTAACCAAAAGGTTCTTGTTTGATAATGTCAATATTTCTGAGGCGCTGACTGACTCAAGCTCTATAATGCTGCACAATTGATCCTTTTTTCCTTTCTTAAGAGAACATAAATGAGCCAAAAAGGGCTCCAGCCCCATAAACAACAAACCCTGACTAATCATTCCATGCAGCAGAATGTGCTCTAATTGCAAGGAGCAAATTTTCCAAATAGAACCATCTGTTAACCTTAAATTTTAAAATTTGATTGGGAATCACCTTTATGTTAATTAATCCCAAACTACCACAAATGACTTGGTAAGAAAAAATTCCAATTGAGTTACTGTAGAGTTCAGGTAATATTTAAATCATTTGGATAGTTGACAAAAGAATTTGGAAAAAACCTAAAAGGGTGAAACTGTTGAGGAACCTGAAAGCATGTACACCAAAGCACATGATGCTTTTACGTGCAACACAACCATCAAGTATACACTAGTGCAAAAATATACCCAGTACCAAAGGGCATCAACACATGGGACATTAAGCAATTGGAAGTGCTCTTTTTCCCTCATGCAACGGCTGTGATCTGAGTCATGAAAGACTTTACTCCAGTTACTGTTATCAAAAGGTGCAAGCACAAGTTCTACACCTTCACAAAAAATTGATGGCTGAATATCAAGATCCCCATCAAAATAGCAGATTTTTAAGCCACCCACATATGCATCAAAAGCTTTATATAAATGAAGCTCCCAATAAATCATCAAACTTTCAGAACAGCATTTTTGGAGGACCTAAAGCCAGCAGATGCTAAATCTTTGTTAGACGACATCAATCTTCATGGTGCTATGGAGTTTGATTCATGAATTTCCCCACCTTGAATTTGCAAAAAGTCAAGAGTTTAGGTTTAACCCCTACAGAAGTCTTCAAATTTATAGAATGATTCCCAATTGCATCAATTGCACTGGATTTCAGCACTCTGCAAAATAGATGCAGAAATTTTTACCAAATGATACAACATCACATTTTCTCCAGAAGTATTGATGACATGGAGTGAAGCAGGATTTAAGGTGACTAAGGCCTTACACTGGTCCTATATAAGGATCCCCTTGCTAAGCATCCATTCTTATCAAGGCGGGTTAGACCAAAGAAAAACAATCAAATGAAAAATTTATTTGAATGGACTTAAGAAGACAAGATCAAATGGAGCAGATATGGTTTTGACCCCACCAAGATGAAATACTAAGTATGATATGGAAACATTACCAAACTATTCAGCGACTGAGTGAGCATGAAATTATTGAAGAACATACATGAAACCCTGAATAGTAAATCGCTTTCTATCAACAAGTGAACTATCTGGAGTAATATTTCCCTGCTGGAAGAAGATCCAGATATGGACATGGTAAGGCTTATACTTGCAACAGTCCAGGATGGATTGAACAAGAAATTCCATCATAGGCAGCTTAGCAATAAATAGAGTAACAACCTCAGACTGCAGTCATGGGTTAAAATGTGCATTTATGGTATGAAGCTCGATATTGGCATCAAGCGTTACCATAGCTGTACTGGCAGCGCCATAGAAGGCATTCTAATAGAGCAAAGCCGAAATTCCCTAAGAGGTGGACTACCTTTTTACCAGAGATGAGTGAAATAGCATTACTGTAAAGGACTGGTTTTAGCGTAACTCCATATCATTTATCATAATGCAGAAATACTTACATGTGCAAATGAAAAAAATGTGCTCTGTTCTGATACCTCTCCAGCCTCACCGTCAAAGCCCAAGGTTGGCAGTATCTGGAATTGGTGCAGCGATGGCCCACAATGTCTGCAGACGCAACATCCATATGCACCATGATTATCATTTTTAAGCCATAAATTTATATTAAAAATTGACAAAATGGATACTAATGGCAAAACTCACTCAGAGGTCCTAAAACACAACTTGAAGAGTAAGTTGTATGGTACTGCAATGACCTTTAAGAGGAGTTGTCATGGATCAGCTCTGGGCGCAATATATGTTTCATCCGCATGTTTATCAGTGGCAGTTTCTTAGAATACCAAGTGCCAAAGGCTTGCCTAAAGGACACAATTCCAATCCATCTCAGCTCATTAACAAGGAGGAATGGTCAGGCCTTGTTACAATCTACCAGGAGCTTAATAAACTCCTCAACGATAGTGACAATGACCATCATTGGGAGCTATAATGGGGATACATCAATATTTCAATTTTAGGCGAACTTTAATAGAAGTGCATGATGGAATTTAGAATTAAAAATAAAGATTTATATCTTCCAATGGAGTTAGCATAGAATGAAGACCAGAATTTAAGCAGGTACACTTTTATAATCATTCAAGAGATGCAAATTATGATTGGGGCCCATAAAGCAATCTAAATAAGCCTCATGTACTACAGCAAGGTACTCAGTTATAGACAATTCGTCAATGAGTACATTATAAAATGACTCCACCCCAAATACTCAAAGCCTTATATGAACTGGTGCCAAGAATAAAAAGACAAACTTGATATACTAATATTTATCTGCATCCCTGGCCTACAACAAGATGTTTATATATAACACGAAGACCTTAAACAGGTATGCTGCTTCTGCTATTAAAATGGCCGCAAAATGGCCTATTACCTCCACAGAAAGGGCAAAACGCTCCATAACTATAAATATAATCATGTTGGTGGAATTATTAAAGTTAGAAAAAATGGGTTTCTCTGAACTAAGGCCAAAGAATAGCTTCTGTGTAATTTAATGAGATCGTGGATATGAGATGCTAACAATAAGAGTTGGACAAAGCCCAAAAGAAGACTACGGATGGGAAAAGGCAAAGTTCCTAGAAGTGGAGGATAAGCCTTTTATGAATCTGAATATAGAGTCTTACAAAAGGATCAAGGGACAGCATCAACCTCAAAAACCACATCCCAATTTAAGTGGAAAGGGAGGAGTAAGAAACAAACGCTTGCAGAATGTTGTCTCAAAGAAAAAAAGTAAAGGGTGAAAATTGAATGCAGCTGAGAAATTGTCAGCCTCTAGCAAAAATTTTCTGGGACGAAGCCTAAGCCTACCAACATTAGTAAAGGCAGTAAACTCCTATCCACTAAACTGATAAAAAAGACGCAAAACTAAATACGCGCCCACTGTTAAACCTTATTTTTAGTCTACTTCACCAAAGAAGAACCCCTCGACTAGTATCTAAGACCACCCAACTGTTTATAGATGAGGAAAGATTATTGTGATGGTGTTCCCGCACACAAAGTGGTGGACAACTTTTACTGGTTTTGTTAAAACCACACGTTGATTGCCAAAATCTAAGATTGTTTGGCCTAAGCCCTATTAAAACCAACCATAGTTCACAATGCTATGCACAACCAGAACGTCCTCATAACTGTGGGTTGAGCATCCAGAAATGATCATTAAAATGAAAGATGTTAGGGGATAGCTAACGTTTAAAAGAGGGTGAGGAAATTTCACAAAGTAAAACCAATTGTAATAATGACTTGATTATATTTATATAAACTTAGGTATTTAAACAAACTATAAAACCTTTATGGCAATCAAAATCACAAAAATCAGCCAGGGTCCCTATAAATCAACAGCCATATACTATTGACAGATTACATCATGTCTTAACATTATATAGGATACACCAAGATAAAATTATTGAGGAACACCATGTTAATTGGATTCTAATGGCCAAAGAACAAAACTAATCCTCTGGAAAGACACCAAAGATTTTTGCAGTTTATGCAATGGCAAAAACTCAAAAAAGAATTTTTTTAAAAATACTATCAGAAGTATATATTCAAGAAACGATGGTACAAACAGGAGACCTTAAGTATCAGATTAATGAAAATCAGGATATGCTCATAAAGAGAGTTTAAAAATATGGTAAATGATTTATCAGATACTTAGTGACCTTGGGAATGAATCTATTAATAGAAGAAGAGGACAATAGCCCTCAAATTTGACTAGGTGATCATACACCACCAATGGAAAAGTGGTTAGCAGACCCCGCCTGGACTACATCTTGACCTTATCACACCTAGAATTACTAACCTTGAGAGTAAAGCGCTCATTGATGCCAAAAGTGGCCATATGAGTGTTCAAATTGTCACTGATATGGGCGAAATACTAAAGAAAAGAAAACATCAGATTTCACCGTTGTTAGTAAGGGACCCTGAATGGTTCTGAACTACTAAGTTGGTTTTGATCAAACTATTGGACATTTAAACTGGCACTCAGGGATTGACACTCTTGACCGCTAGATCAGGATTAAAGATAGTATAACTGTGACAGTATCAAGTACAAAGAAGCAAAAAACTACAAGAGAACTGCTGCTGTTAAGAAGCTTAAGGATTTCTATGTAAACCTCAAGTCACACGGTGGGACAACAAGGAATGGTGTAGTGCCAAAGATGATGCATATAAATTATAAGATGATGATCTCCAAACAAGACGCTGAACACCAATAAACGCGACCTATTATAACCAGAGCCTTATGGGTAAAATGACTAAAGAGAACTTGGCAGGTTCAAGAAAACATGTTCTCATACTAGCATACAACTGATGAAAATGCCCAACAGCATCATATCAAGTGACTCCAATATCATTAGAAGTGAATTTCACCAGTTTTATGATGAAATTTTCTGATATAGGCAAACAAGAAAATTAGCAATAAAAATTCTAATTGACCTGTCTATGCCAGCGCTGAATCTGTGCTCAGATGGAGACAAGCATAGCTTAGTCACTGGAATCACCATAGAAGAAGTCAAGATGGCGCATAAGGAGGTGCCAAAGGGCAAGACACCTGACTCCAATAACATATGCGTCAAGAATTCTATATGCAATTTCTAACTTCATAAGCTTTAAATATTTTGTTTCTTATACTACCATCTATGTACTAGGAAACAAATCACTGGAGGTTAAGAAGTCTAGATTTTGCTCTTGTACAAGAAGGGTGTCCAAAGAAACCTTTAGAATTGGTGCCCAATTACACTATCAAATGGTGATAAAAAGATCCTTATGAGAATACTATCTAAGTAACTGATGCTCACAGCACTCAGGATGCTCCATAAATCCCAAAACGGGCCCATTAAATGTTGCACAATCTAAGGCAGCATTAGATTGTTTCAATCATACTTTTTAGACTCTCAATTAACTAAAAAGTTGTCTGATATTTTTGGGATATATAAAAAGCTTACAGCTGGGTAGCGTTGCCCTTCCTGTGATTGACAATGAGAGCAGTCAACATCTCCAGCCTAATATGTAATCTGGATTGACACACTAAGAACAGGTTACAAAATAAAGGTTATTGTTACCAATGGGACACCAAACAAAGTTAAATTATACATGGACTTTTACAAGGCGACCCAATATCTCCAATTCTCTTCAACTTTGAATTTATTCAAGGTATGCCAACCAGGGGATAATTATTACCAAAACAGAAACACCAAATAAAAAATTTAAAATTACGGACCAACCACTCTAAACAAGTGGTAAGACACACAAAAAACAATAAAACAACATACCAGGTGGGACAGCGGTGAGATGCTTATCCTTCCATTGTGGAAGGGGAGGAGGATCAGGCAGATGTGCGATTTCATGTTCAATATTAAAGAGGCATATCAATGCTGAGAGCAAGGGGGTTGGAGCATCCGCCAGATGAGGGTCAAGGCGAAGTGCATATTCGTTAAGATTGATGTTAAAAATTTGGGCCTGGTGCAAAGCCTCCATGAGTTCAGCAACATGATATTCAGCTTGGGTGTGGGCGTTGGAAAGCTGGGCTAATTGTGCATTGTTAGCTCTGGTGATGCGCGTAGTTGGGGAAAAATCTTCCAGTTCAGCAACATGATTGATAGCGGTGGTGGCAGTTGCAGCTAGGCGTTTGATTTCTACTATTGCAACAGCAGGGAAAAGGGGGAACTGGGTGGGGTGCAACCCTTCCTTAAATTCAACAACAGAGAGTGACACAGCTTCTCAGAGATGGTGGGTTTTGGGTGATGACACCGCGGCCTCAGCTAGCTGAAGGTCACTCAGGAAAGGGGCATCGGTGGGTTTGGGACGTATTTTTTGGGTGGGAATGGGGCATCAACAACTGAACTCAAATAATGTTCTAAATTAAATGGGACATCTGGAGGTGGAACAATTTCACCAGATTTGGTCACTTCATCCAATAAGTCCCAGGGATTTTGGTTGATGAGAATTATATTGAAAATATGTGGCTGTGAATGAGTAGGTTTTGGGTTGATATATTTTTTGGGCTGAATATGGGTCCAAAACTGCTCCTGATTGGTTGAATTGGGAGTAAATTGGCCAGCTTGGATTTGGGTTGCTAGATTTTGCTGATTCATTAAGCGCATGGCTGGAGGGTGTGAGGGGCATCCAAAATCCCCACTCAGAAGCTTTAGGCGTGGCCTCATGGGTGGGGTTAACGGTTTTTGCAGCGTTGGAATTGGATTGACATGCCATTTTGGAATGGTCCAATTTATGGTAGATGGGGAAAACTGTGCGACTGTTGTCAATGTGAGCCCAAAAGAAGTGGTCTGGTGCTGATGGGATATAGACACGTGATGAGATGTGCTGGGCTAGGGATGGATGATGAGGGGTAATGGTGGCTATTGCCTAAGGCGCCGCTAGGCATTTAGGACCGCTCAGGCTTTCTTCAACTTTGAAGCAAACATAATTTTTACAGTGGCAGAGTCAAAAAAATTGGTATATCATCCACTCTAACCTAATGGTCTGTTTAAATATAGGCCTTTATGGTTAATAAGATGATTTGATATCTTTAAAAGAGATTTCAATAACGTCAAAGAGCTCTTCAGTCTATACTAACAAGCATCAAATCCAAAGATAAACATTAAAAAGACTATTTTAGTGAAAGTACTTATGCTGAGTTTCATATTCTCAAACAGTTTAGTACCAATGAATGCAAGTAAATGTTATGATACTTGGATATATATTAATTAAAAGAGAGTGGCAGTCAAAGAAATGCGCAATCAATAATGTCTAACATGTCAACGCGAATGGCATACTGGAAGAATGCCCAACTGAACCTCAAATGGAAGGTATTGTCTGATAGCATTTTTTTATTATCAAATCTCTGGTACATGGTTTGCGTGTTATTGCTGATCCTGACTTTGGAAAGGAATACTTGATTGCTAGTGCGCACCTTCCTATAGTTCAAGGCCAATGCGGCCCAATCGCCCTAGAGGCCCTCTTATTCCCAAAACAAGAGTAATCATGGGCCTAATTAAAATTTAGGACCACACATGTAAGTATGGGTGAAATCATTCATATATGTTATATGGATGCATATGCGCTGCACTGACTATTGTTGGGCACCAACTGGGAATGCACCCAAAGTGTACCAGAGCCAATACAGATGCAATTCCTAAGGGGATGGATGGCGCTCAACACAAGACTGACTCCTTGTGACAGGAGATCATATTATTAAAAAGTTGTACAACCAAGCAGTTTTCTTGAGCAGTTAGTCATCTGTATATAAGAGCTGAGGCGCCAACAAGATCTAGTAGGACAGAGAGGCCCAAATTTTCAGCAATGAGAGAAGTGACCACGGGGAAAGAGCATAATTAGAGTGGGATTGAAATTGCAATTAAGGTAATTACTATATTATGTAGAAATGAACCAAAAATAAGAAAATACCCTCCAAAACCATTGATTACCCCACAAAAAGGCTACAAATACTTAATGACTATACAGAGGAAGACCATGACACCAATGCCAACTTAAAGGTTTGGTAGTGGCTTTGAAAACAAGCTTGTAACTTCAAGTAAGAAGCCAATAACCTGGCGGATAATTCACTAAGTGATTAAAGTAAGCAAGCAAAAGCCCATATTACCCCTATAAAGACTGTCTAGTGTGCGCTAAACCTGTGTCATGAAAATGGCAGAAAAATTTTAGACTGGCCTGCCAGTCAGGATGTGTAAGCACCCAAAAAGCAAGCCAGAACGCCAGAGGCATTGCCGCATATATGACATTGTATGGAGCCAGGCATTGGGAAATGATGAATCAATGGTGTAGGGCAAGAGTGAACAGCAACTTAATATTGAACTAGATAGAGACAGCCTCAGACACTGGTGGTCTTGCTGCAGGGGGTGGTACCACAGGTATAGTTTCTACAAGGTCACTGGTGGGTGGGTTTAATTCAACTGAGGAGATAAGGGGTTGGATCCTTGAGTTGGAGATGGTGGATGTAAGGCCACAAGATCCCAGTATATTCTTGGCGGATATCTGTAGTAACGGGGTTGAATGGTCAGAAGTATCTAGCTCGCTGAATCCATTTGATGATGGTAGGAGCCACAGTGACCATCAGTACTGGTAAAGCCCATCTTGTATAAGGACTGACAGGCCACCAGAGAAAAGCCATCGGTAAAGTGGCCAGAAGGATATCAATAGAATCAAAATTGATAATTTTTTGAAGCAAATTTTATTGTAAATAAATTTGAAGAAAATCAACCAACAACTTTCTCAGTACAATGCAACTGATTAAGTAGTGGTCAATTGATATGGGAATAAACAGGGATTGAGACCCTCAATTTCGACCTAACTGGCGAATTATTTGAGAATGGGGCAGATAAGCTCACTGAGAACTGACATCGAAGAATTTGGCAGCAGGCTGTCACTGTTGGTTTGACCTTTGAACGCCCAAACTGAGACTTGAGTGCATTTCCAATAGTTGGCGCAATGGCATCTGGCCCAGCGAGCAGCAGGAATCCCCCAGGGCCACCCCACGTAGGGGCGGTCCCAATTGGTTGGGAATGGGTTCAGGATGCCCAACCCACCCATGCCTGGTCGCTGGGCCATTCATTCAATCAAAAACATTGCATTGGCCACAATGCCCAATTTGCCAGAAGGGAGCTTCAAACTATTATCGATGGTGTCCAATGCTTCTACCTGCACATTGGGGATCATCCCCAACAATTCTGGGAGGGGTTTAATTTTGACAATTGCAGTGTTGGCTGAATCAAAACTGTTGGTAATTCTGGCCAATGAATTAATCTTTGTTACTTTTTGATTATAGTGATTCCGATCATTGGGTTTGTTACCACTTGCTTTCATACTGATTGACTCATTTTGGCAATCTCGGTGCAAATTTCCCTGATCAGACATACAAGTTCAACTGAGGTGAGTGTGGGCACTGAGGGAGGGATCTGAAGAGGGAGGGCTGTTACCGGGCACTCATCTACCATGTGGGCGAGGTCGCCCTGAGTAACGAGGGGTACAGCAACCCTCTTTGGAGCCTTCTTACTCAAAAATGGGAAGAGGGCCCAATTGACACACAGGGGATGCTCCCTGGGACTTACATTACCCTTTCTTTTTTCCAAAGGTAGGACACCACTGCTGGGAAACTGCACGATGACCTCATTTTTGTGCGCCTTGGTAACTTGATTGCCATTACAGTCACAATTTTTTGGGGGGGGGGGGGGTGGGGAGCGTCAGGGTGGGATTTGTGAAACGCTTTGACCAGTTTCATGCAGTTAGCGCAATCATTAGCCTCAACCTAACTGTTCTTGTAATCTGGATACCCTTTCCAAGCCATAAGATATTGAATGGACTGACAGAACATGTGAGATTCTAGGATATTGTTCACTTTGGCCTCTTCCACATTTTCAATAATGATTGGCTCAATATTCTTGGGAACCATACCCTTAAAGGGCAACAACTGGGAAACGTGGAAGACGGGGTGCTTTTTCAAGTGAGCTGGAAGTTTTAACCAGAACGCACCATTGCCCAAGTCTTCCTCTACCAAATGAGGGCCTATACTACTACTTGCAAACTTATGGGAGGGTACTTGCATTCTCAAATTATGCATATTGAGCATAACATAGGAGCCCACTGTTATGTCATGACCTGGGAGTCGCTTGAGATCTGCGAACCACTTGTAGTCTTCAATGGCTGTGGTGAGGTGTTCCCGCACTAAGGATTGATTGGACCTAACATGGTCAGCATGATCCTCAGCATCTTGGACCTTGGGCCGCAAACAGGGTCCAACCAGAAAGGAAGGTTTATAACTTAACGTCACTTCATAGGGAGAAAACCCCATGGAAGCGTGGGTCCATAATTATAGGTGAATTGAGCGAGGGGAAGGTCGTTAGCCCAGGCGTCCTGTGCGGCTGCAGCATAGCAACACAGGTACTGTTCTAGAACTTGGTTAACTTGCTTGGTCTTTCCATCGGACTGGGGATGATACACCGTGGAGCAACAGGGGGAGATTCTTGAAAAAACAAGAGTTCACTTAGAACCACGCCATGAACTGTGATCCACAGTCACTGATGATTTCCTGTGGGAGGCCAAACATTGAGAACACATGGCGCACAAAGAGATGAGTGGTTTTCTCTAACATAATTGCGGAAGTGCAGGGAATAAACAGGGAAACTTAGTAAAATGATCCACCACCATCACTGCCGTAAACCCATTAGAGCAGGGGAGTTTGACAATAAAATTTATGGACACTGATGTCCATGGAACCTCCGCCTGTTTTAAGGGTGTATAAGCTCATTTCTACCAGAGCGATCTGACTTTCCTGAGCACAAGTAACGCAATCATTGATTCAGGCTGGAGACTCTCTTAGTTAAACCCACCCAATTGTAGGTCCGCTTGATCAAGTCAATGCATTTCTTATTGCCCAGATGCCAACCATGGGGAGATAATGGTGCGCGCAAAATACCTCAGCTCTGAAGAGAGGGGACCCAAATTCAAGACTGAAAATAAATGAGGCCCTCCACCAAGGAGTAGAGTGTTTATGATTTTGGAGGGACAGTTGCTCAAATAGCTCCACACCTTCAGGGCAGGTCATTTGACTGGCTAAGACTTGAGCAAACAGCAGGGCATCGGGAGCAAGGGCGATGGAAGAGATGAAAGGGGGAATAATCACCAAAATTTGAGTGACTTGAATCACAGTAATGAGGTACACTACATCTGGGTCCAAGGGACAGTGGGCGGGGCTGCGGCTGAGAAAATTTGGAAATATGTTAAGCGCACCATTTTATGAATTCATATTTGAAATTGAAACTGCACAAGTCCCAATAGGTACGAGCTTGCTAGTGCACCAATTTTTGGGGTTTACAGAAATACAAGAGAGCCTGGTGATCCGTGCAAACAGTTAACTCATGTTGAGCACCCTGTAACAGATACCTCCAATGAGTCAATGTCCATGACACAGCTGCCAACTCCTTGCCATAGATGGCCCAAGATTGCTCTGTAGAGGTAAATTTTCAGGAAAAAAAATAAGTGACCGGATGTTCCAAGCCATTGTGCTCTTGGAGCAACATTGCCCCCACTTCCACTGAGGAGGCATCACACACTTTAATATATAGCTTGGCAGGATCTGCATGTTTCAAGACAGGAGAGGATAAAAACACCTCCTTGATTGATTCAAACGCCTGCTGGCATTTTGGCATTCAGCAAAATGGTACATTCTTGCCTGTGAGGGGGTGGAGCGGGGCAGCTAGCTGGGAAAGAGCCAAAAATTTTTATAAGAAAATAATGGTTCCCAAGAAACTTTGTAATTGTTTCTGGGTTGTTGGGGTTGGCCATTCATGGATAGCATCCAACTTAATGGGAGGAATTGCATAGCAATCTTTAAGGATGATGTTCCTGAGAAAGGTAACTTATTCCTTATAGAACTTGCATTTGGAAGGCTTAACAAACAAGCCTGCCTTGTGCAAAGCAGCCATGACCACTTCCAAGTCAATAGCATGTTGTTTGGGAGTTGGGGAGTAAACCAGAATGTCATCAATATATGTGACTGCGCAAGTAAACTGGAGGTCACCCAGTACACTGTCAATCATTTGTTGAAACGTAATGGGGGCATTCTTCAGCCCAAAGGGCATTATGCGGAATTGGAAAATGCCTCGCTTTGTCTGGATCGCTGTTAACCATTCTTGCCCTTTCCATTACCTGAATCTGGTTGAAGGCATTGATGAGATCCAGCTTAGAGAACACATGAGATTTGGCGATTGCTTGGCTGATCATCTGCTCCAGAGGCAGGGGTAGGGATAGTGAACCATAACTTTGTTTGAATGTCCATAATCCACGCAGGGACTGAGGGAACCATTGGCTTTTTTAGCAAAGATGATGGGAGACGCGACTGGCGATGTCTCCTTAAACAACCACCCTTTTTAGCATATCATCCAACCAAGTGTTAAGTGCAACCTCCTCCTCCGCTGTATGGGGATACAATGGACAGTTGATATTCACCAACTGCACTGTTGTACAAAATCCCAGGTTGAATTTAGTATGAGGAGGCAGATGATCCGCCTTTTCAGAATTGAAGATACTTCAATAGCACATTAAACTTTCAGGAAAATTGGACGGAAGGCCCACAGGAGAGACGAGGGAAGTAATAGAACTGCGACCTTGAGTTTTCTTAAGAGTGCCAACTAAGGGAAATTCACCCTCCAGTTGATCATTAACAAATGACAACATGTTAGACTCCAGTTGGATCTTAACATGTTGTCATTGCCACCATCCCATCCTTAAGATCACCAGAAACACCAAGTTTGGTATAGCGGAAAACTGATTGCAGAAGCTAAACTGTTGTACCAAAAAAGATACTGGCCGATGGACAATATATGATGTCTGGGAGGCTGAAGAAGCCACCATCACCTATGGACCCACGTCCATGTCCAGTTCTAATTGTTGAGCTAACTTGACGCTCATGAAATTACCTGCAGCTCCGGTGTCTACCAGAGGCTCAAAGGATACATGGTGAGATCTGATACGAATCTTTATAGGTAATAAGAAATAAGCAAAGTTTTGTTTATTGGAAGATTTGGGCGTTTTTGTTGCAACTGAAGAAATGTCAGGCAAATTAGGGGGAAGATCAAGGGTTTTTTCTGGAGTAAAGTTGGGAATAAAGAGGGCTTGAGAACTGGCTTCCTCCATCTGGGATTTTACTGATTCATTTATAGGTGAAATCAGGATCAGAAAACTCTGACATAAGAGTGGTTATGGGCTTGGAAGCCAAAACTATCACTGGTTTGGATGGTAGAAACTGCGTCCAAGTTGTCATTGGGTAATACTATCATAAAATTTCCCCCTTGATAGCAGGAAGTATGGCGAGGGGAGGCATTGATAGTAGTCACGGCAGTACATATTTGATCTACCATTCCTTTCAAGGTGGACCAAACCTCGTGGTAAGCAGAAAACAAATCCAAACCTGATCTAAAGATTTCCTGAAGCATATCATTAGAGAGGTCTAGTGTGTGAGCCTGTTCATGGAAGGTAGAGATCAAAAAAGCCAAGCTAAGGGCTTTAGCCATAATAGAGAGCAATCTGAATTAGTGGTCTGAGCGTGACACCAGGGGTTTCAAGGCGGCCAATATGATGGCAATCAAAGAAGTGGGATCTCCTGCTTGTGAGAAAGAATGCAGAAGACCTCAAATCCACCGATTGGCATTACCTTCCATAGAATCCAATAAAGTGACCCCCTGTTGGGCATGAGATAATGCAGCGGCATTGTTAAGGGCAATCACTGATCACATTTGCACCTCAGTGAGGGTGTTGAGAACCTGATTTACAATCTCTTGGGAAGGAACATGTGAACTTTCTTCCAGGCTATTAGGAGGGGGAGAGGTAGCAATCCATGAGGCTCTGCCGGCCTGAAGAAATTTCTCCAAGGTAGAGCGGATAATACCCACAAAATTGGCAAGTGACCAAATGAACAACAAAAAGCAGGCTACTGATTGCACGTTCATTTGGTAGAGGGTAACCACTGCAACGCCCACCTTGAAGAGCAAGCAGAAGTGGCTGGAAACAATGGTTGGTCAATTATGTCATGAAAATGGCAGAAGAAGTTTGGACCAGCCTGCCAGTTGGGATGTGTAAGCACCCAAAAAGCAAGCCAGAATGTCAGAGGCATTGCCACACGTATGACGTTGTATGGAGCTGGGCATTGGGAAACAATAAATCGTTGGTGTAGGGCAATAGTGAACAGCAACCTGAGAACGAACCAAATAGAGACAGCCCCAGATACTGGTGGTCTTGCTGCAGGGGGTGGTACCACAGGTATAGTTTCTACAAGGTCACTGGTGGGTGGGTTTAATTCAAATGAGGAGACAAGGGGGTGGATTCTTGCTTGGAGATGGTAGATGTAAGGCCACAAAATCCCAGTATATTGTTGGCGGATGTTTTTATTAATGGGGTTGAATTGCCAGAAGTATCTAGCTCACTAAATCTATTTTGATGATGGTAGGAGCCATAGTGACCATCAGTACTGGTAAAACCCATCTGGTATAAGGACTGACAGGCCACCAGAGAAATGCCATTAGGAAAGTGGCCAGAAGGATATCAATAAAATCAGAAATTAGTAATTTTTTGAAGCAAATTTTTTAAAAAGGAAAGTGAATAAAAATCAACCAACAACTTTCTCAGTACAATGCAACTGATTAAATAGTGGTCAATTGATGTGGGAACAAGCAGGGATTGAGACCCTCAATTTCGACCTAACTGGCGAATTATTTGAGAATGGGGCAGATAAGCTCACTGAGAACTGACATCAAAGAATTTGGCAGCAGGATGTCACTGTTGGTTTGACCTTTGAACGCCCAAACTGAGGCTTGAGTGCATTTCCAATAGTTGGCGCAATGGCATCTGGCCCAGCGAGCAGCAGGAATCCCCCAGGGCACCCCATGTAGGGGCAGTCCCAATTGGTTGGGAATGGGTTCAGGATGCCCAACACACCCATTCCTGGTTGCTGGGCCATTCATTCAGTCAAAAGCATTGCATTGGCCACAATGCCCAGTTTGCTAGAAGGGAGCTTCAAACTATTATCGATGGTGTCCAATGCTTCTACCTGCACATTGGGGATCATCCCCAACAATTTTGGGAGGGGTTTAATTTTGACAATTGCAGTGTTGGCTGAATCAAAACTGTTGGTAATTCTGGCTAATGAATCAACCTTTGTTACTTTTCAACTAATTGGATTATGATCATTGGGCTTGTTTCCACTTGCTTTTGGACTGATTGACTCATTTTGGCAATCTTAGTGCAAATTTTCCTGATCAGATTTACAAGTTTGGCTGAGGTGAGTGTGGGTACCAGGAGAGGGATCCAAAGAGGGAGGGCTGTTACCCAGTGCTTGTCTACCATGTGGGCAAGGTCATTCTGGGTAATGAGGGGTACAGCCACCCTCTTTGAGCCTTCAAACTTGGAAACAGGAAGAGGGCCTGATTGACACTCAGGGGATGTTCCCCAGGACTTACAACCTGAAGCAGATATGAGACACCATTACTTTAGATGTTCTATCATAAAATAGTTCTGATCCACGATGAGGTTCCTTCTCTTTAGCAATAATTTTCATATATGCACCCTACTCATGACCTCTTTTTTGTAAAAACGTTTAAAAGAACTGATCCACCTCTAAGTCATTTATACTTAATATTATATCTGGGGCATTAACTTAGAAATTTATTCCAAGAAATTGAGCCAAGAGCGCTATAGAATAAAAGTTAATACTATAAACAATTAGGACACTTCCAGTCAGCTCACAAGTATCACTATGCTCTCTTGCTATATATTTGGGGTAATTAAGGCCATGCAAATGGTTTTTACACCTAGATCAATCACTTATTCTGACATGGCGTCTTGACAAATTAAGAATACTTGACCAAAAGGACCGTTGATCTGACTGTGGTCAGTGCAGGTGATTTTAACTAGGATTAGTTGGCAATGGTAACTGGTTAGTGACGTCCCTTTCCTGGACATTTTAGCCCTGATGAAACTGCCTATTTTCCCTACCCCTCTTCTTGTTCTTTTTACTATTTTTAAATTTAAGTTAATATTCATTTAAAAACAATCACTATTATTTTGCCAAATAATTCACCTATCAAAATGAATTAAAAATTGTAAACACAGGCTTAATTTTGCCAAAGGCACTGTACATATTTTTCTTAGGATAAAATACTTATTAGTGGCAGGAACAACCTCGTGGCGATTACCCTATCTTCCTTTTTCATAAATACCAAATTATTATCACTTTTTTTAAAAATAATATGATGGTAGGGGAGGGAGGAAGTAAAAATCCATCTTATCTAGAACGTGTTTTACCATGTTATGATATTTAGTGCTCCACCTCAGCTTGTAATTACAAGTACATTAAACTGCATCTGGTGCCAGAAATTCAGTATTTATCAAGTACTTGCTTATTTCTGTTTTTTTTCCAAATTCATTGTTATGCTGATAAGTAAACATATAGTGCCCCAGGTAATATGGCAAAACACTTAATTTGTAATATAATAATTTTGTGATTTATTTTGTCCAATTATATACCGAAATTTCTGATTATTGTCTATTCAGCTGATTATGTTGATCCAATAACTTTAGGCATTATGTTAGTGTTTATTTAGTTTTAGTTAAATTTTTTTATTTTCTTTAATTGGTAAATTATTTACTAAACTTACCGATCACCATTTATGATATATTTCTTTATTTATCTAAAAAAGTAAATAGGGCGGTTTGACCTTGGGACAAACATACCACGTTGAGCTTTTTTTAGCCTGTGCTGGCTTTGAACCTGTTTCAATCAAAATTCAAACCAGAGTGGGGCAGGAACCACCCCGCTATGTGCACACTGCTCTTCTTTATCTATCTAGTCAATTTAGTTGTTCAATTTTAGTAGGCAAAAATTAGTACAAATTTATTATTTAAAGATGATAAATTAAAGAGCTCGTCTAAAAACCATTTACTATGTTGTAAATATATATGTAAATATATATCGTTCATAACTCTGCAAAAACATAATCTAACCAAGCTTGGCACAAATCTTTTATGAGTCTTGAAAAACAGAAATGGCTAACTATTTTTTCTCAATCATAATATAAATTGAAGAGTTATCTAAATTTAAAAATAGTTATAGGTTTTTACAATAAAAATTGTATATCATTTCAGATGAGCATTTAGTGATATTCATGTGACTAGAAATTTGTCACGCACTCATTAAGGCAAATTGAACCTATCAGACTTGATGTAATAATTTCGCACATGCCCACATACAGACTTTCTTTTTTCTAAAATACAATGTATTGCCAATCTAGTGAAAAATCATTTTTTTTGCAAAGACACTGTATTTTTGATCCAGTGAGCTGTTTTAATCTTAGTATGAGGTTGGAGCTATATACAATTAAATTAGCTTTAAAGGTTTGATTAATTTTAATTAATTGATCTATCTTGTTGATTTAATTGGCCCTTTTTCATAATAATTTTACTATTGGCCATCTAAAAATGAAATTATTATTTTTTGAATTGGGTGTATCACCTGTTAAAGTTTAATAAATATGAGACCAGGTGCACGCACCCCAAAAATAGGTTGAAGCAACCCCCTCTCAAATTATTAAAACGTGTAAAGCCATCCTCAAACCCACCACCACATCAAGTCTTTCACTTGTGTGCCTTCTCTCATCACTTTTGCTGAGCATCAACTTGCTCAATATGTTGAGGCGATGGACACCGCCAGCCTTATTAACAAAGAAAACCCTTAATTATACTTCCTTATGCCATATGTCACTAATGCCACAACCCCTATGCTGTCCACCATGGTCTTCAAGCTAAAGCGGGCGCTGGGCAAAAGTTTCCTCATAGCATAATCACCTTACGATATGGCTTCTTAGGCTGATAACTTAGGGGCTATCAGTAATTTTTGTTATTTTCTAATAATCCCTTTATTTGGCTAATTTGAAAATAAAGATGCGT
Source organism: Massospora cicadina (assembly GCA_022478985.1). Classification (NCBI taxonomy): domain Eukaryota; kingdom Fungi; phylum Entomophthoromycota; class Entomophthoromycetes; order Entomophthorales; family Entomophthoraceae; genus Massospora; species Massospora cicadina. The sequence goes on from JAKSZP010003960.1 coordinate 200,390, forward strand.
GGCAGCTCCCCCTTTTGGGTTGGGCACCTCTAGTGCTAAAAAAATAGAACACATAAAGCCAGTCAACAAATTATTGTAGAACATAATTTTTATTAAGTTATTGCATGGTAATCAATATTAACGTATCATCGGTAGTTTGGGATTATCCAATCATTTGATGACATGATACTTATTGCATCAGCACTATGGATGCTATTGAGGTTTTACAAAAAAGGAGGTTTGTTTTTTAAAATTTTGAAAATATGGATTTTTTTGATCTTTATAATTTGTCCTATTATTTTTACCCTGTTAGCTTTTTAAGAATGTGTCCAGACAAGAGACAAACCTCATATATCCAAAATTATGTATATGATTCTTGTAACAAAGCCTTTGCATCATTTTTAAAGTTTTTAAGTTTTTTGAGGATAAACTGAATATTAAATATTTCAAGTTCCCAGAGCAGTAGAAGTGGATGTTGTGAATGAACTTTAAGATATCTTGACTGATTGTATGGCTGGAGAGGGGCGATTTCATAGCACAATTGCTTTTTCAGGTTCTCTAATATATGCACTATCCTGGATTCTAATAATGATTAGGATAACTATGCAAAAGATAAAAATAAGAGTAAATTTGCTTGCTATATGATATTCTTTATTTGTCAAAGCTTTTTATATTTACAAGACAATTAGGTGTTCTGTGGTGGATGGGGCGCTTAAGACCTTTTTGTTCAAGATCTTTAATTCTCATCCAGTATAAGGTTCAGGCTGTAGCCACTTTCATTTATCAGCTTCAAGCCTGTTGGCCTTCCATTGTGCAAGGGCGTCCATATGGCAGCCACTGGTGTCAAGCCAAAATCTCATCTTGTGACAATTTTTGAATTCCTTTAATTAATTTTTAACCAGTTAAGGAAAAGAGCTCACTTGATGACTTTCCATTTGATTTCAGAAGGCTCAACCCCAGAAAATGGCAATTGAATATTTTATTGGTATAATCTCAAGATATTTTGGGCCATTAATTAGTACAAACACTGACACTTGCCTAAGATTTTGGCAGAAGAGGACATACGTGCGCAGGAACCTAGCATGTATGCTGTTAAACACTTTGACTAAAATGACATCAGCAACGGAGTATTCAGAGCCAGCATCATACAAAACGCGGTAGGGTCCATACCAGGAAGTATATAACTTATTTTGGGCGCTCACTATGGCAATAATGGTAGAATAGTATAAGGTCTTCAATATTGAATTAGGGGAGAGCTGGATGTAAGGCATTAAACCAAGTAGTTTCCCTGGTGGTAGAGATGATTCCTTGAGTGGTGAGTGCTCACAGCCTGATTATCTCATTAATATCACCCCATTATCAACCCAGAAGTGTCTGAAGAGAGGTGGAACCAAATAAAGGCAGGACAAACTAGGTAGTTGATGCTCCCTAACTTAGAGGACCTTAGATGGGACATTTTGATCACTCAATGGTAGCTGATCCATTAGGTTAATAAGGCGGATGCAGGTAGTGATCCCATCAAATGGAATCTGTGAGGGCCAATTTTCAGAGAATAGAAGCTAGAATGTCATTCTGCTGCTCCACTGCACCATTTGTTGTAGGGTTTAAGGTTGAAGTGAAATTTATTTAGCTACAAATAGTGTGGCCAGCTCTAGGACAACTTTAGAGGTGAAGTTTAACCCATTTTCTGAGAGAAGAAGACTGGGACGCCCATGTTAGGTGAAAATGTGCAAAACAAAAACAAGGTGGTGGACTTAGCAGTTGCAGAAGAAACTGAGATGGCCTCAACACAATTTGTGAGATGGTCAATCGCTAGGATAATGTAGCAGTGACCATGGATAACCATGGATAGAGGCCCTACAACATCCATGCTAATAACACTAAATGGAGTGGAGAGGGCAAAAAATTCATGCTGGAAGTGAGGGATCGGTTAATCTTGGGTCTTGCACGTCAAGAAAACATCTAAAAACTTCTGTTTATTTTCAAGCATCTGATCCTAGTAACAATGTTTCCAGAACCATTCATTGGTCTTCTTGACTGCCCCATGTCCTACATAGGTGTGTTCTTCAAGAATAATTTTGATTCTTGAGGAGGGTTGTAGGTAAGGCAGCAATTTTCCATTGACTTGCTTATATAACATACCATATTGTATTTGCATACTGGGCCATTAAGCGTACCATCTATACTGTTTCTGAGGTTCCAGTTACCATCATTCTGGCTGGCCAATAAAGTCGTATAAGCGTTCTTCCTTAGGCAACAATACTGCGAGAGTCAAAATCCTGGATAACCCACCTGAAAATTTGATGAATACTGACACCTGATGTTACTATAGAAAAGTCATAGCTTTGAAGCTGGAGGGCCCACCTGGTTAATCAACTGTTGGAATCTTCCACCATTTGAATTACCTTTAGGAAGCATGATTGGTGACAATAATGAAATGGTTCCCATATAAGTATGATAAGAAATTCTTGACCATGAGAAATAAAGCTAGGCATTCACATTCAGTGACGCTATAAAAACGTTCAGCTTTCGTTAGGGTTTTACTAAAATAGGCCATAGGTCTTTATACTTGTTGTTCATTCATTTGAGCAAGTATTGCGCCTATGGGAACGTCACTGGTGTTGGTAAATAATACAAAAGGTTGTTCAAAGCTCAGATGGATCAACACAGGGTGAGAGATTAGTGCAGTCCGGAGTAGATTGAAGGCCTGACCCTGTTCCATATTCCATTTGAAGGGCACGTTTTTATGCAGAAAATATACAAAGGGTTTGATAGGTCAATGAAACTTGGTAGAATTGTCTGTAATATCCTAATATGCCCAGGAACACTTGTATGTTTCAAATCTTTGAGGTGGCATTATAAGGTCTATGTTGGCGATCTTGTCTTGTAAAGGCTGAATTCCTTGTTTAGTGACCTTATGCCCTAAAACTCCATTTCCAGTTGGAAAAATGAGCAATTTTGTAGGTTTGAGCTTCATGTATGCTCCTCAGAGGCGATTGAAACTTGATGGAGATGATCTAGGTGCCCTCTGAAATTCTTGAAGAAAATCTTAATATTATTGAAGTAAACTAGGACGCAATACATCTTCAAAATCACCTAGGAGCCCATCCATAGATCGCAGGAAGGTGGCAGGGGCAATATATACCCCCTGCGGCATTCAGGTAGGTTCAAACAGACCTACTTTGCAATAAGTGCGCACTTAACTCAATCTTCAGAGCCAGCTTAATCTGCCAGTACTCGCTGGCAAGATCCATTGCAGAAAGATTAGGCCCAAATAATAAGCTAAAGTGAAACATCAATCAGAGGGAGGGGTTAGCTATCCTTTCACGTTATTTCATTGAGCTTATGATAATCTATGATGACATAATGACTCCCAATCTTTTTCAAAAGGAAGAAGTGGAGATGCAAGGACATCGTGAGGGTATTAAAAATCATGAATGTAACAGCTCCTTAAGTTCAATAATTATCTGAGCCTCTTAAATCTTACTTTTTTGGTTAAGGCGTGAATGTATAAGTGAGGAGTCCCATTTCTCTACATCTTGCACAAACCCCTTCATCTTACCAAAGTCATATTTGGACATGGGGAAAAGGCCAAATATTACTCCAAGAGCTCATCAACTTTCCTCCTTTGTTCTGATGTAAAGTCTTTCCCTATAAAAGGTGGTGACTAGAGATACAGTGGGAGGTTCTTCTAACCAAATTGCAGAAGGCTTCTGAACCCACAGACACAACTGATTTATTTGAATGGTACTAAGAGTAGATAGGCGATTGGGGTACTTGGGCTAATGTTAAGTGCCTTCAGAGTCAGGTTAGCCAGCAATACATAAATGGAGCCATCATATGTAGGTTCAAGGATACCTGAGAAGGTTAAACTTCTTTTGCAGTGGATATTCAGTCCTGCGGAATTTTAATAGACTCCCAGGAGTTATACAAATGAATTTAAGTGTTCACTATAATCTGCGACCCTGAAGGATTTACTTTGTGTTCTGTTGAATTACAGGCATACCTTCATCCCCATTCAATATGCAAGGAGGTGGTTTCAAACACAATCCTTGAATGTGGAAATTGAGCCAATCAAATTCGGGTTTCAGTTTCCAAAAAGCAAGTCCAAGCCTTAATGCGCTCCTTGCCATCCTTAATAGTCTCAAACAACTAGGAATATGGGTACCAAGCACTAATAGGAATACTTTTGCGAAATTGGTGATGGCATCATATTCCCAGAAAAATTAGGTGCCCAGAAACAAATCATACCTATGGTATCAAGAGCTATGGAGGAGGCATTTAACATAAGTATCCTAAGCTGGAGGAAGAGCGCAGGGTAGGCTTCTGTGGAATGGGTGAATTGTGATCAGCCGTGCCATATTTGATGTATTGAGGCAGATTTGGTGCAATCTTAAATTCTTCAATAAAATAGATGAGATAACATTTCTGGAAGGCTAAAATCTGTTATGGCGAGTACTGGAATTTTATGAACTTTTATTAAAACACAAGCGACTAAGCTATTTAATTGAGGAAGAAGTTTATAAACATTGGCAAATTTTCATAAGATAAGCATTATAATAATTTTACTATTGCTATATCTTACTCATGGTTCCAGAAGTTCTCCAACAGTGACCTCTGTGGGGCTTTTGGGCTTTAGTAAAGCATAATGGTGAAAGTTTCAGCAGTAAGAGCCTCTTTCTTCATGATGACATCTCTTTTCCTGACAGTTTGTGTTCCACCTCTTCCACCTGATGTTAGTAGCACACCTCCTTGGTGTGTTGGTGTCCTTTACAATAAAAGTAAGTAAACACACCTTTCTTCTTGGCTCTATAGCATGCACTCTGGGTCGAGGAAGGGCTTTAGCATGGAGGTGTACTTGTTCAAAGTGTCTGCAGGGATCTTGTTGAGTGCCTCTTTGATATCATGGATGCTTGTAAAGGTTTCCTTAAGTCCTATTATGTTGAGCTTGACATTTGGCATGATTTTAGTTCAGAAAAGAAGCCGTTAATAGTGTTATCTAAGGAGATTCGATTAGCAATAACTAGAAGTTGCGCACTAGCATAAAAGCAATATGAAAAATCAGAAGGGGGCTCTCCTTTTGTAACGTGATTGGCCATAAAGGTTTATTTTTGATTCAAAAGGTCTGATCAAGACCAAATTCTTGTACAAGAGCGGTCATGATCTGAGCCCAGGTTAGAATATAGGTGGGAGCATAATTTAACCAGCTTCCCCAACAGGCAGTAATAAATCTATCTGACCTTTTGATAATTGGTGGCCTCTTCCCTAGTGCTCTCAAAAGCATTTAAATTGAGGCAATGCTTTCTTAGCCAGTAACATTTGTCCCTGAGGCTGGCTTAAAACTGATCTGATGGGTTTGGAGAGTGCATAACCCAGCTTCATTATCTGGCTAGGCTCATCAGACACTTCTGTGGCATATGCGCGGGGAGACTGCTGTTCCATTTGTCTTTAATCTTCCCCAAATTGTCTTGCAATTTGTACCAGCATTGATTGAGAGAGCGGCGTTGACCTTTTAATTAATTTGTGATTTCAAGTTAGAATTTATGTACTCACAGAAACTAGACAAGTCTCAAAATTTTCATATTTATATTTCAACGTTGTCAGAATTTTCTCTAGTAGGTGTGATGCCTTAACCTTGGCTCACAATACATTTATTTCTTTGTAAATTTTTGGCCTGTATTATTATAAAACTAACAATTGATATTTTATTGGGTTAAGTCCCAAAACTATTATTCTTAAGTTATATAGCATCAAACGGGCAATAACGCCAATTTCACATCAAACAAATTCATAAGAATTACATTGCTAGTGCTCAACTGACTGATAAGATAGGGAAGAATGCCTGAAATAACATAACATCTTAATAATAAGCCTGAGGTTGTATTCAACGTGTGACTCCTTTATTCATCCCATTAAAAATCATATATCACCTATCTTACCTTACTATCTGTTGGCTTCCCTATAGTAGATTTTGGAAGTCACTTCATAGTGCTTACCATTATTACTCTCAGTCCAGTTTTTGATGATAAAGTCTGACCTACTTCAACTCTGAACCTGGGCTGTGCCATTACCTCCTGCATTCCTGAATCTACTTCTAACTTCAAACGTGGTATACACCTATCTCTTATCACTACTATACCCCTCAGTTAGTATATATTTTTAATTTTTGATTCTATTCTTGTATTATATATATCACCTAGTTAATAATTCAGTATGCTTTAACTAATAAATCTTTTGCCATTTACCTTTGCTTAGTTTTAACTAGAGATAGCCTGCATGATAATCATAGATATTCCTGCATGTTAAACAAAGAGTTGCCTTGGCGATGAATTCTATTCCGCCAAGTGATTGCCTATCTCTAAATAGATATTTTGCCCGCTCAATTAACAGAGATTTACACTGGTGACAACTTCTATTCTGCCAAGAGATTGCCTAGCTCTGAATAGAGATTTTGCCAGCTCAATTAGCAGAGATTTCTTTAGCAGTGACTTCTTTTCCTCTAAAATTTTCTAGCTCTGACTAGAGATTTTGCTTTCTTGATTAGCAGATATCTGCCTTGGTGATGTCCTCTTTTCCGCCAAGAAATTGTCCTAAAAACACAAAGTCTACTAAAGGTTCTACTGGTGCAATTATAGCTACTAATCGTAAAGACTTCAAAGAACTGGCCTTTAAATTAATTAAAAACTTGAAAACTTATAAAATGTTTGTCAGTAAATTTCATGAAGTCTTACACACGTTTCATTTTGAAGTCAAGTACGATTAGGGTGACAGCAGGTTCAATTGGGCTCCCATCAGGGTAAACTCTACACCCTTGAGTGATGCTTTAATTTTATTTCTGAAGGTCCTCCAGTTTTTTGAGCGTCTTGCCAAACGTGAGGTCCTTGGAGCCTTCAGCGGGTGGAACTGGTGACCCAGGGGTCCAAGGGGTCCTCTGGAGCTTGGTTGTCCTTAAGCCCCCTCAGGACCTCTTGGACCTTCAGGGCCTTTGAGCCACACGGCCTTTCAGTAATGGTGTCACTTCAGTGCTAAAGTTGATTGAGAAGGGCTTCTACATGGCTCAGTTATTGCACCAAGATATATTCAAGGGTCTGGGATTGAGCGACAGCCTCTGAAGTGGTATTGTAGATTTACTCATGTAGCTAAGAGACCGCAAATTGTAGTCGCTGAGTATGATGGGTATCCGTATATCCAGAGATCCCAGAGTCCATCAGAGCGATTTGACTTTGGGCATCATTGCTGAGGTGAAACCTATCCTGATTAGGTTACCAATTTTCACAAGCATAATAGTAGGCGGTTTTTGTAAAATTTGGCCAGGTTAGAGTTAAGCTTCTGTATTAATCCCAGCTGCTGTATTGTTTCTTTTTTATGTAATTCCATCAATTAGAGGAGATGATGGAAGTATGGGTATACAAACTGCCATAGGTAGGGTTTTGCTCCGTCAAACTTCATTGCTAGCTAAGGAAGAAGCCCATAAAGTCTTTTCATATAGGATTAGACAGCAGAATCTCATGAATGACTAGATTGAATCTTAGTGGAATAAATCTCATTTGAAGATGCTGGATGGTATTGACCAGGTTGTCAGTTTGAAAATAAAACTGACTGAGTTTTGGCATGAGAAGGTTGAACATAAATCTAGCCCAGAATTTAATGCTCTCAGGTTAAATTAGCCTGCCTCAAATTGTGAAGTATCAACCCATTGTGTAATGCTCCTCTCCCCATTGGAGGAAGGGGATAAAAAAAATTAGCGTTTTATTTCATATTTTGTGATTGACATTTTCATTGGTTACAGATCAGGGCGCCCCTGTCATGAGCACCAGGTTCTGGGTTTTTAAAGAGAAAATAAAAATATCAAAAATTGTGGGTGCAGAGTAGTATGAATGGGTTTTGTAAGTTATCTTTATGATGGCTTGACTGATAAGAGAGCTGGAGTAGGCAACGGTTTAGCACTTTCTCTTCTTCAGGGTCTGATCATAATGCACTATCCTGGGTCACATCACTTATTATCTTAACTATGCAAAGAGAAAAAGTTAAATATAAATAACTAGGGAAATTAGATAGAGCTTTATTTGTTGAAACTTTTCAAAACCAGTAAGGCGACTAGAAGTCCAGTGGTGGTTGGAAAGCCCATGTCCTCTTTTTTCATGATTTTTTCTTCTCATCCAGTATAATGGTCAGGATGCATCCACTTCTTTTGATCATCTTTGGGATTTATGCTTTACAGCGTGCAAAGACATCCAGATGGCGGCCTCTGGTGCTAAGATGAAGTTCCATCTCATTATGGTTCCTGAAGCTCATTCAATAATACTACCTATTAAGTACATGGACTCATTTGGCGACAGTCCAATAAATTTCAGAAGGCTCAACCCAGAGGAGGACAGTTGGGATTTTGAGATTGCCAAAACCCAGTTTTGTTAAATAATAATTTAAATGGCTGTTTTAGCCTGACAGGGTTTAGTTAATATTTTAAAATTGATAGAGGATGTGACAGTTATCATTTTGATGTTAATTATTCTTTGGTTTATTTTCTTATGTAATGGTAACTGATTCTCTAGATCCAGTTGCAACAGATTACTAATGTTTTTTGAGAAGGATCCTCAACAATTTTGACAAATTTAATTTCATTATTTGTCTAACAATTAATAATTATATTTATCTTGTGTAAATCTACTGGGGTTTGTCACTAGTAAAAAAGGTTGATTGGCAGATGCTGAACGTTGACAACGCTTTTGTTGGCAGAAACTTGTGGGTTTGCCTTAAAAGGCAACGCGACCTGTTATCAATATTAAATGGTCCCATTACCTAAGCAGTTTGCTAGCTTTATAAGGTTAATTTTGCTGAGGATGGATAAAGGCGTCAGGGCATGCTTTCTTTAATCCACCCCAGGATGGATTGTAATCTAGTCTGCAGTGGATAATTATTAGGTGAATGGATGATCAGATGCATAATTAATTGTTGGTGCAATTTTTGAAGAAACAGATCTATTAACAATGGATGCCGTTCCCATTGGGGCGCCAAGGGAATAGTAGGCGTTGAAATTTACCTATGTAAGTCCATTGATGTCTTAATTAAAATAGGAACTTTTAGAAGATATCTATTTTATATAGAAAAACAATTATTCCATTGTTCATTAAGAAGAGTTTGAGGGATGGTTTCCATTATATATTTCTGGTGTTCTTAAGATCTCTTGCGTCAATATTGGAAGGGATAAGTTCACTTGTGTCCAGAAGTTGAAAACTCTTGGGATTAAAGTTGATAAAATAGTTTCCTTTGTTGTCTGGATTTTCTCAAAAATCTTCCTGTGTTGAAGGAAGGTAGCCAGTACCTGTCCATAGGAGAAACCTGAGCAGATATATTTGGTTGTTAAAACTCAACTGGAAAATAGTCCTCTTATTTTATCACTGAACACCATTACTATCATTTTTTTTGATTAGCAATAGATTTATTGCAAACTCAAGCTAGTGTAATGAACCTAAAAAATTATATTTGGACTCACTACAGATGTAGTTGAGTTTTAGGCTAAAAATTACATCAGAAATATATCAGCAGAATTTCCTAAAAGAACAAATTTCATAAGTTGTGGACAGAACTAGAGATGGTTAATAAGGATTTACTGGTTTGGCATCTCAATCTGATCGGAATACTTTGGCAGAATGAGTAACAACGGCTAAGGAGAATTTAGAGCAGATCAAGGAGTATAATAATCTAAATGAAAAAAACCTCCTTGTAGTGGACTATAATGAACTAAAATTATATTAAATGTTCTAGAAGGTCACTAGAGAAGCGGATAGAAAACCAATCTGCAAGATTTAAGAAGATATAATGCAGATCTTAAAACATTTACAATATCTGTTACATCACAAGTGCAACTTCGTGCAGAAAGAGGAAGATGTGTTTAATAACGATGAAGACAAAGAAATTTCATTTTGAGAAAGTGCAGCCACCAAGGAAGATGCCCGTGGTCTTTGCAGCACTTTCAGAGATGACTCCTGAAAACATCCCAATAGTTGGAAGGGTTACTGGATGATTACATCATGTTAGAGTAGCAACAGAAGCAATTTCAGATTATGCCAAAATTATTATTTTCATGGGATAACGCTCTGACTCTTTCTGTGCATTCTAAAATAATGATGTTTATATATAGCAACTGACAAAAAGCAATAACAATGATGTAAAGCATAGACACAGATTGCCAAAATCTAGTGTTTCCCATCTCAACGGGATAATTAAACATACAGCAACGCTAAAGAAGCAATCATGAGCAAGTTTGATAGTTTTGAGAGTATGGATAGCTGCAATAGGAGTTCATGGAAATTTAATACAAGAAGGATGAAAAACATGCCTTTTTTGCTGATTGATTCTATTAAGAAGCACAAATTCTGATAGGTGTGAAAGTATTATCAGCTTTGATTCACGTATTGCAAATCCAGATGGCGCTTTGGCCCTACAGATATATGCGCAGCACCATGATTTTGGCTCTGCTACTCATACTTCCACTTTACAAATGTAGTAATATATAAATCTTAGGCTCAACATTTAATGCACCTAATCAAATTATTTAGAGGATTCAAAATGATGAGGATCAGACAGCGCAAATTTGAAGGCCAAAATATGGAAACAACTTAATATTCATTATACTTGAGTTTTAGTGGTGAATAAACTTGATGTACAAAAAGGATGGTATTATCGCTAAAGTGCTGTCATAGATGTGAAGCAAATGGACATTTTCTCCTAATGTTGGGGAAAGAAGTCACTAGGAAAAGTAGATATTGTTTAGCCTCAAAAAAAGGAAACTGTTCAAGCTCTAGAAAAAGGTTCAAAAGTCTAAAGGAACAATCTAGTACTTCATTTAACTCTGTTCACCAGATATCTGCCCAAATGGATTAGATACTTCAGATATATTTTTATAAACCCATTATAGGATCTGCTATATCATGTGACAACAGTAAATGGAAAGCTGTCAAGAAATTAAAAATGTGAATTTTTTTCTTGATATATTATTGGAAAAGGCACAAAATGGTATGAATGAAAATAATCCGCTCAAGTTAAAGTTGAATGAAGCTGATGTTTCCCTACCAATCCACGCAACTAAATGATCTTTCCAGATCTATTGGTGGTGCTAATTTAAACGTTAGACAGGGTCAATAAAGCTGAGAATCGATTTACAGAGAAAAATGATCAATATTCTAAAATAGAACTGGAAATTGGTAATAAAGTTGCTTATTATAATACCAGAGAGGAATCAAGCTTCAGCATCTGAAGGATAAATTAAGGGTAGGACCTGGCTAAACTAATGACAAGTCAGGAACAAATGCCCACTGGATAAGACCATTTAAAATAATTTCCAAGTTGGTGACAAATGCCTATATGCTAATAACCATTAATAATTGTATAGTGAATTAAGTTCATAGCAGATACTTAGAGTATTGGGTCAAAAAATATATTAAAAATTATATAACAAAAAAATATAGAGAAAAAATACATATAAAAATCTATATAAATTATATATTTATTTATAAGGATATACTTGAGAAAAAAAGAAATTTAAAGATATATTTAAATCAGTTTTTAGCGCCTGCTCAAGAAAAAGTGCCAGTGTTCCCACCTTCCATTGTCTTGTGAGGAGAAAGTGGATAAATTAATCTGAATTAAAGAAGACCATGAGCGTTTACAATGACCAGCTCATGTTGAAACTGGGTCTGACATAAATAGGCGCAAGAATAGAGAGTTGAAGATCCGCTCTGATCAAAAAAAGAGAACCAGACCTAAGGGAATTCAGGTGTTTAGAAATTCACTGCTGAGGTTTATTGAGAAGATCCTAGTATGGCATGAAGTTATGAGAGCCATGAACTAGGGAAAAAGGCAAAGAAGATATTATCAAAAAGATTGACCAAGCTCTGAATTGGGTAGCCATAAATCCATCTTTGTTAAGCCCAACTTTGGGGGATACAGGCGTTCAGGAGTGCATCCTTGGTGAGATTGACTGAGTGACCCTGGAGAAACCATGCTCATGTGAGGCAGCATTTAATGGGAAAAGGAGAAGAGGAACTGCACTGCTGAGAATGGGAATAAAAGGATTCATTAAGCAAAGACAAGAAGATCTAGCATTACAAAAATCAAATTTAACATGTTGGCTGAATTATGACCATGTACTGAAGCAAAATCCACTCCTGAATTTCTGTTTTTATTTAATATATGGTTAAGTAGGGGATGTGTTGGTATTTTGAGATTGCCCACATCATACAGCTTTTTTGAATTGTATTAAATATGTTTTTATCCGTTAGTGTCATATTTAAAAAATAACATCATAATTGAGACCAATGTAAAAGACAAAGCAGCATATCAGGAAGCTAATAAGGTGAAGCTAGCAGGCCTCCCTGACCTCAAGCATACCATAGATCAACGCTGGGATAAGGCGAAGTATGGCCAGGTTGGCCCTATGGATGCAAGAGAAGTTTGGCCCTGTATAGGAGCAGGTGCGTTAAAATGAACTAGCTTTGTTACAAATAAAAATGGATTGCTTTGGTTTTTAGGTGAACGGGGTCTCAAAACCTGTTTGTTTTTTGCACTTTCCAGCTTGGGTCAGCCGCTTTTACAATAAATCAGCTGAGTTTGGTTGATTACCAAATACAGCATCTTGCCCAATGGAAGCGTGCACCTATTGGTTCACCTCATCTTAGACCCACTTCCCTCTATTGATTGTTTGCCCAAATTCCCTTAAATTTCTCATGTCAAGACCAATCTCCCTTGTTGGTCAACTTCTCCCTTATAATAAACCCTTTGCTAAGTACACCGTTTCCTATATTTATGCTATTGTGGTCTATCCTGTGCGCAGACCTCTTTGCGGAGGTCTTGCATAATGTTAACCATTTAATTATCACTACCACCAATCTATCCGTGCATGCACTGTTGGGTTGGCCAGGTTCCCTTCAACCTTGGACACCTATACCCTTTCACCCTGAGCCCCGCGGGTTTACAGACTGGTTATTTCTTATCATGATAGCCATATCTGCTCTATGTTATTATAGCCCAAGCACTTTCTGATGGGCCATAGTAACTTTAATACTTGCGACTAGTTTTCTGGCGTTGCCCTGTGCACTTTGCACCTCCACACTGGAAACAGGAGAGTTTATAGAAACTTTCCTTACATTAATTGACCAACCACTTTATCTTATGTGCACAAACTTTTTACATTTGGGACTTTCACAAAGCATAAACAGTGTGCGCCAGCTGTAGGCTTTGGCTGTGGTCAGCCGCACCACTGTTTCCTCTTTTTCCCAAAGGAGGGAGCATCTTGGCGTTATTATGTCTGCCTTCAACTGGAAAGTACTACCCTATTTGCTTGTACCCAGTAGCTACGGATGCTTTGTAGTCCAGAAGTCATGATTCACTGTGTCATGGTTGGATGACATGATAGTAGGTACTGATGCTAGGGATAAGGCTGGGCGACAGGAGGCCCAGAAGATGAAGCTTCAGGCTCTTCCTGACTTGAAGCACACCTTAGATCAACGCTGGGTGCAAGCCAAGCAAGCCCAGGTTGATACTAATGGGGTGCAAAACGCCCAGCCTCTTATTTCAGCTCAGGGCCTAAAACGAACAATTTAAGTTTTGAATAATGATGGTTTGATTAGCTTGGTTGGAGAGCGAGGGTTCGAGTCCCACTCCAGCTATGAGATTTTGACTTCTGGTAAAATAAGGCTTCAATCAATTACTCAAATGAAGGCACTTTCAGTGTATTTTACCAAAACGGATGGAAGCATCTGTTTATTGGAGAGTCAAGGCTTGGGCGCATTTCTGCAGAACCCAAATTTCCCCAATATATTTTAAATAGGTTTTTGTGATCAACACTCCTTGTTGATCAACTTTCTTAATAAAAACCCCCCATTATTTTACAATTTTTTAATGGTTCCTTGGGAAAACTTGGTGGTGGACTTCTTCAGGGAGGTCTCCAACCATGTGGGCCACTACCTTATCTCGCAATTTACCAAAATCCCAGGGGCACCTGTGGGCCGCCCAGGTCCCCTCCAGATCAAGGCACCCAAAGCCCCTGTCATCAAGCCACACTTGATTATGGACGCCCCGCTGGGGTCCACTCAAGCGGTGTTGTTTATTACTTACCTGGTATTATATGTTGCTATTTATACACTTGCCTGGGGTACCTTTTTGCACTGGCACCGCTCAAGGTGCTTGTCTTCCCATTCTTCTAAAAGCTAGTTCCCTAGCAATGTGGGTTTGCATCCCACATCACCTTGCTGGGAATGAGAGAGTTACAGATACTCTCTTGACATTAGTCGATTAACCCTTTTATTATACATGCATAAGAAATATCCGTGTGGGACTTTCTTTATTAGTAAATTGGGTGCGCTGGCCATTTGTCACTGCCACGATGGTGCTCACCACACTTTTCTCATTTGGTTTCGTACTGGTGCATCTCGGCGTTATTCTTGCAACTACCAATTGGGAAGTACCCACCCTTCCTGCTCATACCTGGTGGTCTCAGACTTTTCGCGATCCTAAGATTGTGATTCCCCACCTTTCTCCTGAGATTTACTTGGAAATTCATCAGGCCTTAGCTTCCCTGGAACTAAAACTCTCAGTAGAAAAAAACGATTCATCTGGCTCCCATCCACTTTTGCGAGGAGTGGATCTATTGTCCCAGTTGTCTCCCGAGGCTGGGGATTGGGTTTTTGCGGTACTCCGCACCCAGCCGCTCTTGTGGCATGCAATAGGGGGTTTGGAACAGGTCTTGGAGCAGAATCAACCTGATGAAGCCTCCTTCCATTCCTTCTTTGAGTTCTTTTCTCTGCATCAAGCAGGTCGTCTGATGAAGGTATACTTGAGTGAATTCTGCAAAAAGCCCAGGCTTTGCCCTTAACTGAAAAGGTTAAAACGTCATTTCTCCATTTGACCTTGGATATATCAATATGAAACTCCCCGATTTGGCAGTCACCTCCTTCCAAATTTGATCATCTTGTTGAAACCCTTTGGGGTAGTTTCTCCACCCCAACCTGGAAGGGGCCAGGTAATTTGGCCGTCATCATATCAAATCATATAAATATGGGTGCCGAAAAGTTGCACGCGCCTTTGGAAATGAGGGTACCTTATCCTTAAAATCCTTCAATGTTTTCCAAATTTGGAACTGTACAGGGGTCTAGCCCTGAGAATGATGTAACAGTTTCAGTTGTTTCCACCGCGATGATGTCACCCATGGTCATCCCTATAAATACCGCCTCCTCAACTAGTGAGATTTTTTGAAACGTGAGATGCTTCCCACTGATTTCCTCCCCATCTTGGCAGAAATTGGAACATCATAGGGTCTGAACCCACACTTAACAAAAATGATTCCGTTATTGTTTTTTCTCCACGACATGTTTCTGAGGTGCATGCTGAGGCTTCAGCTCCAGGCTTGGGGGTGATGGCCCTGGATAACGATGCACACCAAACCCTTGGAACAAGTGGGGGTTCGTTCAAACAAAAAAACGCGTTTTGTAATGCCAATGATTTATCTCAAAATGAACCGTTTATTTGCTCATATGGTCTAGAGGAGTACTCAATTTCAGTTTATCAGATTACTCCTGAGAACCCTCGCTTGACCCCTACCATGATTAGGGTTTCCCAGGAAGTGGAGAAGGAACTTGGTATAAATATAAAGATGTCTATGCACCTGCAGAAGGTGGGGTGGGATATGTGGCCTCAGTAGTAAGAGTGGCCCACTATCCTTCCCCCTTCTATGATTCCAAAACATACCCTGATGGCTTGTTCAATCCAGAGGAAGAATTTTCTGGTGAGTTGATGGCGTTTTCTGCGTTATATATCTCATTATGGATATTTCTTGTTGACTGCTACCCTTACATCCTCTTATGGAAAATTCAGCACAAAGATTTTGGTGGATACTGGTGCTTCAAATAATTTTATTGATCAAAATCTTGCTGACTACCTTGAGTTGAGTTACTCACCAGGTGGTATGGTTAGGGGTGGGGCATCTCAAGGTATTCCCACACTGAATATCATGGAGCCAGTCAATTTCCAAATTGGTTCTTATCTATTGTCTGACCAGTTTCAAGCTATCAAAAACCTCTAGTTTCCCATCATTTTGGGGGTTGAATGGTGGCGAAAGTTTGACGTCAGAACAAATTTAAAAGAAAACTCTCTAACCTTGTTCTTAACTAATGGTCACCAGTTGATTGTTCCTTTGTCTGAGGATAACGCCCCAGGTAAATTACCCCATTGGCCCAATTTTCCCAGTTCATATCTTGCCCCTTTAAAGAAACCCCCTGTGGAACTGTCCTTACCTTCTTGTTTGAAGGAGTTGGCATCTTCTTTTGATGCAGCTTCATCTAGTACGCTACCAGAACATTCCGAGTTTGATTGTGAATTTAAACTTACTGTGGATCTGGTGCATATTTCTTCTCCCATATACCCATTGACTGTCCGGGAGGAAGAGGTTTTAGATGTATGGGTGAAGGAGCAGTTGGCTAAGGGTGCCATCTTTCAGCGTACCTCCCCAGTTTGCTCCCCACTGCTTTTTGTGGAGAAGGCAGATGGAACTTTACGTCCATGTGTCAATTATGGGAACTTAAACAATGTGACTGTACCTGACCTCCATCCCATCCCTTTAGATTCCCAGATTGCGCGTTATGTGGAGAAGGCAAAGGTCTTCTCCAAGCTGGATTGCCTCAATGCGTTCAATCAAATCCAGATAAAGAAGGGCCAGGAATGGTTAACTGCATTCCATACCAGAAAAGGAATTTTCCAGTTCTGGGTTATGCCCTTTGGGCTTAAGAATGCCCCTGCCATCTTTCAACGCCGCATTGATGCTGCGTTGGGAGACTTGTTGGGGGTAGTGCGGTTGCCTACATGGATGACATTCTGGTGTTTTCCCCTGATCCTGAGTCACATGCAGTTCACCTTCGACAAGTAGTGGAGAGATTGAGGGCTGCTTGCCTTACCCTCAAGTTTAGCAAATGTGAATTAATCAAGTCCCAGGTTACTTTTCTGGGCAACGTCGTTTTTGACAGGGCCATATGATAACTCCAGACAAGGAAAGGCTATTTGTGATTGGCCTACCCCCACCTCT
Source organism: Massospora cicadina (assembly GCA_022478985.1). NCBI lineage: Eukaryota > Fungi > Entomophthoromycota > Entomophthoromycetes > Entomophthorales > Entomophthoraceae > Massospora > Massospora cicadina. The sequence goes on from JAKSZP010003960.1 coordinate 217,443, forward strand.
GTCAAGGAATTGAGGAGCTTTTTGGGGACGTGTACGTTCCTCAAGAAGTTCACATCCAGTCTCTCCGAGGTGGCAGTCCCCTTATATAAGGCTAGCAGGGCTAAGGTGCTTCAGTGGTCCCCCATTTTGGAGGATGCTTTCCAAGCGGTGAAGTGCACCTTGTCATCCACATCCATCCTTCGCCATGTTGACCCTGCCAAGGAGTTCATTGTGTCCTCAGATGCTTCCAACTTTGCCATTGCGGCTGCCCTGTTACAGGTGGGGGAAGATGGATCTAAGCATCCAGTGAAATATTTTTCTAGGAGGATGTCTCTACATGAGTTAAGCTACGCCGTTTATGACAAGGAGTTATTAGCAGTGGTGGAGGCGCTGATTTATTGGCGTCACCACTTACATGGCTCTTCCCAACCATTCTGGGTATGCACTGACCGCCGTGGCCCTGTTGTATTACCGTGCTCCACATGTTTTAACAACACGTCAGACCCATTGGCATGAGACCCTTGCCCTATGTACATTTTCCTATGAGTTCACCAAGGGCAAGGAGAATGGTTTGGCGGATGCTTTGAGCCGCAACCCTGCTTTGGCTCCCAATCCAAAGGAGGTTGAGATTCACAACACTCAGTTGATGATTCCCCCAAGTATGATTCTGCCTCAACTTCCTAAGTCCACGGTACATACGCCAGCGCTCATGCCTTTGGCAAATGCAGCAGAATATAGCATGTTTAGGAAGGTAGTTCTTTCTCAGCCATTATCAGCCAAATATGTTGTTGTTCTCGCTAAGAGTGCTCTGAATCAGGAGGACTTATCCAGGGGTTATCACATGAAGGATGAGATTGTGTGGTTTCAGGGACGCCTATGGGTTCCTGCTGGTCCACTGCGCCTGGAGATCATCCAGGGCCATCATGATGGAATCACCGTTGGTCATCCAGGAAAAGCAAAAACCATGGAGTTGATACGACGCACTTACAATTGGAAGGGCTTACCTGTTCAGGTAGAGCGGTACTGCAAAGAGTGCTTGATCTGCAATCAGATGAAACCCAATCGGCAACCTTTAGCAGGGTTGCTGGTACCAGTCCAAAAGGCTGAAGGACCCTGGACTTCCTTATCAGTGGATTTCATTGTGGAGTTACCCGTTTCAGATGGGTATGATGCAATCATGGTAGTGGTGGACCGCTTTATAAAGTTCGCTCACTTTATTCCTTGCAGAAAAACTATAACTGCCGCTGAAATGGCTAGGATCTTCGTCACCCATGTATTTGCACTTCATGGGGTTCCTCAAGAAATCATTAGTGACCGGGGACCCTAGTTCACCTCCATCTTTTGGGAAGAGTTGTGTAAGACTCTTCAGATCCGCCCCTGCCATTCAACTGCGTATCACCCCCAATCAGATGGGCAGACTGAGCGAGTGAACCAGTGCTTGGAACAATTTCTGCGTTGTTACACCACCGTAGACCATTCAGATTGGGTTCCTCACCTTCCCATGGCCCAGTTTAGTTACAACAACACTTTGCATTCATCAATTGGTTTTCACCTTTTTTGCTAACCACGGCTTTAACCCTGCGTTTAACATGGAGCCCAGCTGTGGTTCTAAAGTGGAAGTAGTGCTGGACTTTGCTAAGACTCTCAAGAAGGTTCATCAAGGGGTGTCTACAAGTTTGGAGGCGGCTATGCTGGTTTATAAGGAGAATGCCGATGGAAAGCGCTGAGTGGGTCCAGCATACAAGGAAGGGGATCTTGTGATGCTTGATGCTCGCAACATCCCTATCAAGCAGCCATGCAAAAAACTGGGTCCAAAGCGGATTGGTTCTTACCGGGTAGTTAGAAAGGTGGGACATGCTTCATACCAGTTGTATCTTCCCTCAGCGTTTTGGATCTTCTCCATCTTTCATGAAAGCAAGTTGACCTTGTTTGAGGGCCCTCCTCCTGTGACCCCTGAGTCTTATCTTGTGGATGGGGCACCGGAATGGGAAGTGGAGGAAATAGTAGCCTCCCGCCGGGTTAAGCGACGCCTTGAGTACTTGGTATCATGGAAATGGTTTGACGCAGCAGAGAACAGCTGGGTGCCAGCAAGGGATTGTGTACATGCCCAAGACCTGATCAAATCATTTCATAATTGTTTCCCTGAGGCGGCAGGATCTCAGCCAAAGCCAGCTGTTGCTGCTATGAATTTGCCACCAGCACATAAGAACTTCTCCTTAGCAAACGCCCCTGGAGGGGGTGGAGACCAAGAAGGAGGAGAGGGTAATGTCATGGTTGGATGACATGATAGTAGGTACTGATGCTAGGGACAAGGCTGGGTGACAGGAGGCCCAGAAGATGAAGCTTCAGGCTCTTCCTGACTTGAAGCACACCTTAGATCAACGCTAGGTGCAAGCAAAGCAAGCCCAGGTTGATACTAATGGGGTGCAAAACGCCCAGCCTCTTATTTCAGCTCAGGGCCTAAAACGAACAATTTACGTTTTGAATAATGATGGTTTGATTAGCTTGGTTGGAGAGCAAGGGTTCGAGTCCCACTCCAGCTATGAGATTTTGACTTCTGGTAAAATAAGGCTTCAATCAATTACTCAAGTGAAGGCACTTTCGGTGTATTTTACCAAAATGGACGGAAGCATCTGTTTATTGGAGCGTCAAGGCTTGGGCGCATTTCCACAGAACCCAAATTTCCCCAATATATTTTAAATAGGTTTTTGTGATCAACACTCCTTGTTGATCGACTTTCTTAATAAAACCCCCCGTTATTTTACGTTTTTTCAATGGTTCCTTGGGCAAACTTGGTGGTGGACCTCTTTGGGGAGGTCTCCAACCATGTGGGCCACTACCTTATCTCGCAATTTACCAAAATCCCAGGGGCACCTGTGGGCCACCTAGGTCCCCTCCAGATCGAGGCACCCAAAGCCCCTGAAATCAAGCCACATTTGATTATGGACGCCCCGCTGGGGTCCACTCAAGTGGTGTTGTTTCTCGCTTACCTGGTATTTTATGCTGCTATTTATACACTTGCCTGGGGTACCTTTTGCACTGGCACCACTTGAGGTGCTTGTCTTCCCATTCTTCAAACGGCTAGTTCCCTAGCAATGTGGGTTTGCATCCCACATCACCTTGCTGGGAATTAGAGAGTTACAGATACTCTCTTGACACACTGACTTTCCGCTGAAATTCATAAAATTTATTAAGCAAATGGGGTTTATTTTGGTAGCATGTTCAGAAAATTCCAGCAGAATCTTTGAAGATGGGCCTGGGGGTGATGGCCTTGGATAACATAGGCCAATTCATTGCTGTAATGGGAATAGGGTCGTTCATGTCTAAAAACGCGTTCTATAATGAAAAAGCCATATATACCTCTTAACCATTCTTACTCTCTTATGGCTCAGATATGGAACCTACTCCTGTGTATCAAATTACCCCAGAGGACTCCCGCTTGGCCTGTTCCATGATCAGTAGAACTCAGGGGGTTGAAAAGGAACCGCGTTTACAATATTAAAATGTTTATGCCACTGCAGAAGATATGGTGGGATATGTGGCCTCATTATTAAGAGTGGCCAAATATACCTCTCCATTTTATGATTTAAAAACATACCAGGGAGACATGTTAATGCCAGATGAAGAGTTTGGTGGTGAAGTGTTGGCATTGTCTGATTTGATAAAGACCATTCAGGTTATTTTCTACTGACTGCTACCCTTTCATACCCTTTAGGAAAAATCAGCACCACTATTCTGGTGGATACTGGCGCCTCTGAAAATTTTATGGACAAAACCCTAGCCTATTACCTTGAGTTGAGTTACTTGTCTGGTGGATGGTTAGAGGAGGGGCTTCCCAAGGTATTCCCACAGCGAAGGATCTATGGTTAGTGGACTATCAAGTTGGCAACTATCATTTGTCCAACCACTTCCAAGCTATCAAAAACCTCTTGTACCCCATCATTTTGGTTGTAGAGTGGTGGCGAAAGTTTGACGTCAGAACCAACTTAAAAAGAAATATTCTATCTCTCTTTAAAAACAGTCACAAGTTGGTGGTCCCTTTGGATGAAGCCAACTTTCAGGGAAAGTTGCCCCACTGGCCCAATATTTACCCTCGCAGTCTTGCCCCAATGCAGAAGCCCTCTGTGGAGGTTCCCCTACCTTCCTGTTTGGAGGGTTTGGAATCTTCGTTTGATGCGGCTTCAGCTAACGCACTACCTGAGCATTCAGAGTTTGATTGTGAGTTCAAGCTCACTGTAGATCTGGTGCGTATATCTTCCCCTATTTACCCATTGACTGTCTGGGAGGAAGAGGCTTTAGATGTGTGGGTCAAGAAGCAGTTAGCCAAAGGCGCGATTTTTCAGCGTGCCTCCCCTGTATGCTCCCCACTTCTCTTTGTGGAGAAGGCCAATGAAATTTACGCCCTTTTGTATATATGGGAACCTAAACATTGTTACTGTACCAGACCTCCATCCCATCCCTTTGGATTCTCAGATTGCACGCTATGTAGAGAAGTCTAAAGTCTTACCAAACTGAATTGCCTCAATGCTTTCAATCAGATCTGGATTAAGAAGGGACAGGAGTGGTTAATTTCATTCTGTACCAGAAAAGGAAATTTTCCAGTTTCAGGACATGCCCTTTGGGCTTAAGAATGTCCCTACTATCTTTAAGCGCAGCATTGATGCAGCGTTGGGGGACTTGCTGAAGGTATGCGCGGTTGACTACATGGATGATATCCTGGTGTTTTCCCCTAATCATGAGACCCATGAAGTACACCTTTGGAAAGTGGTGGAGAGGTTAAGGGCAGCCTACCTTACGCTAAAGATCAGTAAATGTGAGTTTAAGTCCCAGGTCACTTTTCTGGGCAATGTTGTATTTGACCAAAGGACATATGTTAAACCAGAAAAGGATAAGGCAATTTGGTAGTGGCTCACCCCCACTTCAGTTAAAGGATTAAGGAGATTTTGGGGACATGTACGTTCCTCAAGAAGTTCATGACCAATCTTTCTGAGGTGGCCGCGCCCTTGTATAAGACCAGTAGTGCAAAAGTGCTTCAGTGGTCCCCCGGTGGAGGATGCTTTCCAAGCAGTAAAGTGCACTCTGTAGTCCACGTCTGTCCTTCGCCATGTGGATCCTTCAAAAGAATTCATTGTGTCTACTGATGCCTTTAACTTCGCCATAGTGGTTGCCTTGTTACAAGTAGGCGAATATGGGATAGATCATCTAGTGGGATATTTTTCTAGGAAAATGTCTTTGCCTGAGTTAAATTACGCTGTTTATGACAAAGAGTTGCTAGAAGTGGTAAAGGCGCTGACTTATTGGCGCCACCACTTGCATGACTAATCCCAACCTTTCCGTGTATGTACAGATCATTAAGCCTTACTGTACTATTGTGCTCCTCAAGCCCTAACTCCATGGCAGACCTGTTGCTTGAGACCCTTTCACAGTTTTCACTTTCTTATGAGTTCACCAACGGCAAGGTAAATGGGTTGGCGGATGCTTTGAGCCGCAATTCTGCATTAGCTCCTGATCCAAAGGATGTAGAGGTTCATAACACCCAGTTGATGATTTCGCCGGGTAAGATTGTGTCACAACTTACCTCTTCCACGGCCAACAGGCCAGCGCTTGCACCTCTGGAGAATGCAGAGGGATACAATATATTTAGAAAGGGTGTCCTTTCTCAGCCGTTATCAACTGAATATTATTGTACTTTCTAAAAGCGCGTTGAATTAGGAGGATTTAACCAGGGGTTATCATGTAAAGGAAGATATGGTATTGCTTCAGGAGCGCCTATGGGTTCCTGCTGGACCACTTCGCCTGGAAATCATTTGGGACCATCATGACGGAATCACTGGTGATCATTCTGGGAAAGCAAAAACCTTGTAGTTAATTCTTTGCACCTACAATTGGAAAGGCTTACCTGCTCAGGTGGGACGGTACTGTAAAGAGTGCCTGATCTGCAATCAAATGAAACCAAGTCAACTTTTGCGGATTTGTTATACCAGTTCAAAAGGCTGTGGGGCCCTGGACTTCCCTATTGGTGGATTTCATTGTGGAATTACCAGTTGCTGATAGTTATGATGCCATTATGGTGTTGGCGGACCGTTTTATGATGTTCACCCACTTTATTCCTTGCAAAACAGCAATAACCGCGGCTGAGATGGCTAGGCTCTTCGTCACTCATGTGTTTGCGCTTCATGAGGTCCCCAAGGAATTATTAGTGAACAGGGACCCCAGTTTACCTCCGTCCTTTGGGAAGAGTTGTGTAAGACTCTTCATATTCGCCCCTGCCGTTCAACTGTCTATCACCCCCAATCAGATGGGCAGACTGAACGAGTGAACCAGTGTTTGGAACAGTTCTTGTGGTGTTACAAGGCCACGGATCATTCAGATTGGGTTTCTCACCTTCCTATGGCCCAGTTTAGCTATAACACTTTGCATTCTTCGATCAGTTGTTATCCATTTTTCGCCAACCATGGATATAACCCCACCTTTAAATTATGCTCATCTGTGGATCTAAAGTTGAAGCGGTAGTGGACTTTTCCAAGACTATCAAGAAATGACACCAGGGGGTTTCCACAAGATTGGAGGTGGCAATTAAAGTGTATAAGCAGAACGCTGGTGGTAAGCGCCAAGTGGGTCCAGAGTACAAAGAAGGGGATCTCTTGATGCTTAATGCTTATGCTCGTAAAATCCGTATCAAGCAGCTATGCGAAAAGCTGGGGCCAAAGAGGATAGGCCCTTACCGCGTGATTAGAAAGGTGGACCACACCTCATATCACTTTGATCTTCCCTCTTCATTTCAGATCTTTTCAGTCTTTCATGAGAGCAAATTGACGTTGTTTTTGGGCCCCCATCAGAGACTCCTGAGGCCTATCTCAGGGATGGGGCGCCAGAGTGGGAAGTGGAGGAGATAGTAGCCTCCCACTGGGTTAAGAGAAGACTTGAGTACCTGGTATCTTAGAAGGGGTTGATGCTGCAGAGAATAGTTAGGTACCAGCACGCAATTGTGCACATGCACATGCCCAAGACCTGATTGTTGATTTCCACAAGCGTTTCTCCCAGGCTGCCAGATCTCAATCAAAGCAAGCTGTTGCCGCCATGAAGTTGGCCCCAGCCCACAAGAACTTTTCCCTGGAGCAAGCCCCTGGAGGGGGGTGAGCCTCAAAATGAGGAGAGGGTAATGTCATGGGTAAAAATGACATCATAATTGGGACCAACATCAAAGACAAAGCAGCATATCATGAGGCCAAAAAAGTGAAGCTAGCAGGCCTTTCTGACCTCAAGCATACCATAGATCAACGCTGGGTTAAGGAGAAGTATGCTCAGGTTGGTCCTATGGATGAAATAGAAGTTCAACACTGTATAAGAGCAGGTGCATCAAAACTTCTAGCTTTGTTACAAATAAAAATTGTTCACTTTGGTTTTTGGGTGAATGAGGTCTTGAAACCCGTTTGGTTTGTGCACTTTCCAGCTTGGGTCAGCTGCTTTTACAATCAATCACCCAAGTTGATTGATTACCAAATACAGCATCTTGTCCAATTAAAGCGTGCGCCTATTGGTGAGCCTCAGCTTAGAGCTGCTTCCCTCAATTGATTCTTTGCCCAAATTCCCTTAAATTTCTCATGTCAAGACCAATCTCCCCTGTTGGTCGACTTCTCCCTTATAATAAATCCTTTGCTAAGTACACCGTTTCCTATATTTGTGCTATTGTGGTCTATCCTGTGCGCAGACCTCTTTGCAGAGGCCTTGCGTAATGTTAACCATTTAATTATCACTACCACCAATCTATCTGTGCATGCACTGTTGGGTCGGCCAGGTTCCCTTCAACCTAGGGCACTTATACCCTTTCACCCTGAGCCCCGCGGGTTTACAGACTGGTTATTTCCTATCATGATAGCCATATCTGCTCTATGTTATTATAGCCCAAGCACTTTCTACTGGGCCATAGTAACTTTAATACTCGCGACTAGTTTTCTGGCGTTGCCCTGTGCACTTTGCACCTCCACACTGGAAACAGGAGAGCTTATAGAAACTTTCCTTACATTAGTTGACCAACCACTTTATCTTATAAAATTGTTACCAGATGGGGGAGACATCATTTAAAAGTTAACTATTGGTTGGTCTATTTCCTTATGGGATACTAATTAATTCTTTAATTTTTTTACGCTGGATTACTGATATTTCATTGAGGAGGATCTCTAACAATGTTGACAAGCCATTCCATTCTTAAATAACAATTACTAATTAACTTATCTTGAAAATCAACTGGGGTTTGTCAACAGTCAAAAAGTGTAAATGGCAGTTGCTGAGCGTTGACAACGCTTTTTTGCAGCAACTTGTGAGTATGTCTAAAAGGAAACGTGAAATGTTATTAATGGGTAAATGATCCCATTACCTAAGCAGTTTGCTAGCTTATAAGGTTATTTGCTGGGGGTAAATCAAGACGTCAAGACATGGTTTTCTAAATCAAACCAAGGACATAATGTAATATAGTCAGCAGTAGATACCAACTCGGTGGATAGATAAGCGGATGCATCATTTATTGTTGGTACTGTTTGTAAGGTTAAGTTCATTGTCAGTTATTGGTATTTTTGCTTTATTTAAAGGTTGGGTCCTTCAAAGTTTACTCGATATTTAGTCAAATGTAGCTCCAGAAGAATCTCTTTGGGGTTTATTCTTCCCTAAGGCAATCTCTCATTGTAAATGACGTCGTTGAGGCATTCTATGTTCATATGAACAGACATAATTCTCTGTATTAAAACAGGGATTAATTCTCTATTTAATATAACTAGGAAAACTGAAGCTATCTTTATTGATTAAAAAAAGGAGATATTAAAAAGTCTGCAAAAAACTGGGATAAAATATGATAGAATTTGCAATAAAATTAGGATTAAGTCAGGTATGGAGATTTCTTGATTGAGGAGGCGGAATGCAAAGGCTTCTGACATATACAGTCTTTCTTGAATGAGGCGTAAGATTCTGGAGATCTCCAAATGGCACGATCTTTGTCAATTAAATTGGCATTCTTGTCACGTAAATCAGTGGATTAAAAAAGTCTTCAGGATTTTAAGCGCTTGTTTAAGAAATCATTGTCCTTGTTTATTTAGTATCCTTCAAAACAGTGGAGCTCCTTTAGTTGTGTTGAAAATTAAGTGAAGTTCAGATATCAATCATATCAACATGTTTCCCAATATCCCAACAATGCCCCTTAAGACCTTGCCAAGGAGGGACATACTTTGGAGAAATATAGCATGAACTCAATTCATGAAGAGCCCAATTTGATAGAGGCAATTTTTTATTCTGCTCTTTAATGATAGATTACTTGATAAGGGCCTGACCATAACATGTCAAGTATGTGGATCTTTCCACTGGGCTGGTGATGGTAGAACAGGATGAGATTTCCTAATTGGTAATCAGGCAAAATTGGTTTCTAGGCATTGCTTCAATCAGCTTCTCATTTGCTTATAACCCACACGCACTTATCAACTAAAACTTGTAGTCTGAAAAAACTAATCAGACATCCTTCACATAGCTAGTTTAGTTGTTTCTGGCGAGGAGGTCTTTAATATGGACTGTAAGCTTAAGAGTCAAATATGCTTTTTTACATAAAGGACTCAAAAAGTTTACATTGGGATAATTTTATAACTAGTACAGTACACTAGTAAGGCCTCTGGGAATTCATTCATTATGAAGGGTCAGATTTAGCCATCTGGCAGATGATGGTGACTAATGTACCATTTGCTCACTCCACAGCCCCGTTGGTAGTGAGATAGTATGAGAAAGAATGAGTGATAGATGCCCATCATGGAATTAGTATTGGAGATCACTTGGGATATGTAGTTAGTGCCTTTATCAGAGAACAAAACCTTCAGATTTTCTTGGCAGGTGAAGACCTGTTTAAGTAAAAGGTTGCAGTCGCTTTAGAAGGAGACAAGGCAACTGAAAAGACCACAACCCAATTTTGTAAAGTAATCAACAGCTATAGTAATGTATTAATGGCTATACATTGCCAAAGGTAAGGGACCAATAACATCAATACTGACAATAGCAGACGGGATGTAGAACCCATGACATGGCGTTAATGAGGAGGATTAGGGGCTTTTGGTTAGCTTATATGAGGCAAGAACCATTGACATCATGAATATAATCAATCATACCATTCCAATAATAACGTTCACGCAGCCAATGGTGAGTTTTCTTTACAGAACTGTGACCTACGGTTATATGGGCCTCCAGAGCAGATTTCTTATCTCAGATGGGCAGATATTTAGCATTCAAGATATACTAACCTTCTTACAAAACAATTTATTTCAAATTAAGTCCACTCAGCTATTTTTCTACAATCGCTTTTGGACTGTCAGAGGTTCTCAATTCCATTCCTCAGGTCTTGCAAAAATTTCATATTCTTTCTCTTAAGAAGCATATAGCATCAGTACAGTTAGCTGCAACAAACTGTCAGCGTTTTTCTGTATCTTTACTGCATATTGAGCAATTGGAAAATTATAGCTCTGGAGCTTAAAAGCCCAGCGGGTTAGTTGTCCATCAGGATCCTTCATTTGTTGTAGCCACACTAGAAAGGCATGATCTGTCACTATAGTAAAATGGTTCCCATACAAGAAGGGACGAAAGTATTTAATATGCAACAGAACAGCTAGACACTTGCGTTCCATTGAACTGTAATTTATTTCTGCCTGGGTCAAGGTTTTACTGAAGTATAGTATAGAGTGATCAACATGATTAACAACAAGCTGGGCCAGGTCAGCCCCAAGAGCCACATCACTAGAATCAATAAAAAGGATAAATGAGTTATTGAATCTTGGATGTACCAATATATGGGGTGTAGCAAGAGCTTTCTTTAAAATTTCAGAAGACTGTTGTTGGGTTTCTTACCATCAGAATGGAACCTCTTTATGAAATAGATATGTTGGCAGTTTGGCAAGCTCAGTGAAGTGTGGGTTAAATTATCAGTGATAGCTGATCAATTTGAGGAAGACCTGAATATCTCATAAGCTGCTTGGTCAAGTCATTTTCTTTATAGAAATCACTTTTTCAAGTAGAGGCAAGATTCCCTCCCAAGCAACCTTATGCCCAAGGTTTTTCCATTTTGGTTTATAAAAAAATGACATTTGGCGGATTTCAACTTTAATGGGCCAGAGTAAGGATGTTCAAACAATTCCTTCAGATGGCGAGGTGTTGATCAAAAGTGCAGGAGAATTCAGTAACATCATCTAGTAAACCGATACACAAGACACCTTTAGGTCTCCCAATAGACAGTCCATCGCCCTTTAAAACATGGCCAGAGTGTTACATAACCCTTGGGGAATTCGAGATGGCTCAAATAACCTGTCACTCACTATAAGGGCTCATTTTTCTCTAACATCCAAGGCAATCTCAAACTGCTAATATCTGCTAGTGAGATCCATTGCAAAGAAAATTTGAGATCCATCCAAGAGTTAAAAAAAATTATCAACTTGAGGGAGAAGATAACTAGTTTTTTATATAATAGCATTCATATGGCAGTAATTTTATACCACCTGATGTCCTCTATCCTTTTTCTATATAAACAGCAACGGCGAGGCCCAAGGACTTTGACAGTTTAAGTAATCCAACGTCCAGAAGCTGCTTCAATCTAGAATCTTTGGTAGGGAAAGCTCAGATGGGAGGAGCATCGCCTGTAAGCACTTTTGCTGCACACTCTTCATAATTGTCAGAATTCGCACTGAATCCAATAATAAATTGGGTCAGGTCCTTTGAAGCTCACTTAAATGGTTGGATAATTGTGGATTTTGCACTGCAATCCAATATACAAATTGAAGAGGACTTAACCTTTATTAGAGGTTCAGAGGTCCTATAAAATCCCTAGTATTGGAACTTAACCAGTTGGCGATAGTTCAGAGGTTCCTGCAGGTGGAATATAACAATTGTTGGATTTCACACTAAATCCAAATATAAATATGCCAAATGAACTTCAAAGAGTAGATGATACTGTAATGAAAAGTTACTTTATTATTCAAAATACTTAAGGATATTTATTGTATAATGAGATTTTCATATCAGATAAAAGATAAGATCTTTTCTATCAGATAACTGAAATTATTGATTATCAGATCTGATAAGAAATGAGATATCAACTTTGTTAAAATTGTAGCATTCTCAAAATGTAAATTATGCATAATTAGGAAGGAATAAATTATGTTGTAAGTCATATAACTCAATTGTGATATCAGGAATGAAATCAAATGAGTTTAGAATCCATTTGAACTGGAAACATAGGAGCACTTCCTAATAGAGTAAATAGGATTGGACTCAATGGTGCACTGTCCACAGGTATATTAATATATTAATAATATATAAGGATAAATATAGCTCAAAAGCAACTATGCTTAATGGGGAAACCATAGGCTAATACTTTACCCAAATTAGGGTAAATCCCAACCATATTTTAAAATCATCTGGATCTGGAAAAAATATGTCAGTGTACTCTTTAATCAATGAATCTGCAGATTGCTGATTCTTGTAGATGAGAGTTAAACCTTTTTTCACTTTAAAACAAATTATAAAAGAGTTTTTTCAATCCCCAGGTAACGCAAAGTAACACACCCCTGGATGGATTCAACTTAGTCAGTGGGTAGAGTTCTAACAAACAAAATAAGTCAGTTTAAGTTATTTGCATGGATTGATCTTTAAAGTTGGCCATAAATAATTGAAGGGCCCCTGGTAGGCTGGATCCAGCATCTGAGGCAAGTAAGATGTTCTTGAATGGCCAGATTAGGAGCCCCACAAATCTCCACTAAATGATCTGGAAGGATAGTAATTTAAGTCCCAGTGTCCACTAGGTTTTGAGATCTCAGTGGTATAGCTATGCAGTCAGTAGTATACATCAGCATCCCTTCCTGAGCCTCTGACCTGGAAGGTGGCAATTTACCCTTTGGCCCAACTACTCGGTACTCTAGATGCTTGATGTGCTTGATGTGTTCCAGAAAAAACCCCTAGGGTTTTCGTTCCTTTCTCTTTAGCGGTGTACTTAATTACTAGGGGGATGCAATACCCAAAAATAGAGATTATAATTTTTTATAACTCATTTGGATGTCAAATTTAACTAGGAACTGTGTGCCTATGAGAAGGTCATAACCATCATTCTATAGCACAATTGTTTGAGCCAAAACTACAGAAATCTAAACCAAAGCAAAAGGGATGAGTAGGCTTCCAGAGAGTGAGTCTGATAAAGTCGCACATAATTATAATCTAAAGTGTGATCTTGATCTGGAGCAACCTTTATTTATTTTCAGTAGTCAAGAGGAGATAACTTTGACTGGAACTCCAGTATTGACCATGTCCAAAATTTCACCTTATGGACAACTGCTTCAACTTAGGTAACTTAAGTACAAATGTGGGGATCAAGTAAATTGATCTTCTTGGAGTAAGAGGTCCGTAAAGGGCAGAGTAATAAGATATTAACCCTTTATTTGAAGTCAGTGAGTCTGGAACATCAACTTTATCAGGCTTAGATAGGACTTAACATCTGGAGCACAAAGTGTCAACTGATTGAGAGTGAGATGCTGAGTCATCAGCAGAGGGTGCCTTGCGTCCTAAGCTGACTATGCTTTTCCTGCCTTATCACCTTTTTCTTTCAACAGGAGCCCTCTTGATGGCCAAAAATTCACAATAAGAGCAAGGGTCGTGACAGGGTTTTTATATCTGGAATTGTATTACTGCATGTATGTGATTCCAGTTCCCCTTATAAAATGGTTGACACACTTCCGGCATAGGCAAATCCATTATAGATTCCTTAATGTTGAAGATAGAATTTTACATCTTCTTTGCTTTCTGGAAATAAAGCACATGATTGGTACTATGTTGAAACGCTGAGAGGACGTGATTGATGGCATCATCTTGGTTAACTTAATCACAGGATGCAAGGGCCTGAGCTTCTCGATAAATCCTCTCGCAAATTTGATATTGGTTTCGCCACATTTGGGAAGATTTTTATATAAGCCTGTTTGCAGTTAGTGAGAGATATATTACTTTTAAATTTTCTAATAAGGGAAGTCTATAGCCGCTAAATGATAAACGTCATAGTATGACATTGTGATTTTCTCAAGCCTTGCCATTCAAAAATGTATAAATTTGCTAACACCTTTGAAATTCAGCAGCTTGTTCCATTTTACTTTAATACACAAAAAGGTAAGACTGAACGGTTTTTGTCCAAATCCACATACTTCTCCCTAAAAGGGGGTTTGAAATGTCCAACAGGCTCAGAGAGAGCATGGATAGTCAGAGAGGAAGGTCATTTGGATTCAGTTGGCTCCATGGTACCTATGTCATGATGAGGGAAAGCCATATCAAATTGGCGAGGAACTCATCCATATCATCCTGGAGAGCGGTGTAGCAGTCATTGACACGAGTAAGTGGGGCCTTGGTATCTAGGAGTCAATAGAGCTTTTTTATCTCAGTAGATTGAAGTAATGGTTGAGCGGAGAGAGTATCTTGTTTAGCCTCAATTATTTGTTGCTCTGCAGTCATCCTCTCAAGATAATGATTTACTTGAGCCTGGTTAGAATTCTGGGAGTCAAGCAAGCGTGAACAGGTTTCAGTAATTTTTCACAAAACTGTTTTACAAAGAGATCAAGGTTAGATCCATATCAAGATGATTCCCTTCTGTAGTCATCTCTGCTCCTTGGGCCATCTTTAGTAGTTACCGTTCAAGAGTCATAATCCAAGTTTCACCTTTTTTCTTCAAATGAGGATCCAATAGGCATAGAGGTCCAAGGGCCGCAGGGACCTTCAAGCCCAGGTGGACTTGTTCCCTTTCTTTCCCACTAGGGCCACTAGCGCCAGGAGATACTTTTTAAACAATAATTTTCTAAATAGGTGGTATATCGGTTTCTTTTCTCAACTGCTTGATATGGGTAGCTAAGGCGGTGACTTGGAAATCAGTGGTTTGTCAATTCTCAGAGATTTGGCTAATGAGATTAGACAAAGCACATTACACTCGTTGGTCCATATTGGTAGCTGCATGGATCATCCACCTGGAAAGCTCTCCCTGCAGATATCAGATAATTTCATTGTCACTCTGAGCAAAGTGACATTTAATTCATTAATCTCCCAGCAATTGTCCAAAGTGGCCTCACGATTGTCATAACAAAAATTAGATGCAGCTTATACAATTCATAAGCTGAGTGTGAACTTGTTAAAACACTTGAAGTTGCTGTTGGATTTCCAGATGGTGTAGACCAAGTAGCTGTGTTTTGGTGTAAAGCGGGATGAACAGATAAATTAGAGGTAGGTTTCCATTTGAGCTACTCCTGCCTCATTGCCAGTAAAATCAGGAGAGAAAAAGATGTTGCATGATGAGAGCAATCTGTGCAGAGCGACTATGGATAGATCTCCACCAGGGGTGATAGTTCCGGCCAGTAATGCTGAAATGGTGTCAGCAACCACAGCAACCTGAAATTGGTAAAGTGAATCATCTGTGGCTGATATAGTAAGAGTCATGGTTGCACTGAATTAAAGCTCTCAAGTGTGAGGTAGAAGCGTACCTTAGTTGTTGGTAATGACCCATCTGGTCAAGATCAATTCTACTCCATATTTGTAGGGCTGTTGTCGCTGAAATTATTCATCCTGAAAATAGGTCTTCGCCAGGTAGCCTAATAAGGACTTGACGGAAAGCACCAATTTTGGGATTTTTTTGTTCAATTTGAAGGTCAAGTCCTTCAAAGGCTACTCAATTACTAGCCAAATGTAGCTCTAGCTGAATCTATTAGAGGTTTCATTTTCCCTAAATCAATATCTCAATGGAAACGGCGTCGTTGAGGCAATCTCTGTTCATAAGAACTTAATGAATTTCTGTTTTTCAATAGGCGAAAACTCTATTTATTCTAACTAGGCAAAACTGAAGGTATTTTTATTGATTAAAAATCAGAGATATTAAAGGTTTGCAAGAAATTTGGGATTGAGTAGGATAGAATTTGCAAAAAAATGGGATCAAGTCAGATATGGAGATTTCCTGATTGGTGCAGCAGAACGCAAAGGCTTATGACATACACATTTCCTATTGAATGAAGCGGCATATTATGGAGTTCTCTGAATTTCATGATCTTTGTCAGATGAATCAGAATCTTTAAAAGTATATTGGAGAATTCAAAAAGGGTTTGGAATTTCATGCGCTCATTTAGGAGTTTATTGTCCTTATTGTTATCAGTATCTGTTAAACTTTGGATCTCCATTGGTCATGTTGCAGATTAAGTCACGTTCAGATCTCACTCATATCAGCACAACTCTCATTAACCTGACAGCAATGAATGCTGTTCTCATTGTGGCGCTAAGGAAAGAGTTGGGAGTAGAATTATTTATATGTAAATTTCTTTAATTTACTAATTAAAAGCAGGAACTTTCATAAGAGATATAATTTAAATAGTGATAAATTTATTTTATTGGTCTCTAAGAAGAGCTTAAGGGATAGTTTCCTTTATTTAATTGTCTGGTGTTCTCAAGATCTCTTGCGTCAAGAGTGGAAGGGATAATTTTCATTGTTTTCAGAAATTGCAAACACTTTGGATTAGAGTTGAAAGGATAGTTTCCCTTATTGTCTGGATTTTCTCAAGAACCTTCTCTGGGGTTAAGGAAAGTTGCCAGTACCTGTCAATAGGGGAAACCTAAGTAGATCTGTAGCTTTAAAAAAACTTATCTGGGTAACAGTCTTCATACTTTATTACTGACTTACATTATAAAATTATTTAATTGACTGTTGACTATTTCACACTTAGAACCTGTGAAGTAAACCTAAAAAATCTACAACAGTCAAATGGCTATTTTTACAATCCTGAATTAATTGGGCGTTTTTTAGTATTGATGCTTACAGTGACTATACCAAGACTTCCCAAGCTTATGTTACATGGAAGTTAAATAGAGAAAAATTAGCTTAGTTTTTAAATTTTCTGCTACCAAATATAAAGGCTTGGTAACGCAACTTAACAAAGGAATTGTGAGTCTAGGTTATCATTTTAGAAATATGGAGTGTCAAGAGAGAACTGTCCATTGATTGTGGGTTCTTAATCAGCAACAATCTTTATACAGACTATAAAGCGACGTCCTACCAAAAAGAGTCTTATATGAGAAAAAAGAAGGGGTTTAAGATCATCTGCGCATCTGAGAGTGAGAGTGGGATTTCTATGCTGTTATACTATTATACAAGCGAGTTAGGCGGAGGTTTCACCCAAAAATAGTCTCTCAGTGAGAGGCTAGCAGGTGGAATTCCTTTATAGTACTTTTAGTAACACAATAATCAAGATAATGATTAAAAAAGCTAAAAGTAAAGCTGTTTTTAATAGACATTATTATAAAAGTTTTGAATAAAATTAACATAAAACCCTATCAGTAGCAGAGTGCTAGGTTTTTGGGTTGAGCAGGTGTGGGTGAGCTTAGATGAACAACAATATCCAAAAAATAAAATGATCATATTCCTAGAGAATCCAAATGGGTTTGCACAGCCCATTTCTGATAAAAGATTACAAGCAAATATAATCATCTGCATATTTCAGAAGGGTTCATCCTCAGTTACAAATGTTGGATTTTGCTTTGATGCTACCTGATCTTGACTCAATTTATTCTCAAAGCTTACCTTACTTGTACAACTTAGGGCTTATTTGAGTTTATTTTAGAAAAATCATTCCATCTGGTATTACACAAGTATATTATTTTACAGATGCTGCCCATGTTGGATCCCTCTGTTTGGTGAGAAATTTAGATCCTGCACTGACCATATCATACGTATACTTATAAATTATACAATATTGGCCAATTTTTATGCATATATTGTTTTGTAATACAGACATAATAATTGTTTTTGGCTTGAGGAATTGTATTGGAGGTTGGCGTGGACAAAAAAGGTTGGACGGCAGCTGCCTATCTCTCATCTAGAGTGTGCCCTAAATCATTGAGTTGGGTATAATGTAGAGCCTTGTGAAAGCCGCTCTTACTAATTCTTAAGAGTTACAATATCCTAGCCAATTTGGTAGCTGGGTCCTGGAATCTTACATTATTTGTCCAAATTTTATTATACCACTTATATCCAAATGTATGCATCCCTCACCTCTGTGTGGATGTGTTTTTAACTCAATGAGTGGGGGATAGAGTACTTCATGGTTTTTTACAGGTAAATGTTATATGTAGACAAAAGGAATTACAATGTGACCAAGAAAGAGTGCTAAGAAGTAATTATGCATGTAAAAAGTTTAGTGTTTAAATCCACGGCGTTGCATGTGGTTTGACCAACCATCATTTAATTTAATACTATTTAATAAACATATTTTAATAATAATTAGGGTAAAATTTTTAGGTATAAGAAGTCTTGAGTACACAGCACTCAACTTCATAATGAGTGTCTAAAGTTGTATTAGATTACTTTTGGTGCTGTTGGACATTCTCCTTTTCAATCTAAGAAAAAGAATGTTGGAGGTATTAGTTTTCCCAATTCTGCTACTATGATTGGCCCATCTCCTGCCCAATCATCAAAAAATAATGAGGATTACAATGATATGAGTGCCAACGGCGAAAAGACCTTGGCGGATTCTCAGTGGAATCTTAACCACTGGAAAAATACAATTTATCATAAAAATTGGCTTAAAAAGGTAATAATTAATAATAGGGTTACTCCAACTCCTCGGTCAAATATGAGAAGTATAATATCACACGGATCCAAATCTCTGCAAGGCAAGAAGACTTTACCCATTAATGATTGGGTGCAAGTTAGCCAATCATTACCATCTGAGTCTAACCACCACCAAGGTGCAAAGATTTTACTCAAGGATAATAGGGTAAAAATTAGCCAATCATTACCATCCGAGTCTGACCACCACCAAATTACCAATTATTACCATTTGAGTCTGACCACCACTAAGGTGAAAAGATTTTACTTGCTGGCGATTGGATACAATTCAAGTCATTACCGCATGGGTAGGTTTTACCTCTAAAAAATTTTCATTTTTGATCTGATAGGCTAAAAGCCTATATTTCCTAATGTAGATAACTGAGCTTTGCATTCTTTTGCCTTGAATACCCCTGGTCTCAAAACTCAAACTAGTTTATATAGGAAAAGCTAGTATTGATAAAGGGACCTTTTTTGGTTTTGCCCTGCCTGTATAATAAAAAACATAAAAAACCTTAATAAGTGTTATTTTATACTTTTATTAAAAAAGTAAATATCTCACTTAAAATATATTATTTGTAGCATACATTGGCAGATCCCACAGGTGCTTTACCCTCAGCATCATAAATTTATATATACAGTGGATCAAATCCTATACCACACCAGTTCAAATTCTACTACCTTGATCTAATAATCGCTTTGGCTCTTGGCCTCAGCATTTATATCCACTCTGATTTGACTATATTTTTACCCTCCATTATGTACCACATGATGGTGTAAAATATTCAGATAAAGGATTCATTTTTTTATTGGGGCCATAACCAGAACCTCAAATGCAATCAGCTGATCATGACTATACTGTAAATATTCCAAGCCTTAGTGATTCATTCCATTAGCCTAATTTAGATTATTTCGCTATTCTACAACTTTTTGTGCTATTTAGTATATATAAAATGCAACAATAGGAATGCTAGTGGAAGGGGCATATTATGGCTGAATTTTAATGGTAAAGGTATCTTTGCCTACGTTGTTGGAGAGACCCTGGCACAAAGAGAGGATAGCATAGCGAGCTTTCAAGCATTTGGAAGTAAAAAATACTATATTATGATCCTAATTTATTTTCTATTTATAAATACTTCTTTCCAAAAAATGTTTTTTTTGCAAGCTTACTAAGGTTATGTCCTCAAACAGTACTATATCATTTTGAGCATAGAAACCTGTGCCTTCAAAATTTGACGCCTAAGCACTAATTTCAACATTGTGTTGCTCACTACAGGAGGCTCACTAATTGGTTCCTTGTAATCAACTTAACTAAGTATGGATCCCATCAACTATGTGGAAGGCTTTCTTCCAGCAGAAGTAGTGAAAAGTGCTGAAGATGTAGTGTCGCCTCAATGGCCCAGAATAACCATTTTGATGACATTTGCAATTTACGTGCAGCTTTAAATGCCCATATTGATCAACTCTTTCTTATTTTACTTGCCAAAACCTTCAAGTAATGATACTATCTAAAAATTACAAAACATATCAACGCTACCTCGTTAAGTTGGATGTAGATATGACCAGAGCTGTTCACTATGATACAGAATTGTATCAAATGATGGAGGCTTTTAAACTTAGAGTAAAATATAAAGCCAAAAGATCAGGTCTCTGGTGAATGAGAACGTCAACAATAAAGTGAAATTTTTGATTGCTACTCAAAGAGTAGATAGTATGGAAGTTCTTTTGCAGGCGGAGCGCAACCATGTTGCAACTTTTTGGGATCTTTTTAATAGTCAATCTTGCAGTCAACCGGATAATATTATTGGTGAAGATCACAAACCTTTTCCATTGGAAGGAGATATTGAAAGCGATGAATCATGATGTATACAGGAGGAGCCTATGGTTTTTACCTCATCTCTGGGCGTCGTGGTGTCAGCCCATCTGGATATGATGGTGACTCCTCCCCCTGAGCAATCTGACCCAATTTAATTGTGAACCTTCCGTCCAACCTACATATAATTACACTTTTAATCCTTCACAGGATCCTGTAAGTGCTTCTACTTGGGCTGTTTTAGAGGTTCAAGGCTGATTTATGCTTATGTCTCGTTTCTGCCACTCAGGAAGTCATCTAGGATAAACTAAGGGCCGTTAGCCTTACCAGCATAATCCACAGTTTATGCTAACCTTATCACCTTACCAATATTTGATAATAAGGTGAAAGTGCACAATTTTATGAGTCTCTTTGTAATTAGTATGGCCGGGGCATCTGATAACATTATGGTGGCAACAGTAAAAAACTCGCTGGGCTCAGAAATCCTGTAATTAATTATGACTAATTTACAGAAGAACAGCATTACCTACCGCAATGCTGATGAACTTATCATTAGGGAGTTTGGTGACCAGAACATTTGACCACCCGCAAGACTTAGTTTCTGTACAATAATTTGAAAAAGATGATACTGTGAAAACTTTAGGGAGCGTTTTATTTGGAAGCACAGAATTTCTGGTGTTAAATTATCAAAATCTTGATGCACAAATCACACTATGCCATTCCTATGAGACTTACCAAGTTTTGTATTGGGTGATAATTCATGTTTTAATAAAGATACACAATATCACTCGGGTGGTGAATTAACTCTAGCGGTACACCATTTATTTTTTGGAACCCAACAAGAGTTATCTCGAGCTCATGAGATGTAGCCTTGGCCCATATCCCTAAAAAAGGATTTACCCCCACCATATGACCTTCATTTGGATTAGTCTAATGTTAGTCAGATTACTTTTAACTATTGCAAAAAATGGGTCATTATGTCAACTGTTGTCCTAGTTTAAGTTTTAAACCCCAAAATCATGCTGTGAACCCTGTGGATGATGATGAAGTGGTAAAAAAGGCAGAGTATAATTGGGTTTTTTACTTTTGCCTTCACTAATAAAATACTGGTAATAAATGGTAAAACCCCCTTCCATGAGATGAATATATGATTACTCCATGTTAGCTTCGCCAGTTCTGTTTCAACATATATTTTTGTAGAGGTGACCACAACACACTTTAAAAATGTTCCATTGAGTTAACAGAAGAGTTAGTATTAAAGCCATATGTTCAACAGTTGGAGCTACTTAGTTTTTCCATCCTTCTAGTGAGACTTAAAAGTTGACTGGGGTTTAAATGGCTGTACTACTAATGCCTTAAAAGAGCCCATTCCTTAGCTATGAAAAGAACTTCATAATTCTTAGGTACAGCGGACAACGTGGACTTTCTTGCAATAAATCCTACTGATACTTATTTCTATGAGTGTAATATTATTAATGTTATAAAATAGGAGGTATTTGAGAGATATGCCAACGGATTGTTTGCACAGGGTTTGACCCACTGAGCAATTAGGACCAACGATATGATGATAGTTGTCCTTGACACAGCAGAATAAACTTATAAATAAATAGATATGGAGCACTCGCTCCCTTAACTCTCTTTTTATTTAATATATTAACACAGCGGATTCTCGCTGTTATCTCACTCTAAGACTACTAACAGCCTTCTTTTCCAAAATCATCTCATCCTGCATGTATGGTAATGACTTTGGATGGTATCACTTTCATGGCTTAGTAATTCACTTCGCCATATCTTATTGGTTCTGCCAATTATTCATTCATCAAATTACAATCGCCCAATTTGGCCAATTTCCCAACAACCCAATATCGCCTTATTTTGAGGCACTCAATTAATCATATTCATAACAACTCGGCGGATTCCATCTGTTCCACAATATCAACTTAGGGATTATCATCCAGTCATATTGAAATCATGATATTACCCCCTCCTTGACTGGATGATAAGGATCCTATTGCTTATATGCCTGGAGGAACTTCACAGGAACTCAGTTAATGATCTGACCACTTGTAGGATCCTTGATGGTATATTTGTCAACTCCAGTTTTCTCTATTACTTTAAATGAACCAATCCAAATACTAGCCAGCTTGTGCTTCCACCCAAATCCATGTTGGTCATGAAAGAGAACCATATCGCCTTCCTTGAATGGCACCAGCCCAATATGACGTTCCTGATCAGCAGTTTTATTCCTAATCTTCTTAGCCAAGCTGAAGGTATATGCTTTGTTTTGCAGTTTGATCAGAATGTTTGCAAGGTTAGTCAAATAGTGGTGGGGTTCTAGTCCACCGGTGTTTTCTACACACGCATAAAGCAACGTTGGGAGAGCTGGATGTCAGCCATATAGTAATTGGAAGGGACTCTTCCCCGTGGCAGAATGGTAACTAATGTTATAAGCAAACACGGCGGTGGAAAAGAGAGAGCTCCAATTGGAAGGTTAGTATATTACTAATTTTTGTAGTATGTTCACCAGAATTCCATTCACCTGTTCGACCATTCCGTTAGACTTGGGGTGGTATGGGGTCATTAAAACCCTGCAGATTCCCATAAGCTCGTTCAGCTTGGGGAGGATGCGCAAGGTGAAGTTGGTTCTGTTATCAGTGAGAATAAACTGAGGGCAGCCATGCTGCTGAACAATGCATTCCAACATGAATCTGGCCACAATAACTGCCCCCAAGTCTCGTATTGCCCTTGCTTCAACCCACTAGGTCAAGTGGTCAATAGCAACTTGTTGAGAATTTTACATTCTCTATACTAGGTGACTCCATTAGTGTGCCAGGGCAAACAGTATGAAGACTGCTGGCCCTTGCTTTTTACAATCATTGGCAACCTTTCCCTAAGAATTTGCAGGGCAACCCACCAACCCAGCAGACCAAACAACTTCTCCTTCTGAGGCTTAACCACTCGTTATGGCTCAGAGGTTCTCTTTGGAACTTGTCTAGCAATTTTGGTTCAGCGGCCTCTATTGACTCCCTCAGGGTTTCTCCCCTTCAATCTTTCCAGTTCATCATTGTGGCTGCTAGTTAATTAGGTTCCCATGGGGTTTCCATCTAGTTCAAGGTTGGGAGTTGGTTGTGCCAACCACTGCAGGTGTTTTAAACCAGCACCTAACAACTGGGGACCTTGAGTCCCACCCCTACAAGCTAAGATAACTACTGTTAATTAAAAACTTAATAAAGATGGGAAGACAGAAGATAGATTTATTAAGAAGGAGATCAAACTATTTATAGGCATTTCTTGCCTATCCACATCATTGGCATTTATGCCAGCATCATCAGTACTCACTAATGATTCTCCCTGCTTAGTATTTGTCAGCACTCTCACTGGCAATACTTGTCATCCTCAAATGTCCATGATTACATTGATCCTTGATTTGTCATAATCTGAATTAAATAAATATGTTGACATACTCAGCATAAGTCGCCAGTGCTAATTTAAACCCAAAATACTGTCAGGGATTCCGCCCAATACTCTCACAAAGTCAAAATATGATTTGACTTTATTTAATTAATATTAAATGGATTGGCATCCTTGGCATAAGTTGATGGACCTCCGAGATCTGACTTTCTGCTGGAAATCCCACAATCGTTTTTCACATGGAGTTGGTGCAGGGATAAAAGCTGAGCTTAAACATTTTTTACTAGTTGGTTTGACATCCTCAGCATAAGTCGCTGGTGTCAAAATTAACTGAAAACTATCGGGATCATCTCCCAATACCTTTTTGATGTCAAATTTAAGTAATGTGTCATCTTAATTGATAATATTAATTATCTCAACATCCTTGGCCTCAGTCACTGGTGTTGAGACCCACCAATTTTCTATTGGGCATGATGCCCAATAATTTCTTGATCCTACAGATCAAGTCAGCTCAACCCAAATGAATGGGGCGCACAAATTGGGGTATATCATAAAATAATGAATCAAAATTAGCTAACTAATCAGCAATCATCCCCAATTAATTATTATACTAATTTCATTAATATGTGAGAAATAGCACCTGGTTAAAAATTCAACACCACTAGAATGTACTTACAATGGTTGGCTCCTGTTGGCAAGGGGCCAACGATATCAAGGGAGATTGTGTGCAAAGCAAAATATGGTTTCACTAACCAATATGATGTTGTATGGTGGAATAGCTTCTCCACTTGACACTATTGGTAACAGGAAATAATTTTGAGCACATCAAAACTCATACTTTCTCAATAGTACTGGGGCATAACAACTCCATAGGCTTATACACTCCACCATGCCCAACTGCTCTGTGTGTGCTCATAATGATTCTCAGTCATGCTGAGGGGCATGGGAAATTCACTGTGTAAGCCAATTCATTTGTACAGTTCTCCATTCTGTTGGAAGGTATTCGTGCACATTTAATTTGACACCTTGATTACTTGGGGCAGTTCATTGTCATACTTTCCGCTGAGCATCTTATCATACATCATGTCACTGAGGTCTGCTGTCACTGCAACAGTCAGTAATTGAGATAAACAGTCAGCGTTCTGATGCTTCACTCCAAGCTGATGAAGAATCTCAAAATCATAAGCCTGTAACTTGAGAGCCCATTGAGCCAACCATCCTTCAGGTTCTTTGAGGTTCTGCAACCAGCATAATGATGTGTGATCGGTAATGACTTTAAACTTTAACCCATGCAGATAGACTCTAAATTGCTTATATGCATAGATTACTGCTAAGCACTCCCACTCAGTCACAGTAAAATTATGCTCATGACAGTTAATACTTTGACTAAAGAATGCAACAGGATGTTCCTCTCCCTCATCATCTTTTTGAGAAAGTACTGCCCCAACAGCAGAGAGGGATGCATCCATCTGAATGATAAACTCCCAGTTAAATTTTGGATATCACAACACCGGTGCGCTGATCAATGCCATACAGAGTGTATTAAAAGTGTATTGACGACGTTCCATCCATTTGAACACAGCGTCTTTTTTTAATAACTCAAATAGCGGCCCTTCAATACAACTAAAATTGGGATAAAGTGCCAGTAGTAATTGACCATTCCCAAAAATACCTGTATGTTGCACTTACTATTGGGAGTAGTCATATTGCTGATGGCCTCCACCTTAGCCGGTTGTAGTTGCAGCCCTTTTGAGTCTAACACAAGCCCCAGATATTTCAGCTGATCTTTGTAGAAGTTACATTTTTGAGGTTTATTTTAATGTACACCTCAGCCAGCTGGCGTAATACTGCTTCAAGGTGGTCTAGGTACTCCGAAAAGGTTCAAGAGAAAACATTAAAATCATCAAGGTATACTAGAACGCATGACAGTTTCAGGTCGCCAAGAATAGTGTCCATGGCACGCTGAAACGTAGCTGGGGCGTTGCACAGTTCATGAGGCAACTATGTTGGTTAAAAAAGGCCTTTAGAGGTGATCACAGCGCATTTTTACTGTTCCACCAAGGGTAACTCGATTTACCAATAGCCTGATATAAAGTCCATCACAGAAAAGAAACGGGCACCCCCTAATCAGTCCAGAGTGTCATCAATTCTGGGCAAGGGATACGAATCCTTTTTTGTAATACTGTTGAGCTTCTGGTAGTCTATTACTACACGGTTGGTGCCATCCTTCTTTTTACAATTAGAACAGGCAAAGCCCATGGGCTTTTGGATGGTTTGAGCATCCATTGTTCTAAGAACTTGTTGATTTCCTCAGTAACCACATCTTCCACTGCCCAAGAATGGTGGATCAGCCGAGACCTTATAGGAGGATGATTGCCAGTATCTAATTGATGGACCACCCTCTGAGCACACCCTAAATCGTGATCATCGACAGTAAAAATCCCCCTATATGTCTGAAATAAAGCTATTGCTTGGTCTTTTTGTTCATCCAATAATCCCGTTAAATTACTACATGGTACCACTGTTAGTACATCATCTGATGTTTTGACTGGTAGACCAAATTCGTCCAATGATCTGAAATCATGAACCTGATGGACCTCATCTATGGGAATCAGATGTAGATAAGCTACAGTTTGGTGGCGGCAGATTTGCATTGGTTCACTCTGCAGGTTTACTAACAAAACCTTTATCTCCCCATGTCCCAAAAATATAATGCCTGGGGCCACGTGAGGCTCCAACTGTGATTGCTGATATGGCCCAATAACCTCTCCATAGAGTCTGTCTTTGGAATTTCAACCACCAGCTCAGTGTTCAGTATAGCTTGATGCCCTGATGGAATAGATATAGTTCCAGCTGCTCTTTGGCAACCCTTGATATTCATAAATCATTTGAGGAAGGGCCTGGTTTTACTCTTTGATCGCTGGTATACTGGGATTACTCCATCATAATATTCTAGATTGATATTATCCATATGCACTGAATCATTTGGCACTCCGCTAGAGGTGTGAAGTGAATTGGGATGCACTGACCCAATATTTCAAAAACTCATTTGTCATATCAATGACAGCCTCATAGTGTCTCAAGAAAGCAGTTCTGATTAACAAATCATAATGCCTATTTTGGTAACACTATAGCTTAGGCTACCACAACAAGCAAAACAAACTGCAGCAGAAGCGCACTGTATGCTTCCTCAGAGACCGTATTTTCCACTCCAGCAGTGCCGTATACCATCCATCTGGTGTTCCACATCTGGTTTTAATGATAACTTGGCCACCAATTTGGTAGAGACTATATTGACAGAAGCACCAGTATCTATGATGGCACGGGCTTGGGTCTTAGCTACAACCAGATCAGTGTAAGTACATTCAGAGTAAGACACATCTCAACTGTTTATAACATGTACATCTAAAGAATCCCTGTTTCCAAGGAAACACACAATCCCTTTACCAATTCTGGGGCATTGTTTGATAATAGTTTTAACTGGAAAGGTATGCGCTTACTACTTGTAAAAAAGGTGCATCTGAGGAGGGGTCTAACTTTTCAGGGGAAACTTGGTTGAACATTTGGCACGCATATAGCTCAACCTGCATCGAGGACACCTCTTTTGCTGTATCCATGAATTGCATTTGTGTTAGCATTTACCCCTCCAACTGGCTGCTGGTATAGAAAAGAATCATCATACCAGGAAACACCCGTTGGTTGTGTAAGAATAGGTTCAGATGGGACGTTTTGAGTCAGATTAGCAGAGGTAGAGAGTCCCATCTCTACTCCGCTCTGACTTTTCCCTGATTATACTGCTCCCACAATAGGTATTGAACCCAACAATTATGACAACTCCTAGCCATGTACCCTTGGCTGACCGCATGAAAAGCAATTAACCCTATGAGACCTGCATCCTTAAGTGTTGTAAAACGGGCCACCAAATAAGGTGGACTGGTATTGAACAGTGTAACCAGGCCCATCCTGGGAGGTGAACTGCTGCTGACAACTTGGTTAAAAATGAGGCTGGTGATGATAATAAGGCCAGGGAATGCCAACCAGGTGCTGATCAGGGAGGGATGATTCCTCCATATAAACAAGGCTAGCAGCGGAGGCAATAGGGTTTCTCTCTATACTGGGTTGAGGGAAGGTAGCAGATAGCTGGCGTAGAATTTGAACAAGTTTAAGCAAAGGTACATCGACCTCCCTTATGGAGCTAACGCATTAAAAAGCTCTCAGTATGGTTTCACAGAAGATGTCAACGCTATGATTGTGTCACATTCAGTTAGAACCCCTGCATGAATTAACACATGGGCTTCTGCTGAGAATTGATCAGCAAACGCAGTGAGGGTTTCATTATGTTGAAATTCAATGGTTAAAAAAACTCAGCTTTTCACTGTGACATTTTCACAGATCCGCCAAAAAATCACATCACCATCTCCTTAACTTCATGGTAGTAAACGGAACCAGCTGAGAGGTAACAAATTGACTTGATCAGCAATCCCAACATCCAAAGAAGAGAGCAATAATTTCTCCCTTCGTTAATCTGAAGTACCTTTAGTTACAAACTCAAATCAGCGAAAGAACCCATGAATATTTCCTTCGTGATCAAATGGCGGCAACTTATCACTGTAAACATTCTGAAGCAACTCATCTTACCTTTTTAGCACAGTATCTAACGCGAGTCCAACTCTTCATATGCAACAGACCCAGCACTTCATGCAAGTTACTTATCAAAATGACCTGGATGCAACATGGCTGGCAACTGAGTATTCATTGTATTGTTATTGTTAATGGCCCCCTGTAGTGAGCACCACTGTTATAAAATAGGCGGTATTGAAAGATATGCCGGCAGATTGTTTGCACAGGGTTTGACACACTGAGCAATTAGGACCAACGATATGATGATCATTGTCCTTGACACAACAGAATAAACTTATAAATAAATAATTATGGAGCACTCGCTCCCTTAACTCTCTTTTTATTTAATATATTAACACAGCGGATTCTCACATTTATCTCACTCTAAAACTACTAACAACCTTATTTTCCAAAATCATCTCATCCCGCTTGTATGGTAATGACTTTGGATGGTATCACTTTCATGGCTTAGTAATCTACTTTGCCATATCTTATTGGTTCCGCCAATTATTTATTTGTCAATTCACAAACACCCAATTCGGCCGATTTCCCAACAACCCAATATCGTCTTATTTCGAGGCACTCAATTAATAGTATTCATAACAACTCAGCGGATTCCATCCATTTCACCATATCAACTTGGGGCTTATTGTCCAGTCATATCGGAATCACAACAATTGATATAACTGTAAATAAGCTCAAAGTACGAGATATTGTGGACAATGGGCACTAATTAATATCATGTCTGCTCAACTGGTAAAAAAACTGGGTCTTACTCTGGACATAGATCATTGCAAAATCTATAAGGTTGCTGACCCCAGGCTACAACTTCTGGAACTAGCGTACAGCATGTTAACGCTGCAATTTAGCTCCTTAGTGATTTATGCACCAGTTAACATTTTCCAAATCAGAATTATGCCTTTTTAATTGGAACCTCATATAGAGAAGTTATGGGGTCTAAACTGATAAAGAGGAAACTCTGTGGTAATTAATGAGGCTCTTCTGCTAACTTAAAACCAGAAGGATGCAGCCTCAAAAGCTCTAAAGCAAGTGTTTGGAATCACTGTGTACAAGAACAGTATAAATTAATTAATTATCAGTGGCTATGTGGCTGTACCTAAATCTCACCAATGCAGATTATAGAATTAAAAGATATGCTTATACGCGCTAGCTGTACCTTAACCATTTTGTAAGATCATCAAGTTATGATGGGAACAGAAATTACCTTTACCCTTCTACAAGGTTTATATGGTGAGATAGTTGCACAGTTTGTTAACTCCAAATCAATGCTGGTCGCTGCACCTGGATTTAATCTACCAGATCAAGCTGAAATTCATGTGCTTTTAGATAACCTGTTTCTTATTATGTTTAAGTTAAGCGACATTAGATAGTCAATTTTTCATTTTTTTTTCTTGTTGAAGAGGCTTTAAATATCCACGCGTTTGGAAATCTGGATTTATTTGAGTTTGAGGACAAAGAGTCAATCAGTATGTTTGCTGATACCTTAGAAACGCCTTTCAGGCTTGTTGGAAGATGAAAAGGATCAAGCGCGGCCTTATTTGACAAGTGAAGTAATCTTTTTTTTGTGAAAGACAACTACGATTTGGGTTGTTCACATGGTGTGCTGCACCAAATCAATACTGGTAATCATCTACAAATTCTCCTTTTTCCTATATGATGTTCCAAGGTGGCAGATAAAGTCATTAGCTAAAGAATCAATCAACTTATGCAGCAGGGGATGTTAGTGCCTTCCAGGGGCCTTGGGCCACCCCAGTTTTGGTTTGTTAAATAAAGAATGATGAGTCAAATTGAGTGATAATAGATTATTGAAACTCAACAATATTACAAGAAAGAAAAATTCTTTACCCCCATAATTTCAATGAACTGGACCGGTTGAGCAGCCCACAATACTATTTAGCTATAAAATTCAATCTCTTATTGGCAGATTGAGCTGCCAAAAGAGAAACAGGAGAAATTCACTATGATCACAGCTCAGGGTCTATACCAAGCCACTATGATGCCGCAGGGGTTATGTAACGCCCCTGTGACACTCCAGTACTATGTAATGCATCTAAAAGGGATTTATAATCTCTTGTTTCTTAGTTTAATTAGATAATCTAAATGTTTCTAGAACATTTACAGAGCATCTGCAGTATTTAGAGGAAGTTTTCCGCCAGTTAGCCCAGACCAATTTGAAATTTTAATCTCATAAGTGCAATTTCTTTTGTGAACAACTTGAGTATCTGAGGGTTTCTATTGGCAAACAAGGCTTATGACGCCATCCAGTTTAGGTTGAGGCTATCAAAAAAGTCACAACCAAGTACAAGTGTGACATTCAGGTAACTTTTGGGGATGATCAGCTATTATCGGCAGTTCATGAATAGCTTTAGCAAAATAGGCAAGTCAATATTTCACCTCTTCAAAGTAAAAATACATAGGAATGGATGAAAAAACTTTCACCTCGCCCTTTATCAATCATGAATTTGCTTAACTGAAACTCTAATACTAATGTATCTAAGTTTTTATAAACTGTTCATTATTCATACAGAGGTACCCTTACTGCGATAGGGCGGTGTTATCTTAGTTCAATAATGAAGGGGAAGAACACCCATCGCTTACTGCAGTGTGACACTGTATATACATGAACAGAATTATATTATTACTAAAAGGATGTCTAGCTGTCATTTACGCCTGTAGACAATTTAAGTATATATCCATGGTGTTCATTTACTGTGGCAACTGACCATGCTTATTTACACTGTTTAAAGAACCTAAAGAATCCCAAAGGACAGTTGGCCCACTGGGCTTTGAAATTACAAGTGCATGATTTTGAAATTTAACACTTTTCTGGCGTCAAGCATCAGAACGCGTATGGACTATCCCAGTTACCTATTGTGGCTTTACTGGCTGATAATGATAATTAATTATTTTTTATAAGGGTTACTCATCTATACAGTAATGAGCCTATTAAGATTCAACGAATGTTGGACAAACCACAAATGATACTTTTTTAAAATGTTATACTATATAAGGATATTGATGAAGAACCCTTTTAGCTCCCTAGGCCTGCCAAGTGGATGGATTTGATCAACTGCTCACAAGGAAAAGGGCCATGGTAATATCAGAAACCCCTTAAACAACTAAAGACCTTTTTGTTATTGGGATTCCACGTTATACCTTATCCATGAGACCCTCAGCTGCTACCAAGATGCCAAGTGGAAGCCCATTATTAAAAACCCACATAGTTTTAATTAATTAAACTTAACATTGCCTGTAGCACTGTCCAAATAAGGTAGTGGGGCCCTTGACCAACATTCTGGTCAGTTTAAATATATCATCGTGACCATTGATCACCTAACCAAGTGGGTGGAGGCCAAGGTAGTCAGGAACTTAGGGTCCATATTTATGGCTAAATTATTATCAAAGATGTTATTTATTGAAACAGATGCCCCAGTTTCTTCTGAAGGCTATTGTGACCAATCTTAAGTCACAAATATGATCTAAACTTAAAATCTAATGGATATAATAGGGGTACTATCTATGCCCTAAGACCCAAAGACCAATTGCCCATTAAACGGGTGAACAGTACCATTGTTGGGATTCAATGTAAGTTATTTACAGTCAAAGCGTCCAATTGGAACCTTTTTCTTCCTTTCACCAAATTTGCTTACACCATTGCATATTGATCGGCCACTGGGAACTCCCCATTTGCTTTACTATCTGGAAAGTAGCACACGTTGTCCCCACTTTTATATTCATGTGTTGCAAAAGAGAATATGAGTTTTAGTATATACTTAATAAGCTCACGTAATTTTATTTCAGTTACAAAGTTATGCTTAATCAAACGCTTTAGCTCAGAAGGCTAATGATGTCACAGTTAGTGACACTTACCTAGGGTAGAACGCCCTATTGAAGCCAGGTATAAGAAGCCTTTGTTGTCAAGGCCAGAACCCTTGATGGACAATAAAATCCTCTGTTAAATTCTGGGTACTTCACCGATTGATAGTTTCAGAGGCTAACAGTACAAGTTCGATATTTCACAATTTGCGTTGTCTGATAATAGATGATATTTGATTGATAAATAGTATGGCGACTATTATTTATAGTTGATATTAACCCCAAAATGGTCCAACGCTAAACCTGTACTTTCCCACAAAATACTGTTGATGTTGACTGTAGAGGCTTCTTCCCTTATCCGCCTAATTTGATCCACTCTCAAATTAAGAGGTTTACGGCCTTTCTTCTTGTCACACAGAGTCTGAAGAGATACCTGTCTAAGTTCAGCTTCTCTTCTAAGGACCCTCGATCCTTACTCATTATATGACAAAAGAGTTTTCAATTATTGTATACAACAACAATATTTTCCTGAAGAAAAATAGAACTTAAAACAACATTGAATTCTAACTAACTCCTTTTTAGTGTCTTTATTAATGTGAATTATCATTGAATTTAAAGAGAAAATTTGGAGCTCAACTCTTGGTTGGCGCCTCAGCCTTGGCGCCGTTGTCATTAGACTTCTCTCTGACATCATTAGCGATGTTCTTCTCCATCTGGTTAGGATTCCCCGTTGAACATCCTCAAAACCTAAAGCGGACAGAGTCAGAAAACGTGTCCCTAAAGTTTCCCAATAAATCACAGTGAACCAGCCATATTTGGTTAATGACCTGCTTAGGTAATGGGACTCTTTGCCCATTATGATGGTCGCAAACCAAATGGTCAATTTGCTAGTTGCAGGTGTCATCACTCGCCTCGCAACTGCTACTCAAATTCCCAATTTTAAAGTGATGAAACTCAACCAATCCCAATTGGTACACCGGATAGTTATTCATGATCAACTATCAGATGCCCCATTTCATCAGCAACTCTGCCCGACGAGATCTTAAGTTCTTACCTGGATTAATCTGAATGGATTCAAACCTGGAGAATTACCAAAAATTCTTAAGCATTATTAATCCAAAATTGGTGTCAACCGTTATCTAATACATTTGCCATCAGGAATTATCCCCTAGCAATCCAGGTAATCTAGGAGGCTGGAAAAGTGGGCAAAAATTACAAAACATCCCCCCTCTTGGCTAGATTTCCAGTGAGAATAGTATTGAGACAGGAGAATGCCGCCTCAGACTAAGTTGAATATTTCTTTATTTCTAGCAGAGCACAGCCAATCTGAACTCAACGCTGCTCAGGAAAACCTTTGGCACGCGGTTCTCTTCCTTTTCCTCCTCACTACTGCCTCCTCATAGCACGGTCCTCATGACCCACTGTTGTGCCAGGCTGATCAATTTACTCGTGATGATGCTAGTTCTGGAAGGCTGGTTTTCACCCCAGTCAGGACATACGACCTGTTGTCATATTTAGGATCTTAGTTCAGCATTCTTAATTTCCTGATTTCCCTCCTCATCCTTGACAGGAGATCTCTGCCATTGATTTTGTCTCACTCACAATTATTTTGAATTATATTCAGGGAAGGCCAACAGGGGATGGACACTTCCAATAAGACACTAAAAACATAAACTTCAGCGAGAGGAGGGCACCCCAGAGAAGCAAAAGCTATCTCCTGTTGCCAGCGGGAGCGCCAAGAGAAGAGAGGGGGAAACCTGTGCAGGGGCTTGCGCCACTATTGAGCACGTATGAAAAGGGTCTGAAACTATGAACCAAACTGGGAACCAGGATGAGACCAACTGGTGGCGACGTGGTGGGAGGTTCTAAACATCCACGCTTGAAAGTGGTCCACTAGGTGCGACTGGAACCGGCGTAGAGCTTCCTGGAGGCTGGGGGTGGAGCCTGCAATAGCATCTAAGACAATCGTGTGTATAGTCCATATAGCGATTGCAACTACCAAGGCATGGAGGGAGGGTGGAAGAGGGGAAGCCATGGATAAAGCAAACATGTCCTTAGACAGGCTGAAGGGCTGTTCCTGATCCTGGAGAAACAGGCGTTGCAC
Source organism: Massospora cicadina (assembly GCA_022478985.1). NCBI lineage: Eukaryota > Fungi > Entomophthoromycota > Entomophthoromycetes > Entomophthorales > Entomophthoraceae > Massospora > Massospora cicadina. The sequence goes on from JAKSZP010003960.1 coordinate 251,835, forward strand.
CTCAGGCCATATTGATTTAAATGGAGGAAACTATTTCAGGCGGTGAACCAGCGTTCCATAATGGCCACACATGGCACAGGATGAGTGCAAAGCGTTAGAGCGTTTGGCATTATGGTATACCTATCTCAAGCAGTGCCACACATGAGAACATGTATGCGGTTGCAGAAGAGGGTGGTGGGCGTACTTCCAAATGGCTTTCTGGATATCTAAGGGGTATGGGATGTCCATCATGTCTAGGTATTCCACCCTGGCCATGGTAAGGGGTCGCATGGGTATCACTCCGTTTAGAATAAGAAGTCCCTGTACCTCCTGGGTGAACCAAGGAGAGAGACGCCCCCTCTGGGCGGTGTGCCCACAGATGCAAATACTTCACTCAGCGCTCCGCATGGAGAGGAGGATCCTTTTGTGGTGGGGCAACGTCCCATGTGGGCCCGCAGCAGAAGGATGTGAGGCAAGGTACTTTAACAGAGAGTGTGGGTGGGACGGATTGATGAGGCCCAGGGCACAGGAGAAGTTGGAGAGGCTGTGCAGGACCAGTGCTGTGCGAGATTTTAGGGTTAGTAACGGCAGTGACCCAGGTGCCAAGGATTTAAGCAGCACGAGCCTCAAAGTTGAGCAGACCCATACCACCACTATGGCGAGGGCCAAACATGACATCCAGGTGCACCAAAAGTGGGCGGCATAACCAAAGCCACCCTTGAAGAAGAGCATATTTTGACTTGAAGAAACTTGGGGAGAAAGCGATGACATGGGCCCCAAATAAAACTTTAGAGAGGATCATAGAGCTGGCTAGCACTACCCTGCCTGTAAGGGGGGTCTGACGGGCTTTTAGGGAAGCTATGCATTTTGTAACGTTGTCTAAGAAAATGGTTTTCCATCACCGTTTAGGCGTACCCTCCTGCCTCCAGCCACACTCCCAAATGGCTACAGGGCCAACGGTAAAGCGTGGCACAAAGGGGAGTATGAGCGGGGCGGAATGAGGTGAACAGGGCAAGTGATCCCATGAGTAAGATTGAGAGGCAGGTAGGAAATGAGGCGCTGGGGCCCAGCGGGCTTGATACCAACAAGGTAGAACAATTTTGGCTTTGTTGGCGTTGAGTGCTGCATTACTTACTCTGGAGTAAACCTGGATAGTATCTTCAAGCGCTCATGCATCATGATTGTTAGACACCCTAACCACACAATCATCAGCAAACGCCAACATCTTGACAGGGTATTGGCCTTGCACATGGACCCCAGTAAGGCGAGTATTCACATCCCGAAGAAGTGGGTCAATGATGAAGTTATACAAGAGTGGGCTAAGTGGGTCCCCTTGGCGCAGACCCAATTGGGGGCGGACTACATCTTTGAGGAAGCCAGGGCCACGCACAGCCATTGCGGTGGACTCCGTTAGCAACATCACCCAACTGATGAAGTGAGGGGGAGGCGGAACTTGTGGGGGCAGGCTCTGAGGTACTCCCAGTTGACTCTATCATAGGCCTTCTGCTGGTCTAAAAATACAAGTGCTCCAGCAGCGTGGATTGATAGACGCTGGCTACGGTGTGTATATTGTCCCAAATTGACCTTTTGGGGATAAAACCAAATTTTTCAAGGGACATGAGGGCAGAGGCACCAACACAAAGATGGTTAGCCATGATTTTGGTAAAAATTTTATGTCTGTGTTAGTGAGAGAAATGGGGCGCCAGTTGGCCAAGTCCAGCTTATCCCCTTTCTTGTAAAATGTAATAATGAAGGCCTCTTGCCCTCCAGGGAGGAGGCGCGTTTCCAGAAGGCATTTGTTCAGAGAGGTAAGCAGCAAGGAGAAGGAAACTTTGAAATACTTCATATAGAACTCATAAGGGATGCCGTCTGGCCTGGGCATTTTCTATATGGTGCACCGCAGACGGCAGACCAGAGTTCATCCTGAGTAATCAAATTTATCAACTCCAAGAATCAGTAAAACGGTGCAGATGTGTGCGCTTTCAAGAAAAGTTTCCATTTCAGCTGGCGGAATTGGATCAAATTAATACAATTTGAAGTAATAATTTTGTATTTTGATCGCCACTTCAGCTGGCATATCTGTGATGGAGTGGTCTGGCCTTTGCACCTGTGTGCAGGCCAAGCTCTGGCACGGTGTGAAGAATTTTTGAAAAAAAAGTAAGCGGAGCATGTGTCACCCACTGTAATGTGTTTAGCCTTATACTGAACACAAACCCTATGCATGTGTTGTCTCACAAGTGCATTAAGGTGGGTGGCCACTTCTGCCCACTTGCGACCCCAAGCTGGGCTGTAGTCTGCAGCGGGGACGTTAGACTCTGGGTGGCTAACTCTGCCAGTGTGCACAAAATGACTGCTGAAGCAGCTCATGAGCCGCGGGAGGAGAGGTGGAGAGCCTGGTGGATCATGTTCGCCTTGAAGGTTGACCAGTTAGATATTGGGTCTGCACATAACATTGTGACAAACTCCGGAGCCAAAGTCATGGATTATACCCATAGGAAAATCTTGGCGATTCAATTTCAGCTGGGCGGAGTTTGCACCATTTTGGCGCCTGAGCTGCTGGATTGGATAAACAAAGGAAATTGATACCATCCTGTGGTTGGAGAAATCGATTTTTTGGCATGGTGAAGTGGTTAATTTGGGTTTAAAATTTCAATGGCGCAAGAATAAAGTCAATGCGGGACATGGACCTTATCTAGCCGTTGTGTATGTGAGGGCATGACATTTTTAGTGAGTAGCGTAGTATGGCGCAGCAAAGTATCGAATAACCCTAGGGAGGCTTTGAGAATGTGAAGTTCAACATGCCCCTGTGGAGGTGTAGGCGATGAGGGCCAGTGTTCTGTGGATGGGTTCAGCCAGCAGTTCATGTCACCAACAACAAATGGTCAGGGGGTAGCAGAAGGGAATTGACTGCGAAGAAAAATTCCCAACGTTCTCACGCACAGGTTGGGCATAAATGTTAATGATAGTGTGCATTTGTCGCCCCACAAAAAGCTAACAACAAGGACATGGCAGTTTAGGTATGTCTTTGATGAAATAAATATAAAACTATGGTTCAATCAAACAGCACCCTCACAGTGCGTAGCCCAAAAGGAGAGGGAAGGGAGGAGCATGGTTTTCCATGCTTCCTCTACACCGCGCGGACAGTGGGTTTCCTGAATGGCCAGGATTTCCACGGGTAAATTATTTTTTATAAAAGTCAGTTTCCTAGCACGGGATGTCAAGAACTTGAGTCTGGCGATGTTCAACGTCCCTAAAGTAAAGGCTCCCCCCCATCGCACCTTAGGTGCGAGGGGAAGAGCACCTGAGCACTTCACCTTCTCTTTTTCTTCACGGCGCTTGTTGGGCCTCAGGTATGTGATGCTACAGAGTAATTGTTGGTGTGGTTTGCTTTAGCAGTGGGGTTTGCGTTGGCTTTTGCTTTCTCTTTTTTCCCTACTGTGGGACAAGTTTTTTGCAGTGTGTGCATTTGCGGGGCACCATTGCTTGGAGGCGGATTTTTGCAGGATTAATGGTGAGCAACTTAGTCCCAATCGATGCTTGGGCGCATTGATTGGGTGAAACTGACTCACCAGTTGGATTTTCAGCTTGGGTGGCCCAATCAGCTTGGGCGTCCCAATCTTTTTGGTTGAGGGATTTGCAAGATGCTTCTGCCATGAAAGTCTCAATGTCCTCCTGGAGCTGGGCTGGTGAAATCGTGGACGCTGTCTTGGCCACCTCCTTGGCTGCTGCCTTGTGGGCCTGTTTGGTCTTCTTCCACTCTTGTGGGGACACTGGTTTTACTAGAATGTAGCAGCCTTGCGCTCCCCACGGGAAGGCTATGTCAGTGTCTAGTGCCAGTTCATAGTGGGATTCTGCACCGCACATTGCATCCAAGATAATTTTGGTTTGAGTAATGCCTCCTTGGAGGGGCAGGTATGTGCCTTATGGCCAAAAGCGTGAAAGAACATGCAGATGGGAGGTGCGCTATCTACGGTGACCCTGAATGGATGGGTGTTTTTCCCATTGATTTCGACAAAGCAGTGTGTGGGGTTTGGGTCGAATCCTCCACTACCCCCACTTATGGGGTGAGAACAGCAATCGCTTTTCCCCTGTGCAAGATTTAGCATGAGTGTAAAGAGCTGCATGTTGAATGATTGTATTTCTCTGTATATGGCGAGCCCAGCCTTCAGGTGGTGCTCTAGCACGGTGCACTTGACCATTGTGGGTAGGAAGTCGAAGGTCACAAAAATTTGGTTCAATTTAGTCCAGTGGGTGCGCTATGTTTTGACTACCCGTTGACCAACCAGGAGGTTCACTACTACTCACAACTTTGCGGCTTTGTTTGCCACTTCCTTATTTTTGAAGCCAAGATCCAGCCAACCGCATGGCATGGAGTGGGATGTGACGTACACCGCGTTTGGGAAATGTGTGTGCACATCTCCACAAAACATCTCCCTAAGCGCCATTTGCTGAATATCTAGGAAAACATGCGCCCCTATTCCACTGACAATAGTGGTTGGGAGTGCGGCGTATTGATGACCTGGTTGCAACGCGCTTGCCAAGCTAAAATTTCTGGGGAAATGGTAACCGCTAGTTTTTTATTATTAAGTTTATCTATTCCACTGGACTCACCGGGGCATTTACAAAATTTGGTTGACATGGGGCCAACACTGGGCCCTTAACTTTACTCGCCCAACTGCTCCCTGACATTAGCGCCAACTAATCTCTTCAATCAGATTATCAAACTATACCTAAACTTGGATTAAATTTGTTGCAAAAGTGTTTGTAATGGGAGAGAAAAGATATCTCACGCACAATTAATAATAATCAATTATATTCAGTTTTGTTACCTTCTTATAATAGCTTTTTTGCTCATATCATTTAAATTTTAAATTTTATATGGGGAAGGCCAACCAGGGGATGGACACTTTCAAAAAGACACAAAGAAAATGAAACTTGAGCTAGAGGAGGGCATTCCAGAGAAGCTAATGCTATCTTCTATTGCCAGCGGGAACGCCAAGATAGGGAGGGGGTCACATGTGCAGGGGCTTGCGCCACTACTGAGCACGTATGTAGGAAGGGGTCTGAGATGATGAACCAAACCAGGAAACAGAAGGAGACCAACTGGCGGTGGCGTGATGGGAGATTTTAAACATCCACGCTTAAGAGTGGTCCACTAAGTGTGACCAGAATTGGCGTACAGCTTCTTGGAGGGTGGGGGCGGAGCCTGATATGGCATCCAAGAATATTGTGTTGAAAGTCCATATACCGATTGCAACTACCAAGGCATGGAGGGAGGGCTGAAGAGGGGAGGCCATGGAAAAAGCAAACATGTCCTTAACAGACGAAAGGGCTGTGCCTGATCCTGGCGAATCAGACATTGAACCTCACGCCATATTGCTTTAGATGGAGGGCACTTTTCCAGGCGGTTAAACAGCATTCCATACTGGCCACACACAACACAGGATGAGTGCAAAGCGTTAGAGCGTTTGGCAGTATGGTATACACGTCTCAAGCAGCGCCACATATGAGAAAAAATATGCAGTTGCAGAAGAGGGTGGTGGGCGTACTTCCAAATGGCTTTCTGGATATCTAAGGGGTATGGGATGTCCATCATGTCTAGGTAATCCACCCTGGTCATGGTAAGGGGTCGCATGGGTATCACTCCGTTCAGAATAATAAGTCCCTGTACCTCCTGGGTGAACCAAGGAGAGGGACGCCCCCTCTGGGCGGTGGCCCACAGATGCAAATTCTCCACTCAGCGCTCCGCATGGAGAAGAGGATCCTTTGAAGTGGGGTGAAGTCCCACGTGGGCCTGCTGCCAAAGGTTATGAGGCAAGGTACTTTAACAGAGAGTGTGGGTGTGACGGATTGGTGAGGCCCAGGGCGCAGGAGAAGTTGGAGCGGGCTGCACGGGACCAGTACTGGGCTGAGATTGTAGGGTTAGTAATGGCAGCGATCCAGGTGCTAAGGATTTTGGCGACATGGGCCTTAAAGTTGAGCAGGCCCATACCACCACTATGGCGAGGGCCAAACATGACATCCAGGTGCACCGGAGGTGGGCGGCATAACCAAAGCCACCCTTGAATAAGGGCATATAGTGACTTGAAGGAACTTGGGGAGAAAGAGATGTCATGGGCCCCAAATAAAACTTTAGAGAGGAGAATAGAGTTAGCTAGTACTACCCTTCCTGTAAGGGAAGTCTGACGGGCTCTGAGGGAAGCTATGCATTTCATCATATTGTCTAGTATATGGTTTTCCATCACCAATGAGGCTTACCCACCTGCCTCCAATCACACCCCCAAATGGCGGACCAGGCCAACGGTGGGACTTGGCATAAAGGGGAGCACAAGCGGGGCGGTGTGAGGTGGACAGGGCAATCTAACTCGTGCGCTAGCTGATGAGGCGGGTAGGAAACAGGGCGCTGGGGCCCAGCGGGCTTGATACCAACCAAGTAGAACAATTTCTGTTTTAAAGGTGTTGAGTGCTGCATTACTAATCCTGTAGTAACCTGGATAGTAGCTTCAAGCGCTCTTGCATCATGATTGTTAGACACCTAACCACACAATCATCAGCAAACGCCAACATCTTGACAGGGTATTGGCCTTGCACATGGACCCCAGTAAGGCGAGCATTCACATCCCGAAGAAGTGGGTCAATGATGAAGTTATACATGAGTGGGATAAGTGGGTCCCCTTGGCGAAGACCCAATTGGGGGCGGACTACATCTTAGAGGAAGCCAGGGCCACGCACAGCCATTGCGGTGGACTCCGTTAGCAACATCACCCAACTGATGAAGTGAGGGGGAGGCGGAACTTGTGGGGGCAGGCTCTGAGGTACTCCCAGTTGACTCTATCATAGGCCTTCTGCTGGTCTAAAAATACAAGTGCTCCAGTAGCGTGGATTGATAGACGCTGGCTACGGTGTGTATATTGTCCCAAATTGACCTTTTGGGGATGAAACCAAATTGTTCAAGGGACATGAGGGCAGAGGCACCAACACAAAGATGGTTAGCCATGATTTTGGTAAAAATTTTAGTGTCTGTGTTAGTGAGAGAAATGGGGCGCCAGTTGATAAAGTCCAGCTTATCCCCTTTTTGTATAATGTGACAGTGAAGGCCTCATGCCCACCAGGCAGGAGGCGCATTTCCAGGAGGCATTGGTTAAGAGAGGCCAGTAGCAAGGAGGATAAATCTTTAAAACAATTTTTAGAACTCTTAAGGGATGCCGTCTGGACCTGGGCATTTCCTATACGGTGCACAGCAGACAGCAGACCAGAGTTTGTCCCTAGTAATCAAATTTATCAACTCTGGGAATTGGGAAATGGTGCGGATGTGTGCGCTATCAAAAAATTTGCCATTTCAGCTGGCTGAATTGGATCAGATTGATACAGTTTAGAGTAATATTTTTGTATTTTGACCACCACTTCAGCCGGCATATCTGCTACAGAGTGGTCTGGCCTTCGCACCTGTGTACAGGCCAAGCTCTGGCGCGGTGGTAAGAATTTTTGAAAAAGTAAGCGGAACTTGATACACCCACTGTAATGTGTTTAGCCTTATACTGAACACAAACACGATGCTTGTGTTGTCTCACCAGTGCGTTAAGTTGGGTGGCCACTTCCGCCCACTTGTGACCCCAAGCTGGGCTGTAGCCTGCAACGGGTACATTGGACTCCAGGTGGTCCAACTCGGCCAGTGTGCATGAAATTATTGCTGAGGCAGCCCGTGAGCAGCGGGAGGTAAGGTGGTGATCCTGGTGAATTTTGCTCGCCTTGAAGGTAGACCAGGTGGAAATTGGATCTGCACATAACGGTGTGACAAACTCTGGAGGCAAGGTCACGGATTCACCCATGAGGTAAATCTTAGCAACGCAATTTTGGCTGGGCAAAGTTTTCATCAACTTGGAGCCTGAGCTGCTGGGTTAGATAAATGGAAGGAAATTGATACCATCCTGTGGTCAGAGAAATCGATTTTTGTCATTATGAACCAGGAAATTTGGGTTCAAAATTTCAATGGCGCGAGGATAAGGTTGATGCAGGTCATAGACCTTAACTGGCTCATTGTGTACATGGGGGCATGACATGTTAGAGAGTAGCGGAGTAGCGGAGCATGGCGCAGCAAAATATCAATCAATCCTAGAGTGGCTTTATGAATGCATAGTTCAACGTGCCCCTGTGGGGTGTAGGTGATGAGGGCCAGCGGTCCGTGGATGGGCTCATCCAGCAGTTCATGTCACCAACAACGAACAGGTCAGGGGGCAGCGGAAGGGAATTAACTTTAAGAAAAATTCTTGACGTTCACTTGCACAGGGTGGGGTATAAATGTTAGTGATAGTATACACTTTGTCGTCCATGAAAAGGTGACAACAAGGATGCAGCTGTTAAGGTATGAATTTGATGAAATATATTTAAAAAAGAATGTTCACTTAAACTAGCACCCCACAGTGCTCAGGCCAAAAGGAGAGGCAAGGGCACCTGAGCACTTCACCTTCTCTTTTTCTTCACCGCGCTTGTTGGCATCTCAGGTATGTGATGCTACAGAGTAATTGTTGGTGTGGTTTGCTTTAGCAGTGGGGTTTGCGTTGGCTTTTGCTTTCTCTTTTTCCCTACTATGGGACAAGTTTTTTGCAGTGTGTGCATTTGCGGTGCACCATTGCTTGAAGTTATAATATTGGCCGGATTGTTGGTGATCAACTTAGTCCCAATTGATGCTTGGGCACATTGGTCAGGTGAGACTGATTCGCCTATTGGGTGTTCAGCTTGGGTGGCCCAATCAGCTTGGGCGTCCCAATTTGATTGGTCAAGGGATTTGTTAGCTGCTTCTGCCATGAAAGCCTCAATGTCCTCCTGGAGCTGGGCTGGCAGGATCGCAGATGCGGTCTTGACTACCTCCTTGGCTGCCGCCTTGCGGGCCTGCTTGGCCTTCTTCCACTCTTGTGGGGACACTGGTTTTACTAGAATGTAGCATCCTTGCGCTCCCCACGGGAAGGCTGCTTTGGTGTCTAGTGTCAGTTCATAGTGGGCTTCTGCGCCGCCCATTTAATCTGAGATAAGTTCTTGATGAGTAACGCCCTCCTTGATGGGACAGGTGTGGGCCTTGTGGCCAAAAGCGCGACAGAATGCGCAGATGGGAGGTGCACTGTAAAAGGTGACCTTGAATGGATGGGTTTCTTGCCCATCGATTTTGACATAAGTGGTATGAGGGATTTGGACAAATCCTCCACTATCCCCGCGGCTGCGGTTAGGATTTCAATTACCTTGCCTGTGCACAGGTTTGGCATTAGCGTAAAGCGCTGCATTTCAAAGGATTGTATTTTGCCATAAATGGAAGCCCAGCCTTCAGGTGGTGCTCAAGAACGGTGCACTTGACCATTGTGGGTAGGAAGTCGAAGGTCACAAAAATTTGGTTCAATTTAGTCCAGTGGGTGCGCTTTGTTTTGACTACCCGTTGACCATCTGGGAGGTCTACTACTATGCGCACCTTTGAAGCTTTGTCCGCCGCATCCTTATTTTCAAAGCCAAGATCCAGCCAACCGCATGGCATGGAGTGGGGTGGGGTGTGACATACACCACATTCGGAAAATGTGAGTGTACATCTCCACAAAACATCTCCCTAAGCGCCATTTGCTGAATATCTAGGAAAACATGCACCCCTGTTCCACTGACAATAGTGGTTGGGAGTGCGGCGTATTGATGACCACGTTGCAACGCGCTTGCTAAGCTAAAATTTCTGGGGAAATGGTGACCGCCAGTTTTTTATTATTAAGTTTATCTATTCCGCTGAGCTTGCTGGGGTTTTATGAAATTCTGTTGATGTGGGGCCAACACCTGTGCCCTTAACTTTACTCGTCCAACTGCTACCCAACATTGGGCGCCAACTAATCTTCTCAATGAGATTATCAAACTTTACCTAGACTAGAATTGAATTTGTTGCGAAAAGTGTTTGTAATGAGAGAGAAAAGTTTTTTGCTCATATCATTCTTAATTCTTTTCTAAAGAGCTTATCTCATTAATTTTTTGTTTTTTCCCCAAATTAGAGCTTATTCATACAGAAGTGAATAATGTCAGCAATTATAAAAAAGCCCAACTTTCCCCCTCATCCAGCTCTTATGTCAAATTCAGAATCTCAGTACTAGCAATATCATGACAATCTGTCTGATAAAGGTGCTCAGATCTTCCAATTTATGTGTTGATATGCACAAAGAAATCTATTCTATGGTCCACCTAGGACTTATAATCCCAGTCAAGCACCCGTAGCAAGTCCCTCTATGGAACTACCAGAAATGGTATCCTACTTTAAAAAAACCAGATTAGCAGCCATATCAAATGACTTTCGACAAATTATTCCTCTGTCATCAATTCCAAAATTAGATTGCGATACTCTCCTGAATTTGGCTCCTTTTTCAGATACTCCTACAATTATTGTTGAACCTCGTGAAGCAATGTCATCCAATATTGATCAATCATTTCTTGACTGATCTGAATTGCTTCCAGAGTTCCTTTTCTGACTTGACTAATTTTATAAACCAGCTGTTCTTTCAATTAATTTGGACATTAGAAATTGCAAACACCTTGAGTTCCCCTATGCAGAAATGAGGACCTGAGTGATTGAGGCTCTTTCCATAGCTCTGAAACTATCCAATCTTACAACCATCCTAGATTGAGACATCGCAGCCTATGCCCTTCGTTTTGCTGTCCATATTCTTCAAAGTTGGGCCACAAATCTTCCAGCCTCCCACAGTTTACATTACTCAATCTGCTCTTGCTTCCAAAAAAAGCTTGCAGTCGTTGTCTGTAGGATGCCATTTGTTCCATTCATGACTATCTCTTTTCTGGTGCATCTCATTTGTAACTTCCCCTAAGGGATTTGATTGAGGGCATGGTTTGGCAACCCCCACCTAGTAACCCTTGCTTGATGCTAGCTCATATGTCCAACTTTCTTGATGAAGCTCATTGGAAAGCACTCAAGACCAATATTCTGGCTCTGGTGCCATATTGAGATCAATCTGGGTTATTCGCTGACTGCCTCTTATTGTTCTGTTGCTTCCCTCCCCAATCCAGGGTATCACAATTGATAAGTACTGAAATTTCCATTTCTCTTCCATCGTTGTGTTCTCTCAGTAATCAGCCTCTGCTCAACAAACTTAGCATTGAGTAGGTCTAGCCCTTGCTAGCATGCAATCTCAAATAATTTTTAATGGCTTTTTCACTCTATTGTTATAGATCCTTCCTCCCCAAGAGGTGACATAGGCGGAATCATCCACAAGTTGAGGGCAACTAATAAAAGCTATAAAAATATACACCTTTTTATGTGCATTTTATATTTTTTCTTATATTTTTACCAGTTTTATTTTAATTCTTCTTTTTATTTAGGAAATGACCTTCACTCAGTTCAGAGGTCATTCTTTTTATTCATTAATCCCCCAAACTGGTTTCTAGTTATACTATGACCTACCAGTTTTCATGGTTCAGAGATCTCATCTTTTTGCTTAACAAATTACTTTGGTTCAGCGACCCTTTTTTAGGACTTAACCAAAAAATGTCAAGACATAACCATCTCAATGGTTCAGCGGTCCTTTGGGAACACTCTTTTATTTTTTTCTTTGATCCACTGATTTATATATTTAGCATGGACATGATTACAATCCATCCATCAAAGAAATTCTTGATGGAATAGGCGTCCATTGCCATCTTGGCATTAATATTAACGGACCTGACCACAATGCATCCAACTTTTTTCTTCTTCCAAAACCATGCATATCATAATAGGCAAAGATTGTCGCTACTTGGTATTCTAATAATGCCAGTCTGTTCTTATTGTCCTTCACTTTAGCCTTGAAGTTCTTCTTCAAAGTCATATCAAATGCTTGCAATTGCATCTCAATCAAGATATTTGACAATTGGAGCAGGTACTGCTCAGCACTCATCCATGATGTTAGTTCAACCACCAAATATATAATTGGAGGTAATACAGCCTTCCTTCCATACAGCAATATAAATTGCGTTGTTCACATTGCTGTATGGTGACTGATAGTATACACAAATGTCACCAAAACTGAGTTATGTTTCCCAAGCGGAAGTTCTCCCTGCAACCAGCTTCCTCAGCACCATATCCATCATTTCATTGACTCATTATACCAGTCTGTATGTCTTCAGCTAGTAAGGTACTGACATGACTCCTCAGATCCCCATTATCTTGTTCAATCTCGGGATCACATGGGATGAAATATTTATTCTATTGTCACTTAATAAGACTTGTGGGCATCCATGGTGGTATACAACTTGATCCAGGTTAAGCCATGCAGTTCTTGTAGTGTCCACTTTCACCAGTACCTTTGTCTTGATCCATCTAGCCAGATAATCAAATGCAACTATGATATATTCAACTCCCCTGTGCTCATGGTTAGTGGCCCCATCACGTAGATTGAAACCATATGCCAGGCAAATTGGAGTGGACCAGTTAATATTAATCACGTTCTTGTGAGGCTTGTGCAACTGGCACTCCACACAGAAAACCAGATAATCAGCTACATTGTAGTTGATGGACTCCCAGTAAAATTATTGTTAAATGTGGTTGGTCATATTCCTCAGGCCTCCATGCCTGACAATCTTATGCATGGCTTGAACGATTGCCACTCGTTCTGACAGTCTTAAAAAATAATCATTTTCCATCAAACATCTTAAACGCATTTCCATCCTTGTCTCAGTGTTTCCCATAACTTTCTAAAGCGCACCTTGGATTTCTTGAATCTCATTCTCAATTTCTTCATCGACCATTTTCTGGAACAGCTCATTGGCCTGTTGGTATACCAATTGGACCATTGGTAACCTTGATAAGCCATCCACATTCTGGTGAGAATTTTCCACTTGGGAACTACTTCTTAGTTGAAAGCTTGAAGTTTTAAAGCCCATTGGGCAAACGTCCTTCCAGTTCTCTTAGATTATGCAGCTAATGCAGCAAAGAGTGGTCGGTCACCACTTTAAAGTGTATTTAGTGAATATACACATGAATCTGTTTACAGGCGTAAATTACTTCAAGGCATTCACGCTCAGTAACGGTGTAATTCCGTTCTGCTGCTGATGGCGTCTAGCTCACATAAACTACTTAATGCTCGTCCCTGAGCTCATCTACTTGACTCAGGATGGCGCTTATCGCCATTAATGAAGAATTGGTCTATATTTAGATTCTTGATTGAAATTTGAATATTACAATATTGCTTAATCTATCAGATACTGATGTAACTCATTGAAAGAACTCTGGACCACTTCATATAAAAAAAATCCTTTCTTCAGATACTTTAGCAAATGAAAGAGAGACTCAGCGATTCTTGTGAAATCCCATATAAATCTTTGATAGTATCTGACCATTCCATAGAACACTTGAATATCTTAGACACTTCTTGGGTATAGCCATCCGCTCTATGGCCTTATTCTAGGCTTGCGGCTGCAGTCCACTAGAGTTGATAATGAATCCCAGATCTTCCAACTGTTTCTTGAAGAAGTGGCACTTACCCAGCTTGATCTTCAGGTTAGCTGCAAACAGTCTCTTAAAGACTTCCTCCAAGTGGTGTAAATGGTAAGCAAAGGTCCTACTGAAAACATATATATCTTTCAAGTACATCAGGACGCATGACAACTTCAAGTCATTTAATATGGCGTCCATGGCCCTCTGAAGTGTTGCAGGCGCATTACAAAAACCTTGGGGCATCCTAGTCAGTTAGTACAGCCCCTGCGCGTAATGATCACGTATTTCTCCTGGTCTTCCATTGGCAAATTGATTTGCAATATCCTGATATCATATCCATCACTGAGAAGTACTTAGCTTCTCTCATTTAATTTAGAGTGTCTTTGATTTATGGTACTGGATACAAATCTTTCTTCTTTATTTTATTCAGCTTCCATTAATTGAACACCACCCAAATAGAGCCACCCTTCTTCTTCACGATCAGGATAGGGCTTGTCCAGTTACTTGATAATGGAACTAGAAGCCCATGCTTCACTAGTTTGCTGATCTCTTCTTCCACTACTGCCTCAGCGGCCTTAGACTGTCAAATTATTCTCATCCTTATTGACAAACTTTCCCCTGCGCTGACTTTGTGGATGACGTTCCTCACTTATCCCAATTCATAATTGTCCTGAATGAGTACTTCCAGTACTTTTTGAATAATCTAAGCACCTCCTCCTGCTGTCTTTCCGTCAGATCAGCAAGTTGCTCTTGATTGACCAATAGATTGATACTCTCAGTCACCTCTTCCAGTAATTCAATCTCATTAAGAATCCCAAAATCACGGAATTTTCTTAATTCCGCCGTTCATATCAGATGGACAAATTCAATGATCTGATTCTTCTTATTCTTCATCATTAATTCACTCAAATTCACCAGGCTTAACTCGAAATTCTTCATGACCTGGCATAACTATTCCAGGAGCCACCTATGGCTCTACCCTGGACTTCTTCCAGGGGCTACTGACAAATTGATTATTTTGAGGTTGATCCTCTTTGCTCCAGATCTGGTTACTGGGTTAACAACTAAATCAACCACTTGATAAAGTTGGTCCTGCGCGTCATTATTGACAAACAGATCACTAATGTCAATTTCTCTATTTATGATATTGGTGGAACGGTTTTAACTGAAGCTCAAGACTGTTCCCCATCTAGGCCACAGGCTCTTTTTCTGACTTATGTGCAAGTTTGTCCTGGTTTTCCTGGACCACGTTGATCTGCTCTTTTGACTTCTTGCATTGAGCAGCTAAGTGTCCCTTTCCCCTGCACTGATAACAGCATATGTCTTTCTTGTCTGTCCACCTGAACTCCTTGGGCTTGTTTCCTGGCATGGTCTGATTCTTTTACTCCTTAGCGCTCACAGTCATCTTCGTAGGATTTTAATTTCAAAGTAGACTTGGCTTGAAGCTTTGATTAGGGGCTTTGAATGTGGCTCCTAGTATCTTAAAATGACCCACCATTTGTGAGGTAATAATCTTGGTTGCAAACATGGAAGACATCATTTGATGTAAATTGCGATAGGACCAAAGGGCCACTTGCAACACAACTCATGTTTCAAATTCATCCAACTTTTTTCTCTGACAAAATCTGCAATTCTTGGTTGAACCAATTGGCGAAACTCACTAAGGATTCATCCTTATGGAATTGTATTCCTATGAATTCCTGATTGCACTTTGACATATGCATAGGACCTCCAAATTCTTTCATGATGGCCACCTTGGCCTCTGAGTATGACTAACTGTCCCCCTCTAGATGGGGTAACACTAAGTTCTGACAATCCGTGTCCAAACAGTTTATCACCATTAAAGCCTTTTGACAATAGCTGTACCCAAACATTATCATGTCAAATAATTGAAAAAACGCAGGAGCATTACCCCAATGGAATGAGAGTAACTTCAGCAAAGCTCTAAATTCCTCCAAAGTTTCTCTAGCCACCACTCTTAGTTTGGCTAAGCAACTAACTTGAGGAGTGATTTTGTGAACCATCTCCAAAATGGCTGTAAATGCGGTCAGCATATTTTGTGGAATAGTCAACTTTCTAATTGGAGTTCTTGGGGTCCTTTATTCAGCATCAGTTGCTGCATAGGGCTCACATTCAAATTTATGAGTCTTCAACTTTTTAAACTTGCTTCATCAGCTGATCTATATCTGCGAAGAATGCTTATAATCAAACACAATCCGCTTCATGTTTAATTTTCAAGAATAAAACTTTAAAAACTAGATCTTCTTTCTTTTTCTCTAATGACATTGATTTTCCTAGCAACTCATTGCCAAAATTAGAGACAATTTTGACTTCTTACTCAATCTTGGTAACTCTCTCCTCCAGGGCAACAAATTCTTAGTGATCAGCAGAATTCAAGGCGTTCTTGTTGACGGTTGCCAACTCCATCCAGAGTTTTCTTAGCTCATCCTTATATGACATATAGTACTAGTGTATCCTACTTAACTACAACCCCTGTAGTGATCACCAATCATTAAAATTTAGGGGCTTTTCTGATCGTTCACAAATGATAACCCCTAATTGATAGCTGTATAGGTTTAGTTTGTGCACTCTAAGTCATGTTTACATGACCTTATTGAAGGCACCAACATCAAAGTTAAGGCTGGGCGGCAGAAGGTATGAAGGTCAAGTTAAGGGCCTACCTGACCTAAAGCACACCTTGTATCAATTCTGGGTACAGGCCAGATATGCCCAAGTTGGTCCAGGTGAGGTGATTAACGCCCAGCCCCTTGCTTCAGCTTTAGCATTAAAATGAACGAGTTACCTAATAAATGACAATGGCTTGCTTTGATTACTCAGTAGATGGGGGTTCAAAACCTGTTCTATTTACGAAATTTCCAACGTGGGTCGGCCTCAACTTCAATTAATTACTCAAGTTCAGACATTTTTAAAGTATAATACCCTGCCAGATGGAAGTTTGCGTTTATTGGTGCACCTCAGCTTGGTACCACATTCTCCAATAGACAATTTCCCCAGTTTGGCTTAAATATGATTCTTTGACGCTAACTTTTCTCATTGGTTGTCTTCCTCCTTACAATAAACCCTTAGTCAGTTTAACGTTTTTTCTTATGTTCACTTGGGTGTACCTATGCGCAGACCTCTTCAAGGAGGCCTTGCATCACATTAGCCAATTAGTTTGTTTTAAAATTACTACAGCATCAGGTACACCGTTAGCTGCCTAGGTTCCTTCCAAACCAGGGCACCTGGGAACTCTATACCTGTTCAAAGCTTGGTTATGAACGGCCCTTTGGGGCACAGCTAAGTTTTGCTGTTTACTTGATCCCTATTTATAATACAATGATAACCACCCTCTCCCTAGTGTCACTTTATCTCAAGATTTCTCTGCTGGGCTATCTTTATTTTAACACTGACGACTAGTTCCCCTGAGTTGGTTCAGTGCTCAGTGCACCACCTTGCAGGGAACTGGAGAGTTATAGACACTCTCCTGACACTCTTTGCATCGTCTGATAATATATGATATTTGATTGATAATAGTATGAAGACTATTTATTTGTAGTTAAAATAAATAACCAGTCTTTGGTCCAACGCTCAACCTGTATTTCTCCTCGAAATACTGCTGATGTCTTCAATAGGGATTTATACCCTTATCCGCCTAACTTGATCCACGCTCAGATCCCTACTTTATGGCCTTTCCTTTGGTGACACAAAGTCAGCAGCAATTCCCATCTCAGCTCAGCTTCTCTTCTAAGGATCCTCAATTCTTACTCTTTATTTTACAAAGAGTCTCCAATTAAAGCACACAGCAATAATTTCCTGAAGATGAATAGAACTAAAACTAATAATGAACTCTGCTATTTTCTTTTTAAATTCGAGTTTTTTAAGGTCTTTATTAAAGTGGATTATTAGGGGAATTTATAGAGGGAATATGGCGCCCACCCTCAGTTGGCGTCTCAGCCATGAAATGGCAGCCGTTGCCATTGAATTTTCCTTCATCATCTCACCAGCGATGGTCTTCCCCATCCTGTTAGGATTTCTTCATTGTACATCCTCAAGACCTAAAACAGAAAGAGTCAGAAAACGTCCCCTAACATTTTATACTTAATCCCAACAAACTAACCATATTTGGCAAGCGACCTGCTTAGGTAATGGGTCTTGTTACCAATTAAGGCAGGTCACAAGCCAAGTGATCAATTTTATAGTTGCAGGCGGCTTCACATTCTTTGCAACTTTCTCCTTAAAAACCCAATGGGTCAGTGATGAAACCCAACTGATCCCAATCATACACCTGATAGTCAATCATCAATCAACTATCAGATGCCCCCAAAGTGTTGGCAACTCTGCCAAACGTGTTCTTAAGCATTCACCTGGATTAATCCTTAACAGATCCAAACCAGTTGAATTAATTAAAATCCCCTGAACATTGTTAACCCAAAATTGGGGTCAACTGATATCCAATTCACTCGCCATAGCAAATTATCCCCTTACAATCCATGGTAATCTAGATGGCTTGAAAAGGTGAAAAATCCGAACAGGATTTTATCACATAAAACCTTTGTAGGACCTGAAAATCTGATATAAAAGCTGTGTGCTTAGATTTACTTACTCACTGGCTTTTACAACATCATTTTTAAGCTTTGCTTTTACTGATGAGTTAATATTTTAAGCTAGTACGCTCGCTTTTACCTAAGATTGGATCAGATAATAAGAAAATTATAGAAGGAGGTTATATTAACATGAATATGGATAATATTGACTTGATCAATATTGTTGAACTATTCTATCCATCTCACATGAAGGTTTAATTCAGGTTACCTTTGAGGTATCAGAATGCATAGCTTAAGAATCTGATTGCCATGATTTGCCCATACAGATTTTTGACTAGAGCTGTTGAGTGTATAGTTATATTCACATTTGCCCGCAAGATAACCCCTTATTTTAGTCCCACCACCTTACGATACTCAAATTGATTTTAACTGTCCTCAAGTCAATTTTAAATCCAATTCTCAGCTAAAAGTTCATAGTTATTTGCTTTATATAAATTAATTTTTACTATGAGACCCATGCTTGCTTAGGCTTGTCTTTAATCAAGCCACTTGGTATAGAGTTCTCAAATGCTGTTTCATCACCTTCACCACAGCACTTAACTGACCCATTTATCAAAATACAGTAAAGGGTTAGCTAAAGCTATAAAAGATGAATTTCATAACAGTTTGAGCATGTATCTGTAGTGCAACTTTATTTGCAACCAATTGTAAAGGATGAAGGCCAAGTGGTAAATTTTTTCTTTAACTTTTTCAAGTCCAGGTTATTTTGATTTTAAACTATAATCTGAGCAACTTGAGATCATATTAGTCGGAGTTGGTAGCAGATGATATACAAATTGGTTGGTTTCCTTTAAGCTTGAAGCACTAGTTGAGTTGAGCCAACCCTGAGTGAGGTATGCTCAGAATTTCTTCTTGGCTTTAGTACAAAACATCAATGGCTACTAATGGTTTCATATAAACGATCATGGTTGGACATTCCATCTTTCTTAAACATCTTATTAACAAATTCTGAAGTTACTCTGTTGCGTCAGATTGAGTTCAGTTTGTTCAATTGTTACAAGGTAGCCGTTCAGATTGGATTTTGCAAATTTATTGGTCTTTGCTATGACCTGATTAATTAAGTGTCCTCAAACTTGATAATAAATTTATAGAAATGCAAAAGCTTGTAAGCCCACCTTTAAACTTATAGGTTCACATTAGGAATGCTAAGCAATTTGAGTATAAAGAGCTGACTTTATTAGCAAATCCTATACCAGATCGATATAGTTTAGTCAGGATAAAAACTGGGCCAAAGCTCTCAAAATCATTTTAGCATCAGCAAAGCTAAAATTTAACTCCCTAGTTTATAAAAGTTACTGGTAACAACCTTAAAAATAATTGAGCCTTTCAAAAATGAAAATTTTCATTCTTGTACAGTGCTCAACTTGCCCATGTTCTTACTACAGTTTAATCCCATAAGCCATAACCATAGGCTTTACCTCAGTGATCATATATTAAAGTTAAGGGGCACATATAATCTTTAACCACCTTTCCAAGCTTTCATTAAAAAAAGGATTGTCAGAAAATTAAACATACGGATTCCTCCTATAATTGCCAAAATTAGGGGTGAGATTAGTTGGGGCTGGTGGGCTTCTCAATCACCTAGTTTTAATGATAAATTTATAAGTATGTGCTGATTTGTGCTCCCCATTTAGTTGATTCAGCTATTTCAATAAATTCTACTGAGTCTGGATTTATTAATGATTACCCCCAATAACATTTTAGTGTTAATTTGATTACCAGCGACTAAAGTCAAGTGATAATTGACTAATGAATATTAAAAAAAATTTTAGTAACTTAACTCTGGCAAGCTTTTCTTTCTTGTAACAATCACTTTAGTTACTACAATTTGATTCAAACAGCAAATTTGGATAATCACACACAGGAAAGATGGGCGACTTTAATAACAAAAATAATACAACATGGGCGAGCGTCGCGGCAAGTAGTGCACTTAACGGTGCAACTAAGGGCAAGAAACGCCCTGGAGGGGGACCAGGAACCCAAGCCGTAAAAAAATCGCAAACTCAGACACCATCTGGGTTTCTGGTATTTACTGCAAATCACGCGCAATAAATGTACATTCAATTCAACCAACCTTTGTCAAAGGTGGAACATGGGATCAGACTCTTCCTTGGGGATGAGTCACTGACCCTGTGGGAGAAAACATGTGAGGCACAGCCCTCACTTTTCCCTCACACGGTGTATGTAGCCACCAACAATATGGGCCATGGCTGGATTAAAATTGTTTTTGAAACAGCCAACGAAGCCAATGCCGCAGCAAAAATCTGCGCGGAAATTGCCCTCCCTGAGGGCAAAAAAAATTGTGCACACCGCGCGCACCAGATGGAATAAAGTGGAAAACTTTGTTCATCTCCTTTGACTCGCTCCCCACCAACCTTACTCATAAGGTAATTGAGGAAGAGCTCCACAAAGGTCTTGTGGCCTACGGAGAAATCCAACAATTCAAATTACAGCAATTTCGCTTAATGCCCAACCTGTGCATGGGCAAAGCTATCGCTGTAATCAACCCTTTCCAGAAGTGGAAGAGGATTTATCCAGAATTCCCCGCGCAGCAGAATTTCACTTCGCAGATGGGGGCCAGTTGGCTGCATTCTGAATTACACCAGAATGCGCACCACCCATTTGCAACCACTGTGGCTCACTGGGCCACAAGGAACATGCATGCCCTGTAAAAGAGGGCTTAATGGAAAATGATTTTGTGAAGAAGCTATGGACGAAGATAATGAAAACTTCGCCAAAATGACTGATGGCCACCACCCATTCCTCTGGGGTGAAGATGGATTATACTCCATCGTGGACCCAGTTGCAAGTAAACAGCGTAAAACAGCACAAAAAGCCCACAAGAGAGCAGCAGCTGAAGCGGCGGCACATGCGGAATCTGCCATTAACCACGGACAAATTCAGGAGGATATTTCAGATATTCACTGAACCAACCAATCAGAACAATATGCCCATGTCAAAAATTTTCACAGTAACCAGACTGAGCCACAAAGCATCATCAGTCATGCACATACTGAGGAACAATGAACCACAATTTGGGTGAAAATGCGGTGCACAATGCAACAAAGTTGAACCTCAAAAATATAAAATCCAATCAACAACCCGCATCAAATCAACATGAGACCTGTGCAGGAAAAGTTGACGCAAATGCAAAAAACCACAATTCCCTTGAATCATTGGGTCAGATCAAGGGAACCAACAATGGCAGTGAAAGAGTTGGAGTACAGATGTGGAGCATGGCCAAAATGAGCCACGGTGGGATAGGACCAGAGGGTCCTCCCAACTGCTCCTGAGGTGCCACGGGCACAACAGTGTCAATAGGGATGTTAAATATTGCGGGAGCCAGGGCTCATACGTCCCAAGCCAAAAAGCTGGCATTCCTGCTAAAATCTCTTATAGACATCTTGGCCATCCAAGAAACCCACTGCCTACATGGGGAAGAAGAATCCTGGTCAACCAGGGTTGCACCATCACAATCAGTATGGACGTCTCACTGTGGGGTGATAGTTCAAAACAACAAAAAATTTAAAATTACACATTCATCATCACACTTGCATGGTCAAGTCCTGGTAGCAACAATCACATGTCAAGATGAAATAATTTTATTAGCATGTATCTACGCACCGTGCACTGCAACCTAGAGAAAATTTTTTTTGAAAAAATTTCTACTCTCACCCTCCCACCAGATATCAACATGTTAGGCGATTTCAACTGCTGGGATAACCCCAATACAGATCAATGGCCTAATCCCAGGGGATACCCACCTGGACACATCGAATATCGCACAATGAAGGCATCTCTTGGCTTACAAGATGCTCTTCCCCCCAATTCACCAATCCTTCCCCATATGACAAGACCCAACATACGTGAGGGACTGCTCATATCGATGAGTCATATTGACCACATCCTCATCCCACAATCCCACCACTCAAGAATCTCCAAATTTACAACAAAAAAGTTCAATTTTCTGATCACCAATTAGTTACGGTGCAGTTAGCGCCAACCCAATCCCACACACAGGTGTCACCTTGGAGAAAGCTTCACTCAGAAAATATAAGATTGCCTGAGATATCTTACTGGTTTGAAAACAAGGCTACAAACCCAGAATTTACAGCCCCATTCACTTCAGATCCCTTCGGAACATGGGAAAATTTCAAAAAGATTTAATCAACAAAACCCAACATATTGCATCACGCAAGTACACCGCGGACACAGCCACAATCAAGCGTACCTTGGCGGAACTGGAACACTTAAGCTAAACACCTCAAGATCCAGTTATAGCCTCAACTGGGGACACAAATGGGCGGAAATATCCGCCTGACTTAACAATCTCATCTTTGAATACCAACACAGAATCAAAGTATTGAACAAAGGTAAGTTCATAAAGGAAGGCGAAACCTGTTTGACATACTTTTTCCGCCAATTCCACTCCCACAGAAACCAGCTCACATGCACACAGGTCCGCAAGACCAATGGCACCGTGGTAACTGACCCTGAGGAGGTCAAGGTGGAAGTACACCGCTATTACACCAAATTATATAGCGATATGCCAACATGTCCACAAAAAATTAAAGAATTTATTAAAACTGCCAAGATACAAAGTACACCACCAAATTACAATATACTATCCCTTATCACATGGGATGAGCTTTAGGAAACAATTCACGGTGCACCACATAGGAAATGCCCAGGGCCTGATGGGATACCCTACGAATTTTACAAAAAATATTTTCAACAAATCGCCCCCCTCCTATTGGCGTCAATGAACCAGAGTTTGTTGGAAACACGCCTATTACCAGGAGTCCATGAATCCTTACGTTATAACCTTGTATAAAAGGGTGACAAGTTGGACCTGGCCAACTGGCGCCCAATTGCACTCTCCAACACTGACACAAAAATTAAAACAAAAATTCTAGCAGCTAGATTAGGCGCAATTGCATCTGACGTCCTATCACCCAACCAGTTTGGGTTTATACCAGGGCGTTCAATCTGGAACAACATACACCCTGTTGCAAACATTTGCCAATCCAAAGCAACTGGTGCCCTGGTCTTCTTGGATCAGTAAAAGGCGTATGACCGTGTTAGCTGGTCATACCTAAAAGAATGTCTACATGCCTTCAAACTCCCACACGAGATTCATAAAATGGGCGATGCTCCTAACAGAATCTGCAACCATGGCTGTATGCGGCCCTGGATTACTAACAAACAATATCAAACCACACAGTAGGCTCAAACAAGGGGATCCCCTCAGCCCAATGCTATACAATTCCAGCTTTGACCCGCTCCTCCAAGTAACTGACTCACGTCTCATGGGGATGACCGCACAAGGACAACCAACAGTCAAGATACTGGCCTTTGCGGATGTCTGTGTAGCAGGTATAGAAAACAATGAAGATGCCCGACAGCTGGAACACACTCTAGAGGAATACTCCAAGGTGAGCAATGCATCGCTCAACGAAAGGAAGACATAAATCATCCTCTTAGGCAAATACACAAATAATTGGGCCACAACATCATAACCTCACACCAACAATCGAAGAAAAACCCCAATTATTTTACCATTTGCAACACCTCCCACTACCACTTCTGTCCAACAATTTGGAATCTGGCTAGAATCAGGGGGATATGCTAATGAGATAATGGAAAGTAACCTGTTACAGCGGGTATCCAACCGCGTCGCCTCCTTCAAGGGAAGATCCCCAGGACTAACGGGGCGAGTAATAGTTGGTAATTCACTCATCCTCCCAATACTGTGGTACCCTGCCCACGCGATAGCCTTATCACTCACCTTTATAACCTCAATTCGCGCGCTTATCCAGGGCTGGCTGTGGCCTGGCTCTCGCCCTCCTATACGGATGGAAACACTATTTGGCCCACGCTCAAGCGGAGGCATGGGACTAATAGATTTTGAGAGCCATGCCAATCACATCCTAGGTGCCTGGATAAAGGAAATCCTTGCTCCAGACCTCCCGCAACAACATTGGTCCAGAGCAGCAAGGACTAACTTTGCACAGGCGCTCAAATTAACCAACCCACATAATCCACCCAGACTACTTTCATACCTTGCCAAGCACCCTACTGCAACGGGTCCGCATGGAACCTCCCCTCATTTCAAACATATCCTCCAAACTATCCGCCATATGGGATGGACCATAGAGAACATGGGTACTATACAGGGAAGGGGACGAACCAGCCCCCAATTCAAATTAAGAAACCCAGAAAACCACCCCCAGAAGGATATTATCGCAACAACCCCAAGCATAGCTAGGATAGAATACCTAGATATGCTGGACATTCCCTATGATTTAACAACACAGAAAGCAATGTGGAAAATGACACACCACCCACTCCTACAACCAAGGATAAGAGCAAACGCCTGGCGCTGTTTGAGAAGGACCTATAGGATGGCGGACTGCTCCAACTCCCTCCACAAAACATGTGCAGTATGTAGAGGGGAGGGATCCCTACATCACCGCCTAGAAACATGCCCCCCAACCAAAGCTATATGGCAGGAAGTCGCACGCCTGCTCAAGATTCAAAACAAACAGGAATTCTCGATATCAAAAAGTCTCTTTGCGCTCCAGATTGAGTCACCAATCCCATCTACCCTCCGCTCCCTAATAATACCCATTGCAATGTGGACAATCCACACCATTGCATTAGATGCGTTCAAGGGCACGGTCCCAACCATTCATGGGATTATTAACAGATTCCATGTCCACTTACTAGAGCACATCCAAGCCTGGCTCTATGGATATATGAGACCAAGACAAAAGCGCTCATAGAATCATGGTTCCCAATCTGATTCCTCCACACAGACCCTTTCCTTCACACCTGCTCCATAGCAGGGGAAACCCCTCGGAGTAGTGCACCAACCCCCCATACCTGGCAGTCCCGCTGGCAACAGGGGTAACTTGAGTACCCTGAGGTGCCCAATTTTTATATTTCTTAGTTATTCTATTAGTTTCACATATATTCGGTAATGTCTGCCTCCTGGTCGGCTTACCACGGGCAAATAAAAACTTAACTCTGGCAAATGGAGCTGAGGATATCAACACAATTATTATTAATTCAGATTAACTTATGAATACCAATTTAATGTTGAAGTTTTCAAGGTTACTGGCAACTGAATAACAAGGATAACTGAATTATATACATTTAGAATCAGATGGTGACTTATGCTGAGGATGATCAGTCTACTGGCTTTTGTGCAGAGGGTTCTGGTATTAGAACAAACAATATTGATTCCATAAACTATGGTTAGAAATACCAGCAAATAAAGGCTGAGGATATTCATGATTGTTTATAACACTAATTTATATATGACTGACCAGCAACTGATGCCAAGGATGAGTCACACTAATTTTTGGCGTTTGGGAAGGATGATTCATGAGGGAACTTTATCCATCAGAAGTAGTGATAATTGGTTGTGATGTCAGTGATAAATTCCGATGATTGTTGATAGGTGGGCAGTGGATTGCCATACAAATGCCTGGATAAAAAAGTTGCATTTCCCTCTTATTAAAGATTTCTCTTGTGCCCACCTTTGTTTATTATCAGTAGTGAAAGTGGCTAAGTTAGTAAAGGTGGTACTAGAGATCCATGTTGGAAAATTACAAGTCTTATATTGCAATAAGAATGATTCAAGTTTTGATATGGATTATTTTGTGCAAAAAACCCTGTTTGATTCTCAGTGAAACCCCGCAAATTTGGTAATAATATTGCCCCTACTCCTCAGCTGAATAGCCCCTTGTCTAGTAGTTTTTTACACTAAACCTGCGGCAAAATGTATGGGATTTGTTCTCAGGGTCCTTTCGTCCCAGTTTTAACTTGTTCAATCACCTACGCTGCAACCACCCCCATTTATAGCCTTGGATGGGTCTCATCAGGTGCAAATATTTTCCCAACTAATGATTGGGTAAAATATAAAAGCACATGCCTCACGGATTTATCCTACCTGCTACTTACCCTCCATCAGTTGTTCTGTCAAAGCGAGGCAAATCTTGAGAGCCCCAAAAGGTCAAAACCTAATATTCCCTAATATGGCTGTTCCTAGCCTAATCTGAATTTCACACCCTAACTCACTTTGAGCCTTAACAGGTTTAAATACTAAGCATTGATATCTTAAGAGGATTTGCTTCTTGACCCTAAAATATTAATGAAAGATCTTATAATAACAATTTTATTTTAACTAAAAGTGTTAGTATTTTATTTATAAGTGGTCAAATAACCCCCTGATAATAATCTTCCCAGAGTAGGGAATCCTACTTCACCCGCAAAATATTTGTGGCAATTTAGGTGTAAAATGCACCAGCGAGCAACCCAAAAGCTTGAATTCCCACAAGTGGTGCTCACTGCAGTGTGCAGTACACCACAAAACACTTTATTAAAAATGGAGGTTGTTTGGGTACCTGACCCTCACAACCTCCCCGCTGCCTCTGAACTCAGGCTAGATGCTTTAAAACAGCAGCTAGCCAGCACAATTTTTTGGCTTAAAACAAAAGAACAGCGCATATGCCAAACCTCTCATGAGGCTGCTCCAGTTATCTCCAAACCTCCTTTCAGAAAAAAATTTACCCAGGTGAGTATCATGGCTTTATCACATGATTGAGGGTACCAATTGTAAGGTAAATCTGGTCAGCAGGAGCCAAAAAGGTCAAGTTAGCAGGCCTTCCTAACCTCAAAACCTGGACTAATGCTGGGTTCAGGAGAGATATGTCCAGGTTGGTCCTGGGGGATGTACATGATGCACAGCCCTGCATTACAGCAGGGGTGTTAAAATGCACCAGCTAAATTATAAATATTGACAGTTCTATTTAGTTTCTCAGCAAACAAGTTTTTAAAACCCGTTCAATTTTCAATATTAAGATTGGGTCAGCTTTGCCTACAATCAATAACTCAAGTTCAGTCAATCATGAGCTACAATACCCTGGATGACGGTAGGGTGCGCCTATTGGGTAGCTTAGGATTAGCACCGTATCCCCCAATTGAAGATTCACCCTCTATTGTTAAATATGTTTCTATGAGATTAACTTTCTTTATGGTCGTCTTCCTAATATGAAGTTTATCTTATCTTTATATTTTTAGAAATGATTTCTTAGGCGAACCTGTGTGTGGACCACTTCAAGGAGGTCTTCAACAACGTTTGTCATTTTAATTTTTACAAAAGCTCTACCAAATATGATGCACTGCTGGGCAACCCTGGTCCCCTCTATTGGAATTTTGTAAGAGAGCAATAGGCAGGCGCTACAAAGGCTACAAAATTATTAGTTTCATGGCTCTAGTGAAGAATTGACACAATTGCAACGAAGTTATTAGTTCCGTTGCTATAGTTGGTTCCAATCAGAAATACAGAATCTTGTATGAAATAGATCAAAATCAGGCTACGTGAGACAAGAAATGAGATACTTTATTAATTAAAACCCAGAGATATTTATATGAATAATTTATGGTTCTTTGCAAAGATTTCCGCGATTCACCAGAGATAAGATCTTTCCTACTAGAGGACTGATATTGCTAATTATCATTATTATTAAAATACTTGTGATGGCGATATATCTCTTTCTGCTAAGCATCACTTTTTGAAAATCAATTCAGCCTGAAATTTAGCTCCACTAAAGAGATTTACGAAAACTATTAGCAAATATGGCGGGAAACCCCGCAAAAGAACCCGAAGGCTATGCCAAACGAGCCAGCACCACCCCCAAACGAAGCAACCCTCGGTTACCCACCTCAGGGTCAACCAGAATCACCCGCTCTCAAGCAGCAGCCATGAAAGCAGGCACCACCCCCCAACCTGGAGCTACTCCAACTAGCGCCAGTTCACCTGATCGCACTTCTGCAACCTGCACGCCTAAAAGCTCTGTGTGTGCTGCCTCCCACCAACCCGCTGGGCCCCCTCCAACCAAGGAGGCCATCACCCACGCTGTTTTAATGGCGTCTGCTCAGTTGAATGCAACTCAGCCCATCCAGACATTCACCTCCCCCATTGTGTCAGCTAATTCAGCCCCATCTATTATTGCTGACGCCGTGTTTCTGGCTCCCTCCATGAGGGGCGATACCCAGCTACCTGGCCCCCAAATCCTCAGATGTAAGGTTGGATTAGCCGCACATTCTGGTTCACTAAGCACCAAATTGGGACAATCTACTCTTCCCAATGAGGATTCAAATGGTTCGGATTTTGGAACTTCACACCAGTTCCAATCTCACCCGTCCCATTTAAACCCCGTAATTGGCACTTCTCAAGTTGGCACTTTATCGCAATATGCTGAAAACGACCAATTCACTAATCAGCCAATGAGTTTTGCCCACGAAATCACAGCAAACACTCGGGCTGAATTTACCCAAATAGATTGGGATGGTGATGAAACATCTCCCTCCTCCCAATTGGCTGGAGTTAATTCCAATCTGGATGAGACTCCCCAATTTAGCGAGGCCCAACAATCACCTGGCCCCCAAACCCTCGGATGTAAGGTTGGATTAGCCGCACATTCTGGTTCACTAAGCACCATATTGGGACAATCTACTCTTCAATGGGGATTTAAATGGTTCAGATTTTGGAACTTCACACCAGTTCCAATCTCACCCGTCCCATTTAAACCCCATAATAGGCACTTCTCAAGTTGGCACTTTATCTCAATATGCTGAAAACGACCAATTCACCAATCAGCCAGTGAGTTTTGCCCACGAAATCACAGCAAATACTCGGGCTGAATTTACCCAAATAGATTGGGATGGTGATGAAACATCTCCCTCCTCCCAACTGGCTGGAGTTAATTCCAATCTGGATGGGCCTCCCCAATTTAGCGAGGCCCAACAAACCGCCCCTCAATTTAATATGACGCCAGCAACTGCTGTAACATTCCAGAAACAAGGGAACTCCGCAAACTTGTCCAAACAACCAGCTCACACTCAACCTGCAATTGCAGCCCAAAGCAAACACAAATGTACCAAAGGAGCCACTGGGGCGTGGCAAAAACCTCTGGCACCAACGCTACCCAAAGCTGATCCCCGTGAAGTGGCGTTTATTGCCGATGTTAAGAAGAAATGGGCCGAAACTAGAGCGCAAAAAGCTCTACCTCGCTCAACCCTCTCCCACGCAATTCGCCTTTATTATGGGCATAACCCTGTTGAATTCTATACAGAGGATTACTTCTCATACTTTGCAGCGATTGCGGAGACATTCCCTATTAACACCACCATCCATGAATCAGTGGAGGGCCACTACATCGATGTGGGCTTCACTGAAGCTGCCCTTGCTGACCATGCTGCCACCCTCCAGGTCATTATTCCACGCGGATCTCTTCGCATCTCCTGCACACGCTCTCACCTGGAGAAAATTTCATGGGTTACTTTTTCCAACTTACCAACGACTGTTGATCCTGAGTCTCTTAAACTGGCACTCCATCGTGGTTTAATGGAGTTTGGGTCTGTTCTTTCAGTGGACTTTAGCGTCCCCTCTTACTATGCTCCCACTCAAAGAGCTCGCACTGCTAGGGCGTCATTCATCCCCTCCCCCACTGTATCCCATAACATTGAGGTTATTCCTTGTGTGGCGGTAGTTGGGGCATG
Source organism: Massospora cicadina (assembly GCA_022478985.1). Classification (NCBI taxonomy): domain Eukaryota; kingdom Fungi; phylum Entomophthoromycota; class Entomophthoromycetes; order Entomophthorales; family Entomophthoraceae; genus Massospora; species Massospora cicadina. The sequence continues at coordinate 281,430 of JAKSZP010003960.1, forward strand.
CCCTGAGATCTTTTTTGTCGACCCTGATCAGGCGCGCCCCCGGTGTTCATGGTGTAACGCCCTTGGACACTTGTATAGTGGCTGCACAGCTCGAAAACAAGCCCTCTTAGCCACCACCCAGGGGCCTAAACCAGGCCAAAAACGATCCCACATGGCTGCAGCAGCAATTCCACAACCCACACAATGGGTTCCCGTTCAAGACCTGTCCCCTGAGGCCTTACGCCTAGCAGTTGAAACAGCTAACCCCACTATTGGTGTGGGATACCTTTGCGCTCATGCCACCCTTCCAATGGGCACCCCCTCCAATCTCCCAGAGTCAACTCCCTCTCTCACCAAGCGCAAGGCATCTCCCACAGGGTGCCCCTCGTCAGCCACCCCCACTCAGGGCTCCGCGGCACCCCCACCAACCCCCACCAGCGATTTATCGCATCAGCCCTCAGCTCCCACGTGTGTGTGTGTGTGTGTGTGTGTGTGTGTGTGTGTGTGTGTGTGTGTGTGTGTGTGTGTGTGTGTGTGTGTGTGTGTGTGTGTGTGTGTGTGTGTGTGTGTGTGTGTGTGTGTGTGTGTGTGTGTGTGTGTGTGTGTGTGTGTGTGTGTGTGTGTGTGTGTGTGTGTGTGTGTGTGTGTGTGTGTGTGTGTGTGTGTGTGTGTGTGTGTGTGTGTGTGTGTGTGTGTGTGTGTGTGTGTGTGTGTGTGTGTGTGTGTGTGTGTGTGTGTGTGTGTGTGTGTGTGTGTGTGTGTGTGTGTGTGTGTGTGTGTGTGTGTGTGTGTGTGTGTGTGGAGCTATGCCCACCAGCATGGACTGGCAACTCGCGGCCTGCAGTAAAAGTGCCACCTCAAAGAGTCCTACCCCAACCCCACAGTCCATTTCGCGCGGATCCTTTGCAGTGTTGGAGGAAGTGAATATGGACTCAGACTCATCAAATGGGGACACCGCGGAGGTTACCATTGAGCACCCTCAGGTCCTTCCCCTGCAACGGAGCGGGGGCAGCATCCTAGGCTGACTTACTTGGTCCTCCGCCCCCCACCCTCTCCTTCCCCTCAGAACCCTCGACGCTCCTCACGGATTGCAGCTAATAGTCAAGCTAAAGGACTCAAAACTAGCCGCCTCACAGCAGCAGGTTTAAGCGCTGGCAACCCCCCAGGACATGGAGGGGAACAGCTATGAGTCCCCATGGCAGCACCCTGGCCCTGCAATCCATCAACGCAAATGGGTTGCGGGACTTTAAGCAGAGAGCCCGCCTCCTCCGAAACTTCAGGTCAGCACAAATTGACATCGCTGCTGTCCAGGAGCCCCATATCCTCCCCCACGAACAATCTGCATGGAATGAACAGTTTGGAGGCAACTCCTTCTGGACAAACCATGCCGCCCTTATTGTTTTGAATCCCCAGGTTAAAACCCATTCTTTTTCACAATATCTAGGTGGCCGCCTCATACTGGCCAAACTCACCACTCCTGACTTCTCCTTCTTCGCTGCAAGCATCTACCTGCCTAATGCAGGTCAGGAGCAAAATCGGCTCTTGGAAGAGCTCCTCCAACTCAATCTCCCACGGAATACAGTTCTCTTAGGAGATTTCAACACAACCATAAGTCGCGTCCGTGACTCTTACCCCTGCAGCAAAGGAACGCCCTGGATCAAGTCGCCTCCAGGATTTCCTTCGCCTGAGTGGCTTTATAGATGCGCTTCCACCCTCCGCGTCTGGCCTAGGTTGCATGACTAGGATCCAGTATGATGGAGGAGCTTTCCAGTCAGCGTCACGCATAGATATGGCACTGATTGGCCCCCTGCTAATTGGCCGCGTCTCCTCTCCCATCTCTCGCGACAACCATCTGAGTGATCACAGGTCACTCACCGTTGTCCTCACCACCACACTTAGACCGTCGCGTAGGTTCTGGCCTAGGGTTGCCCCAGCTCTTCTCAACAACCCCTTCACTAAGGAGAAGCTGTCTATGACCATCCGGGAGACTCTCACCTCCCCCCACCCCACCTGCTTGACCACAAGGCTAGATGGGCGGTGACCCAGGAGGGCATCACCCGCGTTGCTTACAACTGTGCCAAAGCCCAGATGACTGCAGCTCGCGCCAGAGTCAAAAGGGCGGAAGCCAGAATCAGACATCTAGAGCGAAACTGCCAGCCTTCGCCCTCTCCCAGATGGTTGGAAGACTGGGAAGCGGCGCAGGAAGCACTCCGCTTGGAGCTCACACTGCAGGAAGAACGGGCAGCAAACTTTACAACATCTCGTTACTATGCTCAATGGGAACGCCCCACCCGCTTCTTCTTTCAGAAACAGAAAGCCCGGTCAACAGCGCAGGATATTACTGCACTGAAGATTGGCACTACAACCACTTCAGATAAGGAGGAAATCACGCAGGAACTACACCGCTTCTACTCCAGCCTCTTCCATGCCACCCAGGTGGACCCATCGGACATCCAAGACTTCCTGTGGCGGGCTCCAGAGCCGCCCATTGACCCACGGGCTGATGAGGCTCTACTGGCGCCTATTTCCATCCAGGAGGTGATGGAAACCCTTCTGAAATCCCCACGGCTTAAAGCCCCAGGCCCAGATGGAATACCCTTTGAGGTGTACCTTCTGGAACCTGCAGTGATAGCCAGAACCCTCCGCGACCTCTTCGCTGCACTCTTGGTGAATGGCGAGGTCCTCCCCGACTCCAGAGGCTCAATCACGACCCTCATTCACAAGAAGTCAGACCGTGAGAACCTGGAGAACTGGCGCCCCATAGCGTTGATCAACACAGACCACAAGCTCTTCACGAAGCTTCTGGCCAACCGCATCACCAAATGGGTGTCACCTCGCCTCTCCCCATCCCAGCACGGTTTTATTCCGGGGAGGTCGTTATGGGACAACTATAATGACCTTCACGTGACTTTGACTGCTAACTCTCGTAAGGTGAATGGCTTTGTGGCTCTTCTGGATATGGAGAAAGCATATGATCGGGTAGCCTGGAAGTATATTGATGCTTCCCTGGCCCGCTTCCATCTCCCACCCGCAGCTAGGCGCTGGATATCATCGCTCTATGACCAGCTCCACACCAGAGTCCTGGCGCCAATGGGTTTTACAGTGGCAGTACCAGTTGGGCAAGGTCTCCGGCAAGGGGACCCCCTGAGCCCTATCCTTTTTAACATCACCCTTGACCCCCTCTTGGCCTCCTTACAGGACAAGCTAACAGGGATTCTGGTCCCAGGTAAAGCCCCCACACGCACCATGGCATTTGCAGATGACACTGCCATTGCATTTGGCTGCCCTGGGGATGTTGCCCTCGCTGCTGTGACCATTGAGAGGTACACCAAGGCGTCCAACGCTATGGTCAACACCTCCAAGACAACAGTTGTACAGGTCGGCTCCCCCACCTTCCCCCCACCATTTGGTATTGAACCTGAGCGCGGTACCTTCCGTCACCTGGTCGTTCTCACCAACCAACAAGGAGTTGCGCTAAAAGACAATGAGGACTTGCTCCTTGCAGCAGTTAACTCCAGGATTGCCAGCTGGAACCGGCGGCACATCACCCCCCAGGGTCGAGCTCTGAAGGCCAATGTGTTCCTCCTCTCCAAAGTCTGGTTCCTAGCGCACGTCTGCCCATTCACAGATGCCTTTTATACGCGGCTCAATGTACTCCTCCGCTGTTGGATCTGGGGCTCAAACCATCCACCAATAGCCCTCTCAACCATTACCCGACCCTGCAATGAAGGGGGCCTAGGGCTTCTGGACACGCGATCCCACGCCACCACAATCTTCCTGAAGTTCCTTTGGCCGATTGTCTGCTGGGACGCGACCCCCATGCCCCAATGGGCGCCCGCCCTCCGCCAGTCAGTGTCAGCAGCTCTGGGTCTTCCTAGAGCATCTCTGACCTCATTAGGGGAGTGGCTCACAAAACACCCAGGCCATCGCCTAAAACCATCCTCATCCCCCTACTGGAACCAGGCTCTCCTTGCCCTGAAACGAGTAGGCGCGCGGATCCACCATGCCTTCCCATACAGAAGGGAAGGCCCTGGCCTCAGCCCACGTCGCCATGCAATTGTGCACAATGGACAAGTTGTCACAACTCGCCTCAACCCCCAAGATCGTCCTCCCATCTGCCCAAGACTCCTTGATCTCCTCCCTCCCTCCGTGAGATTTGACCTTAAGGAATTGTGGAAGGACGTCTATCACCCCATCCTGTCAGCAAAGGTGTCCAAACCTTATGGAGAGTGCTCCACTGTTCATACAGGACAGGGGACCGGACTGGCCCTACCTTCCAGCACCGAAGCTGCCCCCGCTGTGTGGAGCCTATTGACTCCCACCTCCATCGTTTTTTCACCTGTCCAGGTGTCGCCGCATTTTGGCCAAAGGCCCGCGCGCTCCTCCATGCTCAGCCCTGGTCTGGACACCCTGTGCAAGACCTCATGTTTGAGCAGACATTGCCTGGTTGCCACCGACCCCTCCGTGTCCTCGCCTATGCCACAGCCATCTGGACCATCCATAACTCCTTCCTTCGTGCTGCCTTTAACCAGCAGGTGTGGACCCTTCCACACATGATCACCCACTTTCAGGTACACTTTGAGATGGCCCTGAAGGTCTGCACTATGTCGCCAACCCTCCCCCGCTCAGTTGTCACTGCAGCACGGCTCTGGCGCGCAAACCCCCTCCCTTTCTCGATGCCTCCTCCTCCCCTTCCCTCGCCTCAGGCTCTTAGGAGCCCAGGCGTAATTCAATAAACATCGATGAATCCCCCTTGGGTTGGGACCATCTAGTACAAAAAAAAATACTTGTGATGGTCAGATCTAATAGAGCTCTTGTTAGATGCAATCGACCTTCTTAGTGAGAGCTTAGCCCTTTCAGAGCGCTTGGTCATTTCATATTGCTTGGTTGTCTCAGATTGTTGAGCTTCTTTGGATAACTTAGCTCACATGTCATAGGAGGCTGATAACTCTGAAGGGTCTAATTTTCAGTCAATTTGAGAATCAGAAATATTCTTCATGGATTTTACAATTTCATTATCCCAAGATATCAAATCTTGATCTGGAGTAATTCCGGTCATCTTAGTTATATATCCAACAATGCCCCCCTCAAGATCTTGCCTAGGGGGAACATATTTTCAAAGAAACCTACTATGCACTCTATTGATAACAGTACCAGTATCAATAGAGGCAATGGAGTATTTAATACCCTGACAATATATAATATGATAAGGACCAGCCAATAAGGTGCCCAGATTGTGAATTCTTCCTCCCAGCCTATGGTGGTAGAAGAGTACAAGATCCCTGACTTGATATTCTGGTAACGTAGGTCTAATAGCGTTAGTTCTGATTCCTTCCTTCAAGGTGGTAGCAGCAAGGGAACTTGAAGCTAATGCTTGTAATTGGATGATTTCATCAGCTAATCTCCACATAGCTAAATTGGTAGTTTGCGGGGTATCCTATTCAAGTATAGGTTGTACACTTGAAGGGAGGATAGGTTCCCGACCATATAAAGCTTTAAAAGGAGCATTTCAATAATACAATGATAGCTAACTCTATAGACTAGCATCGCACTAGGTAAGTAAGGTTCCACCTACTAGGATCATTGGAGGTCATCTTTTGAATAGTGGCTACAAGGGTACCATTTGCTTTTTTGACCGCATCATTAGTAGAAGGAGTATAAGGGGTCGTAAAGGACTGATAAGTACTCATTAATTTGGTAAGCTCAGCTACCACCTGAGAAATGAAATTGGTCCCATTATCTGATAACAGGACTTTTGGGCTACCATGCCTGGTGAAAACTTGCTTGAAAAAAGGACGCTGTCACCTTGACGGTAACTGTGGAGACTGAAATAGCTTCAATCCATTCAGTAAAATGGTCGATAGCTAACATAATATATTTATGTCCATAGGTGGCTATAGGGAAAGGACCCACCACATCAATACTCATAGTAGAGAAGGGTTTGGAAGGTCCCACAATTTGGTGTTGGAACGTCAGATTTCCACCACGTTGTTGGCACTTAAGACAAGATTCAAGAACATTGTGTACAGATTCCAGCATGTTATCCCAGTAAAAATAATTTTAACCACTGTAGTGTCTTAGCGACAGCTCCAAGACCTACAGCTTGGTGGGCCTCCTTAATAGTATCAGTCCTCGCAGAGGGCCAAATAAAGGGCAACCACTTAAATCCCAACTTTTATATAATGAACCTTCTTTAACCTGAGTGTCTTCAGTTAAGGATTGTAACTTTGAGATTACATCCTTAGATTCACGGAACTAAAGTTCAGGTCTACCAATCAGGTCATAAATGCGATCTTCCTCTGCAGAGAATAAGGTTAAGATAGGCAATTGGGAAAGGCCATCAGCGTTTTGATGTATTCTCCAGCGTGATGTTGAATAGTAAAGTCATAATTTTGGAGCTTTAAAGCCCATATAACTAAGCACCCATCATGATTCTTCATTTGTTGCAACCACTTCAGGGAATCGTGATCCGTTACAATAGTGAAATGTTTGCCATATAGATAAGGGTGAAAATGCTTGATGGCGGATAACACAGTGAGGCATTCTCTCTCGGTAATGCTATAATTGCGTTTGGCCTTATAAAGGGTTTTACTATAGTATGCAATGGGGTGATCAACCAGATTGGTATCATGTTGAGCCAGAATGGCCCCAATAGCAATATCACTGGCATCAGTAAATAGTATAAAAGGTTTAGAAAAGTCAGGATGGGCTAAGATGGGGGCACTCATTCAAGCTTGGTGCAACAGATCAAAAGCTTGCTGCTGCAATTCTTCTCAAACAAAAGGAACTACTTATGCAAAAGGTAAACTAAAGGTTCTGCAATCTCTGCAAAATGGGGGAAGAATTTTTAGTAATAACCAATTATCCCTAGAAACACTTAGATATCACGCAAGCTTTTGGGAACAGGCATGTACAAAAAAGATTGTATCTTATTAGATAAGGTAAAATACCTTCGCAATTAACTTTATGTCCCAAAAAATCTATCTCAGTTTTAAAAAAAGCACACTTCAATGGATTAAACTTAAGCAAGGCACAACGCAGTTGGCCATAAACCTCCTTCAAATGAACCAAATTCTCATTAAAAGTGCGTGAATAAACAGTAATGTCATCTAGATAAACTAAAACACAAGAAAGTTTCAAGTCCCTAAACAAGCCATCCATGGCTCATTGAAAAGTAGCAGGGGCATTGCAAAGCCCCTGCAGCATACGAGTTAGCTCAAATAGCCCCTTACTAGAAATTTAGAGCACATTTTTGATGATCTTCCGGGGCCAAATTAATTTTCCAATAACCACTCGCAAGGTCCATAGCCAAGAAGTATTGTGATCCAGACAATAATCTCAAAGAATCATCTATGCGAGGTAAAAGATAAGAATCCTTTTGAGTGATCGCATTATATCAATGATAGTCCATAACCACTCTATGATCTTCATCTTTTTTTCAGATGAGTAGTAGAGGGAAAGCCCATGGACTCTTAGAAGGCGACAGTAGCCCGGCATCAAGGAGTTGTTTCAGTACCACTGAGACCTAAGCCTCCTCAACTTGGGATTTGCAATATGGTTGAGCTCAAATAGGGGGAGTATCCCCAGTTTTCACCCGATGCTGTACCTCTTTCATTAGGCCAAAATCTCCAGGACCTTGGGCTAAGATATCCGCATTTTCTTCAATCAGGGCCTCAGCTTCAAGCTGTTGTTCTGGAGTGAGAGAATCCCCAAATTCAGCATCGATTCTAGCAATGATAGGGGGATCTTCTAGCCCAAATTCGCATAAGTCTCCACATCCCAAGACGGATAATATGTCACTCACAGGAGTAGGCTGCACATAAGCGATGGGATTATTGTGATTCAATTGCAGAGGTTGAGAGGTGAATTTAGCTAAAAGAACTAAAACAGCTTCATCATAGGCAGGACCAAGGATACCAGGGCAAGGTAAAGCCTCCAAATGAGAGAGATTTTGATTACTGAAGGTCTCTAATACATGGGACCATCTAGTACTAAAAAAAAAAGAAGGTCTCTAATACATGATCAGGGGGTACAAATACTTGTACTCCTGTATCAATTATGACTTGGACTTTTGGGGGAATGGTAATTTAAGAGTTAGAATATAAAGGCATTCCCTCAGAGGAACAAGCTGACAGAGGTGGAAGTATAGTCCTTGGACCCAGGATTCAGTATTCAAGACATGATATAGAAGTGGGGTATTCCAGTAAGCAAACACGTCGTTTGAGTTTGCCTTTGCTATTGGTAACATCTTGTAATGTTAAAGGTACTCAGTACCCAATTAAAGAAAGGTATTTGTCTTTAAGGCTGATTATCGCATCAAAATTGGCGAGAAACTTAGTTCCTAAGAGCAGATCATAGCAGTTGTTATCCAATACCACTGCAGGGGCCAACACACCCAACTTTCCAAAGCGCATCAGAAGAGAGGAATAGGATCCTATAGATTTAGTGTAGGAAGGCCCAGCAGTTCCATAGTCTTGGGAATGGTTTAGGTCCGTAGCCAATTTTTTTCTTTGTAAGTTTGAACGATATTACATTGATGGGCGATCCCGTATCAATGATAGCCAAAACTTTCACCTTATGAATGATGACTTCCACTTATGTTACATCAGTGCCAAAGTTTGGGATTGAGAACACTGAGGGATTAATTGTTTGAATGATATAGAAGAAAAAGAGGAATCATAAGCATAAATAGTGTCTTTGTTGGATAATTCATCTGGGGTATCAAGCTCATCAGGAGCGGATACCACATAACAATCTGTAGAAGAATCAAAAGGTTTTGACTGAGGCACCTGAGGTAGGTCAGCACATGGAGCCTTATGCCCTATGCTGACTCCTCTTTTTTCGATTCCTCCACTTGCTTTTTCCAACATTGAGACACCACATGACCCACGAGACCACAATAAGTACACGGCTCCTTCTTTGGTTTGGACTTGGGTTTAGGTGGCATTACATGGATGAGAGAATTAGGGTTACTAGAGGAGGTCAGATGTACCACCCCATTAGGAATCTCCTTAAGTGCTTCTTTGATGTCGATAATAAAGCTGAAATTTCTTTTAAGTGATTTTAAGTGTAGTAGTAACTGAGTGCGAGAACTGAACGCACACATTGCAGCTGATATAGCATCATCAACAGTAATCTGGTCGCAAGTAGCAAGTGTCTGGGCCTCATGGTAGAATCGTTTATCAAATTTCTGGATAGACTCTCTTTGTTTAATTTGAATACTTATAAAGGCTTGCTTTTGGTTAGAGAGGATTTGATCACTTCAAAATTCCTTTGTGAGGGCGGTTTTCACTTGAGCCCACGTAGCGCAAACCTAAAGATGAGGAACCATGATCTCTTGAGCGAACTGGCTTAGGCAAGAGGTTATATGGCGGACCTTCTGTTGATCAGTAGCTCCATCCATTGCGCGTTCATAAACGAAAAGAAAAGAATGGATGCTACCTGCACCCGGTTCAAACTTATCCTTGAAGGTAGGTTTGTAAGGTTGGGACCATCTAGTACTAAAAAAAGAGGTAGGTTTGTAAGGGGTGGCTTCAGTGTTCAAGACGTGTATGCCTGATACCACAACTGGTCCAGCCTCGGAGGGTTCAGACTCTGTGAAATGGACATGAGGGGGAACTCGGTCAACTTGTTATCTCAAGAGATTTAAGTCATCTTGTAAATTTGGAATCCATTGGTTAAGATGGTCATTCATATGGGCTCAGTTTAAGTTGGAAATCGCAGTAACCATCTCCATTTGCTTGGTTCTGAGTACTTCACATTTGGCAACCAAATACTCAATGGTTACTATCAATGAAGCTAACTGGGTTTCTTATGTAGTTTAATTTGCATCACATAGACAATGTGCATTCTCAACGCCATCCAGTAAATTGATTAAGGAATAGTCCAGATTGATTTGAAGACCTTCCAAGGACAAGAAAAACCATTGAGCTGAGGTCTGGATTTGTGTTTCTAATGCTTGTACTCGAGATACTAGGAGCATCAAAGGTTCAGAATTGGATGTTGGAAGCGAGGAGCCAGGGGGACCAGGAGGTCTTGGGGGTCCTTGCAACCCATCTCTACCTGATGGTCCTGGCGGGCCTTGTTGACCCACTGGATCAGGGAGACCACGTTCACCAGGAGGTCCTGGGGTTACCAATGGGGTGCTAGGTGGTCCCAGTGGTCCAGGAGGACCAACAGGGACATGTTCACCTTCTCTCATATTACCCACCACTTGGATAAGATATTGAGTTAGCCCACTAAGCTTCCCCAAGCTCTTCTCATGTTCAGCCCACAGCTGATCCAGTTGTATTTTAATCTCTTCCTCCAGGGAGGTAATCTGGTTGTTTTTAGGGTTAGTGGCATTGCTAACTTAATGAGATACTTCTTGCCTATTGTATCCCACAACTCCATTATTTATTCTCACCAACTGGTTATGAATATCATTAATTTCTCTTCTATTAATGAGAATGGCCTCTCAATTATCCCTTCCAAAGTTGGAGGCCATTTCATAAAAAGAATATAGTTGAGAGCGAAATTGTTGCACTAGAGTTAACTGGCGCTGGATTTTGAGATGATGCAACCACAAAATCTGGAGTAAATGGTGAATAGCAGGATGTACATAATGCTGGAGATACTGCTCAGTTCTAGACAAACCAACTTTGGTAGGCTGTAACACCACTCAGTTATATAAGTTCATCATGTTGTCAGGAACTTTAGATGCTTGGTCATGATTAGGGCGAGCACCAGGCTAATAGCCCATCTGATCAATCTTTTAACAGTTTCTTCAATATTTGTGGCTTGAATCTGATAATTAGCTTGGTCAGGGCCCTCAATGGCCAAGTCCATTGAAGCTTGAAATTGTAGATTATTGATATTAGTGGAAGGCAAATCTTGCCAGTTAGAGTTTACCCATTTCTGATACTCAAAGATTCCTCTGAAGAGGGGCTCTCTTCGCTAGATATATTCTTCATTGTGAAAGTATGTTTTCACCAGGTAGCCTTGGAAGAAAACCTGGCAGAGAGCACCAGTATTGGAATTTCGTAAGAAATTACAATAGGCAGGCGCTACAAAGGCTACGAAAATATTAGTTTCATGGCTCTAGTGAAGAATTGACACAATTGCAATGAAGTTATTAGTTCTGTTGCTATAGTTGATTCCAATCAGAAATACAGAATCTTGTATGAAATAGATCAAAATCAGGCTATGTAAGACAAGAAATGAGATACTTTATCAATTAAAACCCAGAGATATTTATGGGAGAAGAATTGTTGGTTCTTTGCAAAGATTTCCGCAATTTTCTGAGATAAGATCTTTCCTACCAGAGGACTGATATTGCTAATTATCATTATTATTAAAATACTTGTGATGGTCAGATCTAATAGAGCTCTTATTAGATGCAATTGACCTTCTTAGCGAGAACTTAGCCCCTTCAAAACTCTTGGTCATTTAAGATTGCTTGGTTGTTTCAGATTGTTAAGCTTCTTTGGATAACTTAGCCTCACTCATCATAGGAGGCTGATAACTCTGAAGGGTCTTTTTTTGGTCAATTTGAGAATTGGAAATACCCTTCATGGATTTTGCAATTTCATTATCCCAAGATATCAATCTTGATCTGGAGTAATTCCAGTCATCTTAGTTGTATCTCTAACACCCTTTATATCAAGACACCCAAGCACTCCTGAACCAATCTCCACTTGGTTATGAACTCCCTTTGGGGTCTAACTAAGTCTTGTTGTTTATGATTTTACTACTACTATATACAGCGTTGTAAACCCTTTCCCTGGGTCCCTGTTGTTCCAGCATCATCAGTGGTGCCCTGTTTTTAAATTATTTGAGGTGGGTCGACCTTGGGACAAATACCACACTGAGAAATTTTTCTATCCAGTACAGGTTTCAAACTCAAAACCTGCACTAGGGGTGGTAGTAGTTTTACCCACTTGGCTAACCACCCTTAGCGGTGCCCTGTTTTAACATTGTTAACTTTTTGCAGATTTGCTGATACTGCAGAAATAATTGCATAGGGTGAACGCCACTGAGCAATGGATGAGCGATATTAGGATCACTGGCCCTCAATAATAAATAAATAAGTAATAAAGACTTTATAAGGAGCTAATGACTCAACAATGCCACTTTATATTAACAACAAACTTAACGGCTACTTCCATTACTCTTTTATACTACCCTCTGCTCACATAAAAACCTCCTCCTCACATTCTCACGTTCAACTCTGAATCCTCAGTATTCCTTGGTATAATCAACCCTTTCTGCTTAGTAATTCTCTATTTGCTATTAATTTAGGGTTTCATTCTATCATTGAGGGTTCAGCTGAATTCCCTTGATTTTTCAAACCATAATCACTTCAATTTATTCACTTCACATCGACATAATATATTGCTCAACCTTGAGGCTTTCTTCAAATCTAAATTATGATCCACTGGAACTATACCTTATCGTCCAACCATATCAGAATCTCAACAATACCCCCTTGACTGGATGATACTTTTCTTCTGCTTGTATGGCCAAAGGATCTTCTCATGTACTAGTCTAACAATATGGCCACCCGCAGGTCCCAAAATAGTGTAGACATTAACCCCAGTCTTCTCAATTATCTCAAATGGCCCAATCCATATGCTTGTAAGCTTTTTCCTCCTTCTGAACCCATGCTGGTTGTGGAACAGGACAATATCTCCCACCCCAAACTGAGTGAGACTGCTGCATCTAAATTGGTATGCCACCTGATCCCAAATCTTCTTGGCTAGACTAGTGTTTTATGCTTCGGTTTGGAGTTTAATCAGTATGTCTGTTAAGGCAGACAAATAGCATTGGAGAATGACTCCACCGGTATCCTCCACACAGGAATAAAGCAATGCCAGCAATGCTGGATGTATTCCATAAAGTAGCTAAAAAGGGCTCTTGCATTTAATGAGTGGTAGCTAATATTGTTATGAAGACAGTGGTGAATAAGAGAGTATTCCAGTCCAAAGGCTGATCATTCACAAGCTTGCGTAAAATTTTTACCAAGGTTCCATTGATCCATTCTACCATTCCAATAGATTCAGGTTGGTAGGATGTAGTCAGGATCCCATGGATTGCCATGAGTTTGTTCAAATTGGGCAGGATATGCGATGTGAAATTGGTTCCATTGTTCATGAGGATAAATTGTAGACGGCCATGTCGCTCTATGACACACTACAGGATGCACTTGGTGGTGACAGCCCCTAAATCATTGACACCATTGCTTCCACCCATCTTGTCAAATGATCAATATGTACTATTATATATTTTGAGTGGTTTGCGTCAGTTGGCAGAGGGCCCACCACATCTAGAAATACCGTATGCCATGCAAAAATGAGGCTTAACCAGGAGGTAGGTGGTCTTCCTGCAAAACGATTTATCCACTTGGAACTGGTGCAACAAGCAGCCGCTTTGAGCACATCTTAGTGCATACTCTACCAATAGTAACAGGGTCGCAAGAACTCCAGCATTTTTTGCAACCCTCCATGACCTATCGCTCTATGAGCATCCATAATAATTTTGGATCTAGCGGAAGGTTTCAGGAAACTTAGTGTCAATTCGCCAATCCACTTAAACAGTTCCCTATCATGAACAAAGGTATCCTGTCACAGCTCATCCAGCACTTTGATCAACTGTGGCAGCTCATCTTGATATCTGCCCATAATCATCTTCTTGTACATTATTTCTGTTAATTTCCACCATAATGGCGACCATTGGTAATCATGAGAGACAGTCCGCATTCTGGTGTTTCACCCCTGGTTAGTGTACAATATCAAAGCTTTAACTTTAGAGCTTTAAGGCCCATCAAGAGAGTCATCATTCAGGTTCATGGATGTTCTTCAGCCAATTCAAGGATGCATAATTCGTTACTACTTTAAGTCTCACTCCATAAAGGCATACCTGGAACTGTTTATATGCATATACTACCGCTAAGTACTCCCACTTTGTCATGGTGTAATTTTGTTCAGGACCTGTTAAGCTTCAGCTGCAATATACCATGGGATGCTCCACACTGTCATTATATTTTTGGGATAGCATCGCCCCTATGGCAGAAAGGAAAGCATCTTTCTGTACAATAAAAAATTTCTATCTCAAAATTAGTGTATTGTAAATAGGCGCGCTAGCCAACATGGTTTGCAGAACATCAAAAAGCGTTTTGACATTGTTCCGTCCATTCAAAGGTGGCATTTTTCTTTTTAGCTCTAGAGCGGAGCCTCAATATAGCTGAAGTTGGGGATTAACTGATGGTAGTAACCAACCATCCCTAAAAACAACTATATCGCGCTTATTAATCAGCTGAGTCATCTTGTGTATAGCCACCACCTTTTCTGGCTGAAAATTAAGCCCTTTCAAGTCTACCACAAACTTGTGGCATTCTAATTGCTCCATAGAAAATGGCACTTTCAGGGCTTGATTTTTATGTTTACTTCAGCAAGTCGGTGGAACACTTATTACAGGTAATTGAGATGTTCCGTGCATGTCCATGAGAACACATTAATATTGTCAAGGTAGACTAGAACGCAAGACAACTTCAGATCACCAATAATAGTGTCCATAGCCCGCTGGAATGTAGCTGAGGAGTTGCACAAGCCCTATGGAATTTTTGTAGGCTGAAACAACCCTTTTGAGGTGATTATAGTGCACTTCTCTTGTTCTACCTCTGGTAACTTGATTTGCAGTACTGAAATCAAGTCAATAGAAGAGAAATAGTTGGCACCGCCCGCCAATCTGGAGCGTCAGTGATTCATGGAAGTGAGTATGAGTCTGTTATTTGATATACTGTTAAGCTTCCAGGTAGTTGATTAATATTTTATTGGAGCCTTCGCTCTTTGATGATTAGCACTGGGGACTACCAGGGACTCTTTGATGGCTCTATCATTCAATTTTAAACCAAAAAACTTTCTATGTCAGAGGATACAACTCCTTCCGCCACCTTGGAGCGATGAATAGGCCTTGAACAGATAGGAGGGTGATCCACTGTGTCCAATCAACGCACAACCCCGCGTGCACATCCCAAGTTGTGGTCATCATATGCAAAAATGCTTTGTTATATCGCAAACTGATCTATCACCCTGTTCTTCTGATCCTCTGACAGGACAGTTAGAGCCTCAAGTGGAACCACAGTCATTATGCTGGATGAGGCTTCTAATAGTAGCCTGAGATTGTCCCATGAACCAAAGTCATGTATCTGGTGAATCTCATTGATAGAAACCAGATGCAGATAAGCCACCACTTGATGCCTTTGCACCTTCATAGATTTCTTCTACAGGTCGGCTATCAGCACCTTCACTTCCCCCTGTCCTGGTAACAGGATCCCAGGAATTACATGGGGTTTGAGTCGCATTTGCTGATAGGGTCTCATAATCTCACTATATAGACCTTTCAGGATATCTATTTTGAGCTCCATCCATATCATGACCTGATGCCCAGAAGGTGTGTTTAAAGCACTCGCAGCATGTATTGTAATAACATTATAATCATAAATATGATTGAGAAGCACTTTGGTCCCCTGCTTCATCCACCAATATTGAACAGAAATCACCCCGTCACTGTACACAAAATTAATTTAGCTGGAGAGGATGGAGTCCTTTGAGATTCCGCTGGAGGTAAAGTAAATGGGGATTTTTTAGCCTAGAAGGCTAATGGTTTCTTCTGACATATTGACCACAGCCACAAATTGCCGCATGAATGCAGCTCAAGACAGCATGCCATAATTGTTGTTAGATAGAACCACAGCTGTAGCAGATGCCCCAACTGACCTGAACCCCAAAGGCGGCATGCTGTAAGCGCCCTCTAACACTGTGCTCTGTGCCCCGTGGTTTCATAAGCTACTCGTTGTTCCACATCAGTTTCAGTGGAAGCTTAGCTATGATCTTGGAAGATATAATATTGATGGGAGAACCATTATCATTAATTGCCCTAATTTTGGTATTTTGGACAAAAATGTCAAAAGTGTATATACTCTGAATAGGAAGAACCAAAAATTATTATTACATCATCCAAGGGCTTTTGGTTATTTATTAGAGTGAGAATACCAGCACTCACATAGGACTCTTGGGCAATTTTTTTCTGGAATCTCCACTTCCACCCCCTCCAAAGCTGCGACATGTGTTGAAGGTTCACCTTCAACTGTACCATTTCGCTCAAGGATGTTCCAGGAGTATGGCTTTTGCACCTTTTTGTCAGGCAGACAGCAAGTTAAAATTATACTGGCTTTCAAGCCCAGATGCCAGAGCACTGAATGGCAAACCAGAATGCCAAAGGCACTGCTGATGGTAAGACGGATATGAAACTAGAAAGGAGTTTTGCCAATAATTGCCAGTGAGCCAGAATCTTGTACAGGCACATAATAAAATACCAGATAAATATGGCCATTAACCCCAAGGGGTGTGTGAGTGTTTGTGGAAAAGGCAGTTCCTTTTTTAAGATAAAAACTAAAATTTTAGGGAAAGGTTTAACTAGAAAAAAGAAAAAAAAGTTGACCAACGATTTTCTCAGTGCGATGCAACAGATTAAATAGTGGTCAATTGATGGGGAAACAAGCTGGGATTGGGTTGCTCAAGTTTGACCTAACCAATGAATATTCAGGAATGGGGGTGGTTAAGCTCAATGGGAACTGACATTAAAGGTTTCAGCAGCAGGCTGAGTCGCTGTCAGTTCAACCTCAGATGCCCAAACTGAAACTTGACTGCGTTTCTGGCTTTTGGCATGACGGCGTCTTGCCCAACGAGCAACAGGAATCCTCTAAGACCACCCCACGTAGGGGCGGTCCTAATTGGTTGGAATGGGTTTGGGATGCCCAACCTGCCTGTGCCTGCTTTCTGGGATGTTTGTTCAGTCAAAGGTGCTGCATCAGCTGCAACTCTTAATCTGCTAGATGGGAGCTGCATGACGGGGATCATCCCAATGGTTTTGAAAGGGGGTTAATTTTGACAATTGCACTGCTGGACAAATCAAAACTGTCAGCGATTCTAGCTGATAATTAAATCTTCATCCCATTTTGACTATGAAAATTCTGATTGTCAGGCTGATTTTCTTCTGGTTTCAGACCAATCAGCTAAAATTTGGTGATCTTGGCACAGATTTCCTTAATCTGGCTAATGAGTTCAGGCAAGGTGAGAGAAGGTAATGGAGGAGGGATGCGAAGAGAGAAGGCTGTTACCCAGCACACATCTACCATGAGGGCGAGGTCGCCCTATGGTACCAGGGGTATTGCTGCCCTCTTTGGCCCCTTTTTTCTTACAAATGGGAAAATGACCAATCTACGCACAGGGGACGTTCCCTGGGACTTACATTACCCTTTCCTTTTTCAAAGGAAGAACACCACCGCCGGTAAACTGCATGAGGGCCAAATTTTTATGAGCCTTGGGCAGTTTAGATCACCATTACCATTGTGACTTTTGGGAGGATGGGGAGTGTCGGGGTGAGACTCATGGAACGCCTTGACCAGTTCCATGCAATTAGCACGATTGCGCGCCTTAACCCAACTGTTCCCATAAGCTGGATACCCTTTTCAGGCCACGAGATAGTGAACTGACTGCCAGAATTTGCAGGATGCTATAATGTTTTCCACCTTGTCTTCTTCTGTATTCTCTATCACAATTGGTTTGGGTTTGGTGGGGTCAATCCCCTTGAATGGGGACAGCAGAGATTTGTGAAAAACAGAGTGCTGTTTCCAATAAGCTGGTAATTTTAACCAAAAAGCACCATTCCCCAAATCTTCCTCCACCAAGTGGGGACTCAAACGCTTGCTTGCAAACTTTTGGGAAGGTACCAGCATCCAAAGATGACAAGTATCTAACATAACATAAGAGCCCACCACGATATCGTGGCCAGGAAGCTGTTTTTGATCTGCAAACTGTTTATAATAGTTGATAGCCTTTGTGAGGTGCTCCTGCACTAAGGACTGGGTAGACTGGATATGCTCAACATGATCTGTGGCAGCAGGAACCTCTGGACGTATACAAGGACCAACCGTAAAAAGAGGAATCTAAACTAACGTTGCTTCATAGGGAGAAAACTCCGTAGAAGTTTGAGTACTGTTGTTATAGGCAAATTGGGTGAGAGGGAGGTCATTGGCCCAAGTATTCTGGGCGGCTGAAGTGTAACAACGCAATACTGTTCCAAAATTTGGTTAACCTTCTCTCTTTGTCAGTTGGACTGGGGATGGTATGCAGTGGAATGACAAGGGGTGATTTTTAAGATGGATAAAAGCTCATTCCAAAACCACATTGTAAGTTGGGGCCCAAGGTCACTAATTATCTCCTATGGGAGACCAAACATTGAGAACACATGGCATTTGAAGAGCTGAGCAGTCTCTTCAGACATGGTTGCAGAGGTACATGGAATAAATAGGAAAAATTTGGTTAAGCAATAAATCACCACACATTACTCGTAAACCTATTAGAACAAGGGAGTTTAGTAATAAAATCCATGGACCCCGAGGTCCATGGACCCTCCGCCTGTTGTAATGGGTGTAGGAGACCCTTCCTTTCTGAGCGGTCTGACTTTTCCTGAGCACAGGTAACACAATCGTAGATCCAAGCCAGAACTTCTTTAGTTAAGCCCGCCCAGTTATAGGTTCGCTTTATCACTTTGATGCATTTTTTGTTGCCCATATTGCTGATTGTGGGAGGGTCATGATGCGCTTAAATTAACTCGGCACTGAAGAGAGGGAAACCCAAATTCACGACCTAAAATAATGAGACTTTCCACCAAAGAGTACAGAGAGTGTTTGTGATTTTGGTGGGATAATTTCTTAAATAACTCCACCCCTTTGGGGCAGGTCATTTGGCCAGTTAAGACCTGAGCAACGAGCGGGGCGTTGGGAGCAGGGGCGGTGGTAGAGATGACGGGGAGAACAATTGACAAGATTTGAGTGGCAGGGATCACTGCAATAAGATCCACTTCCTCCAAATCCAAGGACAGCGGGCGGGGTTGCATCTGAAAAATCAGGAAGTATGTTAAGCGCACCTTTTTATAAATTTGTACTTGAAATTGAAGCTGCACAAGTCCCAATAGGTACAAGCTTTCCAATGCGCTAATTTTTGGGGTCTACAGAAATAAAAGAGAGCTTGGTGATCCATGTGAGCAGTCAACTCATGCTGAGCACCCTGTAACAGGTACCGCCAATGAGTGAATGCCCATGCCATCACTGGCAACTCCTTATCGTAGATGGCCCAGGATTTCTCCATAGGAGTAAATTTTTGGGAAAAGAAGGTAACCTGATGTTCCAAGCCCTCGTGCTCTTGGAGCAGCACTGCCCCTACTGACACCAAGGAGGCATCACACGCAATGATATATGTCTTGGTAAGATCCGTGTGTTTCAGGATGGGGGATAAAAACACTTCTTTGATTGACTTAAACGCCTGCTGGCATTTGGGCATCCAACGAAATGGTACATTCTTGCCTGTGAGGGGGTGGAGTGGGGCAGCCAACTGGGAAAGAGCTGAGGAAATTTTTTTTAGAAAAATGATGGTGCCCAAGAAACTCCGTAATTGTTTCTGGGTTGTTGGAGTAGGCCATTCAAGGTTAGCATCCAACTTATTGGGAGGAATCGCATAGCCATCCTTAAGGACGAGATTCCTGAGAAAGGTAACTTCCTCTTTATAGAACTCACATTTGAAAGGCTTGACAAACAAGCACGCCTTGTGAAAAGCGGCCATGACTGCTTTCAAGTCTATTGCATGTTGTTCAGGAGTTGAGGAGTGAGCCAGAATGTCGTCAATATTTGCAACTGCGCAAGTGAACTGGAGATCGCCCAGTACACTGTCAATAATCGGAATGTAGCGGGAACATTCTTCAGTCCAAAGGGCATAACATGGAATTGGAAAATGCCCTGCTTCATCCAGATCGCTGTTAGCCACTCTTGTCCTTCCATTACCCAAATCTGGTTGAAGGCATTGACAAGATCCATCTTAGAGAACACACAAGATTTGCCAATTGCTTTTCTGATCATCTGCTCCAGGGCAGGGGGTAGGGATAATGAACCGTAACTTTGTTTAAATGTCCGTAGTCCACACAGGGAAGGAGGGAACCATTAGTCTTCATGGCAAAGATGATGGGAGATGCGACTGGCGATGTCTCTCTAAACAACCACCCTTTTTTAAGCATATCATCTATCAAAGTGTTAAGTGCAACCTCCTCCTCCGCTGTGTGGGGATACAATGGGCAGTTGATATTCACCAACTGTACTGTCGTACATAATCCCAAGTCAAATTTGGTGTGAGGGGGAAGGTGGTCCACTTTCTCAGAATTGAAAATACTCTGATGGTGCATCAATTCTTTGTGAAAATTGGACAGAAGGTCCAAAGGGGAAACGAGGGAAGTAATGGAGCTACGACCTTGGGCTTTCTTAAGAGTATTAACTAAAGAGATTCCCCCTCCATTTGATCATTGGCAAAAGACAACATATTAGACTCTAGATGAACCTTAACATGTTGCCAACACCATCATCCAACTCTCAAAATAACCGGGAACACCAAGTTCAGCATCACTGAGAACTGATTGCAGAAGCTGAACTGGTGTGCTGAGAATGAAACTGGCCGGCGAACTAGTATGGGGTTTGGGAGGCTGACGAAGCAACCATCACCAAAGGACCTGCATCCAGGTTAAGTTCCAATTGTTGGGCTAGTTCAACACTCATAATATTGCCCGCGGCTCCAGTATCCACCAAAACCTTAAAAGAGATGTGGTGGGACCCAACACTAATCTTCATGGGTAGTCAGAAGTAAGCAAAGTTCTCTTTATTGGTAGTTGTGGTTGAATCCAGTGATACCGATGAGATGGCAGTGGAGTCAGGGGAAACCGCTAGGTTCATAGGGGAGTAAGCTCATTGCAAGTCAGATTTTCAGAACCTACTGACATGGGCATAATAGTCACAGCGACTATGGGGTGTGTTTTGGACATTTTGGTGGAACTAGACTACTATGGACATGTAAAAATGTTCTTCATAACCTGGTTCAGCTGAAAAGAAGTGGCCATCGCTGCACCAATATCTATGAGAAAGGCAGAAATGGTTAGGGATAATGGTTGATTAATTATGTCAAGCAGACAGCAAGTTAAAATTAGACTGG
Source organism: Massospora cicadina (assembly GCA_022478985.1). NCBI lineage: Eukaryota > Fungi > Entomophthoromycota > Entomophthoromycetes > Entomophthorales > Entomophthoraceae > Massospora > Massospora cicadina. The sequence continues at coordinate 302,480 of JAKSZP010003960.1, forward strand.
CTTGCAAGCCCAGATATCAGAGCAACTGAATGGCAAACCAGAATGCTAAAGGCACTGCTGCCAAGATGGATATGAAACTAGAAAGGAGTTTCGCCAATAACTTTCGGTGAGTCAGAATCTCATACAGCATATAATAAAATACCATACAGATACAGCCATTAACCCTGAGGGGTGTGTGTCAGCAGAAAAGGCGATTTAATTTTCAACATAAAAATATACTTTAGGGAAATAACTTTAATGGAAAATAAATAAAGAAAATCAACCAACAAATTTCTCGGTGTGATGCAACAGATTAAATAGTGGTTGATTGATGGGGAAACAAGCCAGGATTAGGTCCCTCAAGTTTAACCTAACCAGCGAATATTTGGGAATGGAGGCGGTTAAGCACAATGGGAATTGACATTGAAGGATTTGGTGGCAGGCTAAGTTGCTGTCAGTTCAACCTCAAATGCCCAAACTGAGACTTGACTGCGTTTCCAGCGTTTGGTGTGATAGTGTCTGGCTCAATGAGCAATGGGAATCCCCTAAGGCCACCACACATAGGGGCGGTCCCAATTGGTTGGGAATGGGTTTGGGATGCCTAACCCACCCATGCCTGCTTTCTGGGCTGTTTGTTCAGTCAAAGGTGCTGCATCAGCTGCAACTCCCAATTTGCCAGATGGGAGCTTCACGATGGGGATCATCCTTGAAAATTTTGAGAGGGGGTTAATTTTGACAATCGCACTGCTGGACAAATAAAAACCGTGAGCAATTCCAGCTGATAATCCAATCTTTGTCCCTTTTTGACTATGCGAATTCTGTTTGTCAGTCTGATTTTCCACCAGTTTCAGACTGATCAACTTCAATTCAGCGATCTCAGCACAGATTTTCTTAATCTGGCTAACAAGTTCAGGTGAGGTGAGCAAAGATACTGGGGGAGGGATCTGAAGAGGGAAGGCTGTTACTCAGCGCTCGTCTACCATGTGGGCAAGGTCACCCTGGGTGACGATGGCTATGGCCGCCCTCTTCAGCCCCTTTTTGCTCATAAATGGGAAAAGTGACCGATCTACGTACAGGGGACATTCCCTGAGACTTACACTCTTGACAAAATCCATGTCTGCGTTATTGGGTCTCTCCCTTGGCTTGAGGCCAATATATAATAAGGGATTGGTTGATAAAATAAATCGTTGGGATGAGTACCAGAACTAAAATCAAGTGACTCGTGGGAATCATCAGGGACAATCAGGTTTGAGTTATCAGAAGTAGAGCGTCCCATCTCTGCTCCACTCGCCCTTTTCCCTGTTCATTTGGTGCAACTGGTACCACATGGATATCCAATTTGCCTGGACAGCTAGCCGCATAATGGCCTCATTGGCCGCAAGGGAAGCAAGCTATTATAAACAGCACCCATATCTGCATCTCTTCATGGAATACGTCTAAAAATTAATTGTTGGACTGTAATGTTGTTGAGGACGAACTGGCTGAGTAAAATGGGGGAATAAAGGACACACCAGAGCATTAAGTTGATGAGTATTCCCCATCAGATTATAATCAAGTCGTTGTTGTCCCATATCCAGTGGGGATTTGGTTTGCAGTTGCAGAGGCTTTCCGTTCCACACTGGGAGCACTAAAAGTGGTGGATAGATGGCACAAACGACTAACAATTTTTCATAGCACTGCGTCATCCTGAAGGATGTAGAAAATAGCATTATACAGTTCTTGATATGGTTTAACAGCCGCAGTCAATACTACACCTACCTCCTCATTAGTTAAAATATTTTCTCCCTTCAACACATGAGCCTCAGCCATGAACCGCTTTGCAAACTCCACCAAGGGCTCATTCTTTTGAAAATATATTGTCAAAGACTATGCCTTGCGCTAAGCCATTTTCGCCTTGCCCCCAAACAGATGAATATGATCTCCTTCACCTTTAGGTAGGTTACAGTACTGGCACAGATAACATGTGACCTGTTCAGCGCTTGCAACTTCCAAAGTGGAATCCAATGGTTTGGTTTTCCACCGATTGGAAGCCCCCTCCACTGCAAATAAAAACTTCCTAAAGAATCTGGGTATATTTTTTATCACGGTTAAATAAGGGAAGTTGGTCAACGCAAACCCCTTCCTCCCCAGTACAACTATTTCATTTATGCTCCACGCAGTATAGCCGCTCTGTAGTGTTGCCAAGGCGATTTGCAAGTTGGTTGGTTTGTCCCCCACCAGGTGCAATTGGGAAAGGCATTGGAGAGCTAATTGTTTATACTTTTATTCTCTCAAAAAGCCTTTTTTGAGCCTGGAGTAGTGTATCCAAAGCAAGCTTCAATTCCGCATATTGAGATAACTCAATAAACTGAGTTAGTACCTCATCAGAATGAGCTGGTTGCACCATGGCATTGGCGAATATAAGCTTTTATTAATAAATTGATCAATGGGCCCCCTGTAGTGAGCACCACTGTTAACTTTTGGCAGTTTTGACTAATTCCAACAAACGAGTTGCACAGGGTGAAACCCACTGAGCAGCGGACAAGCAATATGAGGATTTCTGGCCCTCAATAATTAATAATAATAAAGATTTTATAAGGAGCTTTTGCCCCAACAATACCACTTTATTTTAAACAAACTTGACAGCTACATCTGTTACTCTTTTCTACTACCTTCTGCTTACATAAGATCTCCTCCTCACATTCTCATGTTCAACTCTTATTCCTTGGTATTCCTCAGTAGTTTCAACCCTTTCCGCTTATTAATTCTTTATTTGCTGTTAATTTAGGGTTTCATTCTATCATTGAGGCTTCAGAGGAAATCCCTAAATTTTTCAAACCATAATTACTTTAATCAATTCACTTCATATAAGCTTAATCTATAGCTCAATCTCAAGGCTTGTTTCAATTATGATTAATCCACCAGAACTATAGCTTATCATCCAGTCATATTGGAATCTCAACAACCATCTTGATAATGACTTGTTCCCTGGAAGTGGGCAGTGCATCCCAAACCGCATCTCTGTTAATAGGAGAGTTACAGACACTCTCCTTACATTAGATGACCAATCACTTTACTTTATGCGCACTAGAATTATCCATGTGGGGCTTTTGCTGAGTGCAAATTGGGTGTGCCTGCCATTTTTCATGGCCTCAATGAGGCTCATCACCGTTTTCTCATTTGGCCAATAATTGGTGAATCTCAGCGTTATTCTTTCTACCTCCAACTGGGAAGTGCCCACCCTAATCGCTTGTACCTGGTAGATTTGAACATTTTACAATCCAGGTGTTGTGATTACCTGACTTTCCCCCAAGATGCACGAAAACGCTTTGTTTAAAATGATTTTTACTCAGCATCATGTTTGGATGGTGCTGGCGTGATCATTGATGAAGGGTCTAATGGTGATGGCCTTGGATAACGATGCACAGTTTACTGCCAAAATGAGTATGGGGTCGTTCACGTTCCAAAACGCAGTTTATAACGCTAATTTCTTATATTTTATGAGTTAAAATATCAGCTCTTGTGGCTCTAGTTTGGAACCAATTTCATTATTACAGATCAACCCAGAGAGCCCGCATTTGACTCCTAACATGATCTGTAGAACACAGGCAGTGGAAAAGGAGTTACTTTTACAATACAATCATATATATGCAATTGCTGAAGATATGGTAAGTTATGTGGCCTGGATAGAAAGAGTGGCCAATCATCCCTCTCTGTACTATGATACAAAAACTTATCCTAGAGGTATGCTTATGCCTAATGAAAATTTTCTGGTGAAGTATTGGCATTGTTTGCTTTGAATAAAGACCATTATGAATATTTATTTGTTGACTGCTAACCTTTCATCCCCTTTAGGGAAAATCAGCACAATGATTTTGCTGAATAACGGAGCCTCTGAGAATTTTATATACCAAGGCTTAGCCAACTACCTTGAGCTGAGTTACTTGCCTAGTGGATGGTTAGGATAGGGGCTTCCAAAGGTATTCCAACGCTGAAGGATCTAGGGCTGGTGGAATACTAGGTTGGTAAGTATCATTTGGCGGACCGTTTTAAGCAATCAAAAACCTTATGTACCCCATTATTTTGGGAGTATATTGGTGGCAAAAGTTTGACTTCAGAACCAACTCGAAATACAACACCTTGTCCTTGAATTTAAAGAATAATCAAATATTAGATGTTCCCTTGTCTGAGGTCAACTCTCAGGGTGATCTGCCCACTGTCCCAATATCCACACTCTCAGTCTTGCTCCATTGCTGAAGCCCTATTTGGAGGTACCCTTACCATCCTGTTTGGAGGGACTGCAATCTTCATTTGACGCGGCTTCAGCCAATGTACTATCAGCTCATTCAGTGTTTGATTACAAGTTCAAACTCACCGTTGATCTTGTGCTTATATCTTCCCCTATTTACCCTTTGACTGTATGGTAGGAAGCGGCACCAGATGTGTGGGTTAAGGAGCAATTATCTAAAGGCGCGATATTTCAGCGTACCTCCCCAGAATGCTCCCCACTTCTCTTTGTGGAGAAGGCAAATGGTACCTTACGCCCATGCATTTATTATGTAGATCTCAACAACGTCACAGTACCAGAATTGCATCCCATCCCACTGTACTTACATATTACTCGCTATGTGGAGAAGGCAAAGTCTTTTCCAAACTGGTTTGCTTAGATCAGTTCAATTAGATCCAGATCAAAAAAATCCAGGATGGGTAACCGCATTCCGTACTAGAAAAGGAATTTTCCAGTTTCAGTTTATACCCTTTGGGCTTAAAACGCCCCAGCTATCTTTCAACGCTGTATTGATGCAGCTTTGGGGAAACCTGCTGGGGTATGCGCAGTAGCTTACATGGAATTATATTCTGATGTTTTCCCCTATCATGAGTCCCATGCAGTACACCTTCATCAGATGATGGAACGTTTGAGGGCAGCTGATCTTACTCTAAAAATCAGTAGATGCGAATTTCTCAAGTCCCAGGTTACCTCCTGGGCAACGTCATGTTTGACCAAGGGCACATGAAAAACTCCTGAAAAGGTGAAGGCGATTTATGAGTGTCCCACTCCAACTTTAGTTAAGGAATTGAGGAATTTTTGGGGACATGTACGTTCCTTGAGAAATTCACGCCAAATATTTACAAGTTGATGGCGCCTCTGTATATGGAATGTGGAGCTAAAGTTCTCCAGTGGTTCCCAAATTGCAGGATGCCTTCCAAGCTGTAAAGTGCACCCTGTTGTCCACGTCCGTTCTCCGCCATGTAGATCCAGAAAAGGAGTTCATTGTGGCAACTGATGCCTCCAACTTTGCCATAGCAGCTGCCTTAATGCAAGTAGGAGAGGATGGAAAAAAGCATCCGGTGTAATACTTTTTAGGAAAATGTATCTAACAGAGTTAAACTATGCCGTGTATGACAAAGTGTTATTGGCAGTGGTTGAGGCGCTTACATATTGGAGTCATCACTTACATGGCTCATCCCAACCATTCCGCGTTTGTACAGATCACTGTGCTTTGTTGTACTACCGCGTAACTCTGCCTTGACCCTATGGCAAACCCGCTGGTATAAAACCCTGACCCAATTGGTGTTTTTTATGAGTTTACAAAGGGCAAGAAGAATGGTTTGGCGGATGCTTTGAGCCAAAACCCTGCATTGGCTCCTAATTCTAAGAAGGTAGAGATTCATAATACCAACTTGATGATTCCGCTGAATATATTTTGTGTCTCAACTTCCCTCTCTCATGGCCCACAGGCCAGCGCTTGCTCCTCTTGAAAATTTTATAAGAATATGGTATTTTCAAGAAAGTTATTCCTTTTAAAGCCAATGTCAGCTTAGTATATAATGGTCCTCACCAAGAGCGAGTAAATCAGGAGGAAATTGCTAGGGGTTACCATGTAAAGGAGGTAGTGGTGTGGTTTTAGGGGCCTTTGGGTTCCCGAAGGACTACTTTGCCTGGAAATCATCTGGGATCATCATGATGGAATCACCGTTGGTCATCCTGGGAAGGCGAAGACCCTGGAGCTTATCCGCTAAACTTACAATTGGAAGGGATTAGACATGCAGGTTGCCAGGTGTTGTAAGGAGTGCCTGGCCTGAAACCAAATAAAATCAAATTGCCAAACCCTCGCAGGGTTGTTGGTGCCAGTTCAAAAAGCCAAAGGTCCTTAGACTTCCTATCAGTGGATTTTATTATGGAGTTACCTGTTTTTGAAGGCTACGACGCCATTATGGCAATGGTAAACCGTTTTAAAAAATTTTGACCGTTTTATCCCTTGTAGAACCAAAGTAACCGCGGCAGAGATGGCTAGCTCTTGGATCTCACATTTTTCTTATGGTTCCCCCAAAAATAATTAGTGATTAGGGGCCCCCAGTTCACTTCTGTCTTTATGTAAGAGTTGTGTAAGACTCTTCAGATTCCCCCTGCCATTCAACTTTCTATCGATCCCAATCAGATGGGCAGACTGAACGATTGAACTAGTGCCTGGAACAGTTTCTGTGGTGTTACACTGCCGCGGACCACTTGGATTGAAATTCCTACCTTCCGCGGCAAATTTAGCTACAACAATGCCCAACATGGGACAATCAGTTGTACTCTCTTCTTTGTCAACTATGACTTCAACCCGCCTTCAACATGGAGCCATGTTGTGGATTCAAGGTGGAAGCAGTGGTGGACTTTTCAAAATCGATCAAGAAAGTACACCAGAAGGAGAGCACAAACTTGGATGTAGATATGCAAGCTTATAAGGAGAATGCGGATGAGAAGTGATGGGTAGGTCATGCATACAAGGAAAGGGATCTCTTGATGCTGAATTCTAAAAGCATCCCAACCAAGCAACCATGCAAAAAAATTGGGACCAAAGAGGATTGGGCCATATCACATTGTCAGAAAGATGGGCCATTCCTCATATCAGTTGAATCTCTATCCCCATTCTGCATCTTTTCAGTCTTCCATGAAAGTAAGCTTACGTTATTTGAGGGCCCTCTACCAGAGACTCCAGAGGCTTATCTCATGGATGGGGCGCCAGAGTGGGAAATGGAGGAGATTATAGCCTCACACCAAGTAAGAAAAAGGCTTGAGTACTCTGTATCCTGGAAGGGATTTGACGCAGTGGAGAACAGTTGGGTACCAGCGCGTGACTGCGCCCATTCCCAGGATATGATCAAAATTTTCAAGAGCATTTCCCCAAGGCTGCAGGACCCAAGTCTTAGCAAACCATTGCCGCTATGAAGTTGTCCCCAGCCCACAAGAACGTTTCCTAGCAAAAGCCTCTGGAGGGGGTAGAGCCTTTAAAGAACAAGAGGGTAAAGTCATGGATTGATGACATGATAGAGGGTACCAACTTCAAGTATAAAGCTGGTAGTAAGGAGGCCAAAAAGTGTATGTTACCAGGCCTTCCTGACCTCAAACATACCTTGTACCAACGGTGGGCTTAGACGAGATATGCCCAGGCTGGTCCTGGGGATGTGTGTGATGCGCGTCCCTGTGTTACAGCAAGGGCGTTAAAACGCACCAGCTATATCATGAACAATGACAGTTCAATTCGGTTGCTCAGCAGAAAAGGTTTAAAACCCATTCAATTTTGGATAATTCAATATTGGGTCATCTTTGCCTACAATCAATAACTCAAGTTCAGTCAATCTTGAGCTACAATACCCTGGCTGATGGTAGGTTGCGCCTATTGGGTAGCGTAGGCTTAGCACCATTTCCCCCAATTGAAGATTCACCCTCTATTGTTTAAATATGTTTCTATTAGACCAACTTTTTCAATTGGTAATCTTTTTAATAAATATCCTTCGTTATCTTTACGTTTTTAGATGGTTTCTTTGGGAGAACCTGTGCGTGGACCTCCTCAAGTAGGTCTCCAAACAGCATTGGTCATTTAAATTTTTAAAAAAATATCTACCAAATCTGGTGCACTGCTGGGCAGCCCTGGTCCCCTCTATATTAGCCCTAAACACTCCTGCACCAATCTCCACTTGGTTATGGACTCCCTTGGGGCCCAACCAAGTCTTGTTATTATTCAACCGAGGCAAGCTGACCAGGGGACAGGCATTACTGAAAGAAAGAAACAACATGAAACCAGAACAGGGTCAACTCCATTGAAGAGTTTTTCCACCTCTGGATCGGGACTCAAATTTTTCTGGTTACGTCATGGGTAAGGTTTTCGTGTTATTAGACCTACTAACCGCCAATAGCTTCCTTTGGCTGGCACCCCGATTGATGTGCGAAGGGTGGGAATCGAACCTGTAACCTTCAGGTTGGTAGCTGTACGCCCTTACTGAATCGCCTTCCCCCCCCAACCAAGTCTTGTTGTTTATGATTTTAATACTACTATGTACAGCGTTGTACACCCTTGCCTTGGGTCCTTTCTGTTCCAGCATCATCAGCGGTGCCCAGTTTACCAACTGTAAAAATATACTCTAGGTTGATTATCAGCTGTCAACCCAGTAACCTTTTTACTGCACAGGTTCAATATTCTTGTGCACTTCGTCACATTGTATAGAATGTATTATGAATTGATAATAGTATGGAGACTATTATCTGTAGTTGAGATTGAACTATTATTTGGCCCAACGCTCAGCCAGTATTTCCAATTAAATACTCTGTAAGTCGTACTCATAGGGATTCATTCCCTATACTCTTGTCCACCTGATCTTCGTAAGATACCCCACTGACAGTCTCTCTCAGCCCAACACACAGTAGGCAGCTATCCCTGATTGTGGTTCCTTCATCTCTAGATCCCTGCTTGTATCTTTAATCTTCTCTCTGAGAGTCTTCCAATTATTGCCTACTGCAATAATATCCTTGAAATAGAACAACACAATAGAAGCTGATATTCTAACTATACACCAAAATGATAATATAACTGTAGATTATAATTCTTTTGTAGATAATATTAATAAAAATAACAATAATGTTTTTATTATAGTAAATCCTAGGGAACTATATAGTAGGGGATTCAGCTGTCTAACCCTCAGTTGACACCTCTTCGATGAAATGGCATCTGTTGCTGTTGAATCACCCATCCTTGTCTTAGCAGCGATGGTCTTCCCCATCCTGGCTAAGATTCTGTCATTGGACATCCTCAAGACCTCAAATAGAAAGAGTTAAAAACGTGTCCCTAACGTTTTCCTCTCGATTCAAGTGATCTAACCATAATTGCTAGCAACCTGCTTAGGTAATGGAACTTAGTACCCATTATGGCAGGTCACTTCACCAACCAATTGATTCACTAGTTGCAGGCGGCTTCACTCGCCTCACAACTCACTATTCATTCCCAAACAGTTGATGATGAAACCTGACCAATCCTAATTGGTACACCTGATAGCTAATCACCATCAGATGCCCCTATTTTGTTGGCAACTACGCCCACTGAGATCTTAGATATTCATCTGAATCGATCCCCAATGGATACAACCAGGTGAATATCTCAAAATCCCCTGAATGTAGTTCCTCCAAAACTCAAGCCAACCAATTTCTGATTCACTTCACCTTAGGGAATTTTTCCCTAGCGATACCAGGTAATCTAGCAGGCTGGGAATATGGGCAAAAATCTCAACACATCCCCCCTCTTGCCTAGATTTCCAGCGAGAAAAGGACCAGGGCATGAAAACACCATATTGAACACTTGGTCAAATACTTCATTGGTTCAAGCGGAGTACACTTGTCATTACTCAACGCTGCTTGGGATGACCTCCGGCATATGGCGTTTTTTCTCTTCCTACTCACTACCACATTCTTAGAGAGTGGTCGCCATGACCTTCTGTCATGCCGGGCTGATCAATTTACTCATGACGATATTAATCCCAGGATCCAGTTTTCCCCCATCAGGGTATATGACCTGCTGACATATTCAGTATTCTTGGTCTGGCGTCCTTGATTTCCTGATTTTCTCCTCATCCTAGACAGGAGACTCTTGCCGTCAATGTTTGTTTCACAGCTTAATTAAAAATACTTATTTCTTATTCGCCTTTGTTATTTTTTTCATAACCTCTTGGCATAAAACATTCTTAATTCTTCCCTTGGAGAGCTTATCTCACAAATTTTGAGATTAGTTTCCCCAAAATTGGAGCCTAATGTATTATAGAGTGCATAATGTCAACTTCTATATAAGTCTGACATCCCCTCTCATCCAGATCATATGTCAAATTCCGAATCTTGCTACCAGCAGCTCCTCAATAGTCTGTCTGATCCAGACCTCCTTCTCTTCCAGCAGATGAGTCAGGATGTTTAATGGAACCTCTTTTATGGTCCTTCCAGGACTCATACACCTAGTCTGGTGCAAGCGGCTAATGTGTCCATCAAATTACTGGAAATGGTAACTAATCTCTCCAAAATCAGGCTGGCCATCATTTCAAACAACTCTCAGCTGACTCTTCCTCTGCAGTCAATTCCAGAGTTGGACTTTGAAACCCTCCTGGATTCAGCTCCTTTTGTTGATGCTCTGAACATCATCGTAGATGCTCTAGGGATTATGCCAGTTGCTCTGGATTGTTTGTTTCTGGCCGGGTTGGACCTGCTCCCCTGAGTTCCTCTTCCAACTAAGTCAATTTATATAAACCCGCTGTTCTGGTCTCCAAGCTCTCAATCAGTAACAGCATACACTTCGAGCTCCCCTATGCTGAACTCTGGACCCAAGTCACTGAGGCTTTGACATTAGCGCTGAATCCCTCTGATTTTGATAACCTTCTGGATTGGGATACTGCCGCTTATGTTCTTTGCTTTGCTGGCCAAGCTCTTATAAGTTGGTCCACAAAACTTCCAGCCTCGTCTGGGTTCCACTGTTCATTCAGCTTTAGCTTCCACAAAGCCCATAGTCGCCGCTTGCAGGATGTGATCCACTCTCTGCACAACTATCTCTTCTCCAGAGCTTCCCATCAGTATCTTCCACTGATGGCATTAGTAGGGGTCATGATTCAGCAACCCCTGTTGAGTATTCCTTCTTCGTTGCTGACCCACATGTCTGGTGTCCTTGATGAAGCCCGTCAGCAGGCGCTCAGGACATATCTTCCAGCTCTGGTGCCATATCAGGATTACTCGGGGTTATTTGCTGATTGCCTCTTTCTTTATTGCTGCTTTCCTCCCCACTCTGGGGTTTCTCAATTGGCATCTTCTGACATCTCAATTTCCCTTCCCCTAGTCACTTTTTCTCAGGGCTCGGCATCCGCTCAATGAACTTGGTTTTGTGTAGGTATTGCCCTTGCAAGCGTCCAACCACATATCAATTTTGATGGGCTGTTTATTCCTACCGCGATCCATCCTCCCTCCCACAAGAGGCGACATAGGTGGAATCATCCCCATACCAAGGACGACCAAAAAAATAAAGGTTTTAAAAATATATTGGCTTTTTTAACTATGCGTTTTAAAATCTTTTTTTCCAATATCTTTTATTAGTTTTTTATCTTTATTCTTCCTTTTTACTATGGGACTTGACCTTGTTTTGGTTCAGCGGTCTATCTTTTCCCCCAAACTGGGTCCTGGGTACTTAAACCTTCCAGTTTTACATGGTTCAGAGGTCCTTTTTTCGGACCTAACCATCTAAATTGGTTCATAGGTCCTTTTTTCAGACTTGACCCAATCATCAGGACATAACAACTTGATGTTCATTGGCCCTTTGGGCACTCTTTTATTTTTTTCTCAATCCAACACTTTAGATACTTATCGTGGACTCAATTTATAACTCTTCCATCCAAGAGGTTCTTGATGGAGTAAGTATCAGTCGCCGTCTTGGTGATTACTTAAAACTGACCTGACCACAATGCATCTAATTTGTTTCTTCATCCAAAACCATGTGTATTGCAATAGGCAACTCTTTCCCCTATTTAATATTCTTCTAATGCTGGTCAGTTCTTATCAACGTTAATTTTGCTAGTATCCTTTTCTTTAAGGATGTGTTGAATGCTTATAATTGCACATTGATCAGGATACTAATCGGTCAGTTCAAGTATTACTCGATACTCATCCCTGATGTAGGTTCCACCACCAAATAAAAATTGGCAGCAATGCAGCCTTTCTTACATATAATAATTCAGACAGCTTATTTCCTGTCACCATATGATGAGTAATGTTGTATAAGCTTGTCACCAAACTCAGGTATGTTCCCTACACAGAAGTTCTCCCTGTGACTAGCTTCCTTAGCATCGCGGCCAGCGTCCCATTGACCTGTTCTACCAGTCTGTTCATCTCCAGCTGTATGGTATTGACATGACTCCTCAGATCCCCATTATTTCTTTTAACCTCGGGATCACATGAGATGTGAAGTTGGTCCCATTGTCACTCATCAGGACTTGTGTACATCCATGCCAGTATACTACTTGATCCAAGACGAATCTCGCAGTACTGGTAGCGTCTACTCTGATTAGGGCCTTCATTTTGATCCATCTTGTCAGATGGTTGATGACAACTATAATGTACTTGACTCCCCCTGTGCTCATCATCAGCGGTCCCATCACATTTATGGACACCGTGTGACAGGCGAATCCAGGGCGGACCAGTCAGTATCCAGTTGTATTATTATGTGGTTTGTGCAGCTGGCACTCCACGCAACAAGCCAGATGATCTGCGACATTGTAGTTAATTGATTCCCAGTAATAATACTGGCAAATATGGTCAGTTGTTTTCCTCAGGCCTCCATGCCCGACAACCTTGTGAGCTGATTGTACTATCACTGCTCTTTCTGAGGGTTTTGGGAATAATAGCCGCTTCCCATTGATCGTCTTGAATACTTGTCCATCCATAATCTTGGTTTTTTCCATCACTTTTTAGAAGCGAACCTTGCAATTCTTGAGGCAAATCCCCAATTCTTCCTTTGACCATTCTCTGGAATAGCTCATCCGCCTGTGGGTATATCAACTGGACCATTGGCAACTGCGATAAGCCATCCACGTTCTGATGAGAAGCCCCCACTCGGTGGACTATCTCATAATTGTAAGCCTGAAGCTTAAGTGTCCATTGGGCCAGTCACCCTTCTAGTTCCCTTAGATTGTGCAGCTAACGCAGCGAAGGGTGGTCTGTTACCACCTTAAAGTGCATTCTGTGGACATACACCCAAAACTGTTTACATGCGTAAATGACAGCAAGGCATTCACGCTCAGTCACGGTGTAGTTCCTCTCAGCAGCTGAGAGTATCCAGCTCACATATGCCACTGATTGCTCATCCCCAAGTTCATCTACTTGGCTCAGTATAGCGCCAATCACCATCAATGAAGCATCAGTTTGAATGATAAACTCCAGATCAAAATTTGGATATTTCAGAATTAGAGAATCTATCAAATACTGGCGTAACTCATCGAAGGAGTCATGGGCCTCTTCATTCCATATGAATCCTTTTTTTGGATCCTTTAATAAATGAAATAAAGGCTCAGCTATTCAGGCGAAGTCCCAAATAAATCTTCTATAGTATCTGACTATTCTAAGGAATAATTGGATGTCTCAGACACTCTTTGGTACAGCCATATGCTCTATAGCTGCTATCTTCTGGGTCTGCGGCTGCAATCCACTTGAGTTGATTACAAATCCCAGGTATTCTAACTCTTTTGAAGAAGTGGCACTTCCTTGGCTTGATCTCCAGGTTAGCTGCGGGAATTCGCTTAAACTTCTTCCAAGTGGTGCAGGTGATCAGTAAACATCCTACTGAACACGTTGATATCGTCCAGATATACCAGGACGCACAACAACTTCAAGTCGCTTAAAAACACATACAGGCCCTCTGGAACGTCGCAGGCGCATTGTAAAGACCCTTGGGCATCCTTGTCAGTTGATATATAGCCCCTGTGCGGTAATAATCGCGCATTTTTCTTGGTCTTTGTTAACTTTTGGTGGATATGGCTTATTTCCGCTGAACCAGTTGCACAAGGTTCAACCCACTGAGCAACGGGCAAATAATATAGAGATCGTTAGTCCCTCAAATGAACGTAATAAACTTATATAAAATAGGAGGCAATTGTCCCAACTACGCTACTTTAATATAATATATACAACAGATCTCTGCTCACGCTCCTTCTTACTCCTACTCACTTCTTTTCTTCTTTTTCTCCTCTTCTTCCTAAAAAAACTCCTCCACCTCTCTTTCTTGCTCAACCCTTAAACCCCGGTATTCCTCAACAGATTTGACACATTTCACTTAGTCAATCTCAATTCACTATCAATGTAGAATTCATTTGATCATTGAGGCTTTAACGGAATTTCCTCAATTACTGACCCTAATTGATTCAATCAATTCACCTCACATTGCTCTAACCTATCACTCACCCTTGGAGCTCGCTTTGCATTTATTTTACAATTCACCAGAGCACTAGCTTATCTCCCAGTCATATTGAAACTTGACATTACCCCCCTTGACTGGACGATAAGCGCCTACTGCTTGTAGGGCTGAAGGAACTTCGCATGTATTCAGTTGATTATCTGACCACCCGCAGTTTCCTTAATGGTGTAGGCATCAGCCCCAGTCTTCTCGATGATCTCAAATGGTCCGCTCCATATGCTGGTGAGCTTGTTCCTTCTTCCAAACTCATGTTGGCCGTGAAACAGGACCAATTTCCCTAAGCTGAACTGTGAAAGACTGCTGCATCTATATCAATCAGCCGCATGATCCATAATCTTCTTGGTAAGACTAGTGGAATATGCCTTGGTTTGGAGCTTAATCAGCATGTTCGTTAGGGTAGACAAATAGCAGTGGGGCTCGACTCTGCCAGTATTTTCTACACAGGAGTAAAGCAATGCAGGTAGCGCTGGATGTCGGACATAAAGCAATTGGAATGGACTTTTACTGGTTGCTGAGTGGTAGCTGATATTATATGCGAAGACAGCGGCTTATAAAAGGGTACTCCAGTTTGATGACCGCTCATTTACAAGCTTGCGTAGAATATTTACCAAGGTCCCATTAACCCATTCCACCATATTGTTAAATTCAGGATGGTAGAGGTAGTTAAGACCCCACGGATTGCCATGAGCTCATTCAACTTGGCCAATATGTGTGATGTGAAGTTGGTTCTGTTGTCTGTTAGAATATATTGCGAACAATTATGGCGCTATATGACACACTCCAGGATGAACTTGGCGGTAGTGACAGCCCTCAAACCGTTGATAGCCCTTGTTTCCACCCATCTTGTCAAATGGTCGATGGTAAGGATATATATTTAGAGCAGTTTGCACCAGTTGGCAGAGGCCCCACCACATCTAACAAAACTGTATGCCATGTGAACTGAGGCTTCACTAGCTGGTTGGTGGTCTTTTAATGGGATGGTTTCTCCACTTGGCACTGATGGCAACAACCAACCATCTCAAGCACGTTGTAGTGCATACTCTCCCAAGAGTAGCGGAGTCATAAGAACTTCAGCGTCTTTTTCAACCCTCCATGACCTACTGCTCTATGGGCATCCATAATTATTGCAGGCCTGGCAGATGGTTTTGGGAAACTCAGCGTTGATTCCCCCATCCGCTTATATAGCTCCCCATTGCACAAGAAGGTATCCTGCCTAAGCCCGTCTAACACTTTGATTATGGGTGGCGGCTCGTCATAAATTTGCCCACAATCATTTTTTCATACATGATGTCCGCCACACCTGCTGTAATGGCAACCGTGGGTAATCAGGAAAGACAATCCGCATTCTGATTCTTTGCCCCTGGCCGATGCATGATCTCAAAATCATATGCTTAAGCTTCAAAGCCCATTGTGCGAGCCGCCCTTCAGGTTCTCGCAGATTCTGTAGCCAGCGCAAGGAGGCATGATCTGTTACCACTTTGACTTTTACCCCATGGAGGTAGACCCAGAATTGTTTATATGCATAGATTACCGCTAAACACTCCCAAACAGTCACGGTGTAATTACGTTCATGGCCAGTTAAACTGCAGCTGCAATATGCAATGGAGTGCTCCACACCATCATTGTCTTTTTGGGACAACACAGCCCCTATAGCGGAAATTGAGGCATCCATTTGCAAAATAAACTCTTTTTCGAAATTGGGGTTTTGCAAAACAGGCGCATTAGCCAAAGCAGTTCATAATACTTTAAAAGCGGTTTGACATCAATCTATCCAGGTGAAGGCAGCATTCTTCTTAAGTAGCTCAAAGAGTGGAGCCCTAATACAGCTGAAGTTGGGAATGAACCACTGGTAGTAACCGACCATCCCCAAAAACACCTGGATATCCTGCTTATCGCTTGGACAAGTCATCTGGTTGATGGCTTCCACCTTAGCTGTCTGAGGACTAAGCCCGTTGAAATCTACTATGAAGCCAAGGTATTCTAATTGTTCCTTAAAAAAGTGGCACTTTTGGGGCTTAATTTTGATGTTAGCATCAGCAAGGCGGCGGAACACTTGCTTCAAGTGTTTAAGATGCTCCGTGAACATCAGTGAAAACACATTGATATTGTCAAGGTAGACAAGAACGCAAGACATCTTTAAGTCGCCTAAAATAGTGTCCATAGCCCGCTGGAACATAGCGTAGGCATTACATAAACCCTGTGGCATACGTGTAGACTGGAACAATCCCAATTGATGTTTATAGCGCACTTTTCTTGTTCCGCCTCTGGCAACTCGATCTGCCAGTACCCTGATATCAAGTGCATGGCAGAGAAATACTTGGCCCCACCTAACCGATCTAAAGTGTTGTCTTTTTGTGGGAGCGGGTATGAACCTTTTTTCATAATGCTGTTAAGCTTCCAATAATCGATTACTACTCAATTGGAGCCATCTTTCTTTTTGACAATTAGCACTGGAGATGCCCAAGGACTTTTTGACGGCTCCAACATTCCCTGTTCCACCAAAGCATTTATTTCTGCAGATACAACTTCTTCTGCTGCCTTCAAGTGATGGATAGGTCATGACCTGATAGGGGGTGGTCTCCCATGTCCACCCAATGCACAATCCCACAAGCACAACCTAAGTCATGATCATTAGTTGCAAAAATGCTGTGGTACTTCTTGAACAGATTCATCACCCTATCCTTCTGATCCCCTTATAGACCAGTTAGCGCCTCCCGCAGAACCACAGTCATTATGCTGAAGGGGGTTTTTAGAGGCAAGCTGAGATCTTCCCACGAACCAAAGTTGTGTACCTGGTGAACCTCAACAATAGGGATCAGGTGCAGGTAAGCCACTACTTGGTGCCGCCGAACCTTCATCACCTCCTTTTGCAGATTTGCTACCAACACCTTCACTTCCCCTGCCCTGGTAACAGTAACCCAGGAGCCACATGAGGTTCAAGCCGCAATTTTTGATAGGGCCCCACAACCTCCCTGTACAGACCTCACAGTATAATAATTCTAAGCTCAGTCTCAATTATGACCTGATGCCCAGAAGGGATATTCAAAGCATTTGTGGCTCATAGTAGAATTCCTTTGTACTCGTAAATCTGGTTTGGAAGCATTTAGCTCCTCCGCTTCATCCACCAATATCTTTCAGGAATCACACCATTGCTATAGGCGAGATTAATTTGGCTAGAGCGGATTGGGTCATCTGGGACTCCGTTGGAAGTAAAATAGATGGGGATCCGCTGTCCCAGGATACAGATGGTTTCATCCGCCATATTAACTACAGCCCAAAGTGCCGCATAAAGGCAGCCCCAAACAACATGTCATAGTGGTCATTAGGCAACACCACCGCTGGAGTGGATGCGCCAGCTGACCCAAACCTCAAAGGCAATGATCTATATGCTTCTTCTGACACAGTACTCTGTGTCCCTGCAGTTCCATACACTACTTGGTGGTCCACATCTGGCTTCAGCAGAAGCTTAGCCACAAACTTGATGGATATTATATTGACAGGAGCGCCTGTATCAATGATCGCCCAAATTTTGGTATTCTGTACAAATATGTCACTTTAGGTGCATTCCGAATAAGAAGAACCCTTGGTTTTTGATACATAAACATTCAAGGGCGTATGATTATCCATAAAAGTGTGCATACCAGCCCCAACATGAGGATACTCTTGGGAAAATCTTTCTACAGGAATCGCCACTTCAACCCCCTCCAAAGCTGCGACATATGCGAAGGGGTCACCACCAATTGCACCATTCCGCTCAACGATTTGCCAAGCTTATGGCTTATACACATCTTGGCAAAACCCCATGCCCGCATTATTGGGGTCTCTTCCTCGGCTTGAGGCCAAAAGGTGGTAAGGGATCTGTTGAAATAGTAATTCCTCAGAGTGTGCCCCAGGGCTGACACAAAGTGATTCATGATTAACATCAAGGACAATTAAAGTTGAATCAGCGGAAGCAGAGCGTCCCATCTCTATTCCGCTCACCCTTTTCCCTGTTAAGTTAGGACCACAGATACTGAATGGACCCTTGGTTTGGCCTGACAACTAACCGCATAATGACCCAATTGGCCACATGAGAAACAAGCGTTTGGGACCAGCTCTCGTCTATGAATCGCCCCAGAAGGTCTGAATCTAATATTGAACCACGGTTTATTATGGACCTAAGGATAAGCGGTTTGAACATAATAGGGATGTAAAGGACCCACCCATGAGTTAAGTGGCCAAGGGGTGACCCACCGATTTCCGCCATATTGGTGGGATCCTTCATCTAGCAAAATTTTAGTGGCAGATACAGGATCCTTCCGCTCCACATTGGGAGCACTAAAGATGATGGATAAACGGCGTAAATGATGGATGATTTTGAGTAATTCCACCTCATCCTGAAGAGTGTATGCCATAGCATTATGCAATTCGTGGTAGGGCTTGATAGACGCTGTCATCGCTATGCCCACCTCCTCATTAGATAAGACATTTGCACACAACAACACATGAGTCTCATTAGTGAACCGCTCCACAAACTGTATTAAAGACTCATTTTTTTGGAAAGATATTGTTATAAAATCGCCTTGTGCTGAGCCATTTTCGCTTTGCTCCCAAACAGCCAAATTACAGTCTCCTTCACCTCTTGGTAAGCTACAGTACTGTTTTAAAGATAACATGTAACTTGATTGGCACTTGAAACATCCAATGCAGACAACAACAGTTTAGCTTTCTGTCGATCTAAAGCCCCCTCTATGGCAAACTCAAACTTCTTGAAAAGCCCATGTATGTTACCATCACGGTTAAATGGGGGCAGCCTGTCACTGCAGAATTCCTTTTCCTTAACAACCTTATCTAATTTATACTCTGCACAGTCTAGCCGCTCCGTCGTGCTGCTCAAGAGGTTGGCAAGTTGGTTGGCATAGTCACCTACCAGGAGCATTTGACGGAATGCATGGTTGAGCTGCTCAGTAATATTCTTTTATTTAATTGAGGCAAGCCGACCAGGGGACGGGCATTACTGAGTATGTGTGGAAAACAAAGATATATAAAATTGGGCACCCCAGGGTACTCAGGTTACCCCTGTTGCCAGCGGGACTGCCAGGTATGGGGGGAGTTGGTGCGCTACTCTGAGGGGGTTTCCCCTGCTATGGAGCAGGTGTGAAGGAAGGGGTCTGTGTGGAGGAACCAAAGTGGGAACCACGATTCTATTAGCGCCTGTTGCCTTGGCCTCATATATCCATATAGCCAGGCTTGGAAGTGCTTTAATAAGTGGACGTGGAGCCTGTTGATGACCCCATGGATGGTTGGGACCGTGTCACTGAACGCATCTAAGGCAATGGTGTGGATTGTCCACATTGCAATGGGTATTATTAGGGAGCGGAGGGTAGATGGGATTGGTGACTCGATCTGGAGCGCGAGGAGGCTCTTTGATATAGAAAATTCCTGCTCGTTTTGGAGCTTAAGCAGGCGCGCGACTTCCTATATGGCTTTGGTTGGGGGGCATGCTTCTAGGCGGTGATGTAGGGAGCCCTCCCCTCCACATACTGCGCAGGTTGCGTGGAGGGAATTGGAGCAGTCCGCCATCCTATAGGTCCTTCTCATACAGCGCCAGGCGTTGGCTCTTACCCTTGGCTGTAGGAGTGGGTGGTGCGTCATTCTCCACACTGTCTTCTGTGTGGTTAGGTTGTAGGGGATGTCCAACGCATCTAGGTATTCGATTCTAGCAATGGTTGGGGTCATAGCAAGCAAGTCTCTCAGGGGTGATTTTCTGGAAGTTCTTAATTTGAAGTAGGGGCTGGGTCGTCACCTTCCCCGCACAGTGCCAGTGTTCTCTACAGTCCATCCCATGTGGCGGATGGTTCAGAGGATGCATTTGAAGTGAGGGGGGTTCCATGCGGGCCCATTGTGGTAGGGTTTTTAGCAAGATATGATAGTAGTCTGGGTGGGCTATGTGGGTTGGTTAATTTGAGCGCCTGTGCGAAGTTAGTCCTCGCTGCCCTGGACCAGTGTTGTTGTGGGAGGCCTTGGGCAAGGACTTCCTTTATCCAGGTACCTAGGATGCGGTTGGCGTGGCTCTCAAAATCTATTAATCCCATGCCTCCACTTGAGCGTGGGCCAAGGAGTGTTTTCATCCGTATGGGAGGATGGGATCCAGGCCACAGCCAGCCCTTGATGAGCGCGCGGATTGAAGTTATAAAGGTGAGTGATAAGGCTATCGCGTGGGCAGGGTACCACAGTATTGGGAGGATGAGTGAGTTACCAACTGTTACTCGCCCCGTTAGTCCTGGGGATCTTCCCTTGAGGGAGGCGACGCGGTTGGATACCCGCTGTAATAGATTGCTTTTCATTGTCTCATTGGCATATCCCCCTGTTTCCAGCCATATCCCAAGGTGGCGGACAGGAGTGGTGGTGGGAGGTGATGTGAAGGGTAAGATGAGTGGGTTTTTTCTTCATATGAGAGTATGAGGTTCTGGTGTTGTAGCCCAGTTGTTGGTGTACTTGCCTAAGAGAATGATTTCTGTTTTCCTTTTGTTGAGCAATGCATTTTTCACAATGGAGTATTCTTCCATAGTGCGTTCCAGCTGTTGGGCATCATTGTTGTTAGCTATACCTGCCACGCAGTCATCCGCAAAGGCCAGTATCTTGACTGTTGGCTGGCCTTGTGCAGTTATGCCCATGAGGCGTGAGTCAATTACATGGAGGAGTG
The DNA here is from genome assembly GCA_022478985.1 of Massospora cicadina. Taxonomy (NCBI): domain Eukaryota; kingdom Fungi; phylum Entomophthoromycota; class Entomophthoromycetes; order Entomophthorales; family Entomophthoraceae; genus Massospora; species Massospora cicadina. Next base: position 323,375 of record JAKSZP010003960.1, read on the forward strand.
GATCAAAACTGAAATTATACAGCAGTGGGCTGAGGAGGTCTCCTTGTTTGAGCCCTCTGTGTGGTGTGATCTTGTTAGTTAGGAAGCCAAGGCCTCATACAGCCATGATTGCAGATTCTGTAAGGAGCATCTCCCAGTTTATGAATCTGGGTGGGAGTTTGAAAGCATGTAGGCATTCCTTTAGGTATGGCCAACTAACGCGGTCATATGCCTTTTCCTGGTCTAAGAAGACCAGGGCTCCAGTTGCTTTGGACTGACATATGTTTGCAACAAGGTGTATGTTGTTCCAGATTGAGCGCCCTGGTATAAACCCAACTGGTTGTGTGACAGGATGTCAGAGGCTATTGCGCCTAATATGGCTGCTAAAATTTTTGTTAAAATTTTTGTGTCAGTATTAGAAAGTGATTTTGGATGCCAGTTGTCCAGGTCCAATTTGTCACCCTTTTAATACAAGGTTATGACATATGATTCATGGCCACCAGGTAGGAAGCATGTTTCCAGCAAGCACTGGTTCATAGACGCCAATAGGAGGGGGCAATTCGCTGAAATATTTTTTGTAAAATTTGTAGGGTATCCCATCAGGCCCTGGGCATTTCCTACGTGGTGCACCGCGGATTGTATCCCAAAACTCCTCCCGTGTAATTAGATTTAGAATATTGTAGTCTGGCGGTGTGCTTTGTATTCCAGCAGTTTGTATAAATTTTGTGATTTTTGTGGGTCTGTTGGCGTATCGTAGTATAATTCAGTGTAATAGTGGTGTACTTCCACCTTGACCTCCTCAGGGTCAGTTGCCACGGTGCCGTCGGTCTTGTGGACCTGTGTGCATGTGAGCTGGTTGCCGCGGGAGTGGAATTGGTGGAAGAAATATGTTGAACATGTTTCGCCTTCCTTTATGAACTTACCTTTGTTTGATACTTTGATTCTGTGTTATTGCTTGAAGATGAGGGTGTTTAGTCAGGCGGATATTTCCGCCCATTTATGTCCCCAGTTGAGGCTATAACTGGATCTTGAGGTGTTTAGCTTAAGTGTTCCAGTTCCGCCAAGGTACGCCTGATTGTGGCTGTATCAGCGGTGTACTTATGTGATGCAAGATGTTGGGTTTTGTTGATTAGTTCCTTTTTGAAATTTGCCCAGGTTATGATGGGATCTGAAGTGAATGGGGCTGTGAATTCTGTGTTTATGGCCTTGTGTTCAACCCAGTCGGATATTTTGGGTAATTTTATGTTTTATGGGTGTAGCTTTCTCCAGGGCAACACCTGTGCGTGGGTTCAGGTTGGCGATAACTGCACTGAAACAAGTCGGTGGTCAGAAAAATTGACTTTTTTGTTGTATATTTGGAAATTCTTGATTGTTGGGATTGTGGAATGAGGATTTAATTGATGCGGCTCATTGATATGAGTGCTCCCTCACATATGTTGGGCCATGTCATGTGGGGAAGGAGTGGTGATCCGGGGAGGGCATCCTGTAGGCCAAGGGATGCCTTCATTGTGCAGAATTCGATGTGCCCCGGTGGGTATCCCCTGGGGTTAGGCCATCGGTCCATGTTAGGGTTATCCCAGCAGTTAAAGTCGCCCAAAAGGATGGTATCTGGTGGGATAATGAGTGTTGGAACGATTTCTAGAAATTTTTTTCTCAACTGCAGTGCATGGTGCATAGATTATGCTATTGAGATTGTTTCCTCTTGGCATGTGATCATTGCTATCAGGATGTGGCCATGAAGGTAAACAAGGAGTTTGTAATTTTTAATTTTTTGTTATTCTGGACGATCACCCCACAGTGAGACGTCCATACTGATTGTGATGGTGAGACCCTGGCTGACCAGGATCCTTCTTCCCCTTTTAGACAGTGGGTTTCTTGGATGACCAAGATGTCTAAAAGGAGTTTTTGCAGGAAGTCCAGCTTTTTAGCTTGGGACATTTAAGCCCTGGCTCCTGCGATGTTTAGCATCCCTATTGACACTGAGGTGTCCATGGCGCCTCAGGAGCGTTTGGGAGGGCCCTCTGGCCCTAACTCACCATGGCTCATTTTGGCCATGCTCCACATCTGTACTCCAACTCTCTCAGTGACAATGTCAGTTCCCTTGATCTGACTCGATTTTTGCGGGAATTGTGGTTTTTGGAATTTGCACTATCTTTTCCTGCGCGTGTCTCATGATGGTTCAGCGTGGGGTGCTGATTGGGTTCTGTAATTTTGGGGTTCAATTTTGGAGAATTGTGCACCGCATTTTCGCCCATATTGCAGCTGAATTGTTCCTCAAAGTGTGCATGATTGATGTCACTTGGTGACTCAGTCGAGTTATTATGAAAATTTTCAACCTGGGCATATTGTTCTGATTGGTTGGCTCAGTGTATATCTGAAATGTCCTCTTGAATTTGTTCGGGGTTGATGGATAATTCCACGTGTGCTGCCACCTCAGCCGCTGCCCGCTTGCGGGCTTTTTGTGCCGCTTTGCATTGTTTATGTGTAACTGGGTCCATGATGGAGTAAAGTCCATCTTCACCCCAGTGGAATGGGTGGTGGCTGTTGGTCATTCTGGCAAATTTTTCATTACTTTTGTCCATGGCTTCATCACAGTAGTCTGCTTCCATTAAGACCTCCTTCACGGGGCATGCGTGTTCCTTGTGTCCCAATGAACTGAAGTGGTTGCATATAGGTGATGCGCATTCCAGTGTAACTCTTAAGGTGGATGACTGTCCCCCATCTGCAAAGTGAAACTCTGCTGTGTGGGGGATTCTTAAAAGTCATCTTCCACTTCAGGGGAACATGTTGATCACAGCGATAGCTTTGCCTATGCACAGGGTTGGCACCCAGAAAAATCGCTGTAATTTGAGTTGCATTTATTTCTCTGTAGGCTAAGAGCCCTTTGCGGAGCTCCTTCTCAATTACCTTATAAGGAAGGTTGGTAGGGAGCAAGTCAAAGGAGATGAACAAAGTTTTTGCTTTGTTCCATCTGGTGCGCATGGTGTGCACTATTTTTTGCCCTCGGGAAGGGCAATTTTGATGCAGACTTTTGCTGCGCCATCTGCTTCTTCAGCTGTTTCAAAACCAATATTTATCCAGCTGTGGCCCATGTTGTTGGTGGCGACATATACCACTTGGGGGAAAAGGGAGGGCTGAGCCTCAAATGTTTTCTCCCACAGGGTTGGGGACTCATCCCCAAGGAAAAGTCAGAGCCTGTGTTCCACCTTTGAAAGGGGTTGGTTACATTGGATGTACATGTATTGATCCTGTTTTATTGTAAATACCATAAACCCAGATGGTGTCTGAGTTTGTGGTTTCTTGGCGGCTTGGGTTCCTGATCCCCCTCCAGGGCGTTTCTTGCCCTTGGGTGCACCGTTTTGCGCGCCTCTTGATGTGATGCTCGCCCAGGTTGTATTAGATTTATTATTAAAATCGCCCATCTCTCCTGTGTGATTATCAAAAATTGCTGTTCAAATTGAATCATAGTAACTAAAGTGATTGTTATGGGAAAGAAAAACTGAACCCTATATTGAATTTATTAATTAACCCTCTATTTGCTCAGTAATATTCTTATTCTCCTGAAAAAGCACTTTTTGTGCCTGAAGTAAGGTATCCAAAGCAAGCTTCAGTTCCCCATATTGAGAGAATTTAGTCACTGGGGGTAGTACCCCATCAAAGCAAGTTGGTTGCGCCATAGGTGTAATTGAGGAAGTTGTTATTAGTTGATTAATGGGCCCCCTGTAGTGAGCACCACTGTTAACTTTTGGTGAATATGTCTTATTTCCACTGAACCAGTTGCACAAGGTTTAACCCAATGAGCAACGGGCCAATGATATGGAGATTGTTGGTACCTCAAATAAATTTAATACACTTATATAAAATAGGAGGCGATCGCCCCAACTACGCTGCTTTTATTTAATACTATATACAACAGATCTTCTCTGCTCACGCTCCTTCTTACTCCTACTCACTTTTTTTCTTCTTTTTCTCCTCTTCTTCCTAAAAAACCTCCTCCACCTTTCTCTTGCTCAACCCTTAACCCCTGGTATTCCTCAACGGATTTGACACATTTTGCTTAGTCAATCTCAATTCACTATCAATGTAGAATTTGTTCAATCATTGAGGCTTCAACGGAATTTCCTCGATTACTGACCCTAATTGATTCAATTGATTCACCTTGCATTGCTCTAACCTATCACTCACCTATGGAGCTCGCTTTGCATCTAATTTACAATTCACCAGAACACTAGCTTATTGCCCAGTCTATTAAAATCTTGACAGTCTTCTTCTGGCAAGTCGATCTGCCAGTATCCCAAGGTCAGATCCATTGCAGAGAAACACTTCGCTTCTCCTAAACAATCGAGAGCATTGTTGATCCTTGGTAGGGGATATGAATCTTTCTTCATAATTTTTTCAGCCTCTGGTAGTCAATCACCACCCAGTTTGATCCATTCTTCTTCTTCATGATCAGAATTGGACTCGCCCAGGGACTTGATGATGGAACTAGAAGCCCATGCTTCACTAGTTTGCAATCTCATACTCCTTTACTGCTTTGGTGGCTTTCAATCTTCGGATTGGTCTCATCCTTATTGGTAGATTTTCCTCGGTGTCAACCTTGTGGATTATGTCTCATGAGCATTTCAAATCGTGGCCATCCTGAGCAAACACTTCCCAATATTTCTCAAATAGGTTGAGCACCTCCTCCTGCTGGCCTTCCTGCAGATCAGCGAGCTGCTCCTGATCAACCAATAGGTTGATGCTTTTGGCTACTCTGGCCAATGACCATTTCATCAAGAGACCCAAAATTGTGAAATCATCTCAATTTGTCCTTATCAGCAGATTTTCCCCATTATTGACTTTGTGAATCACATTTTTGTGCCCTGAATCATAGTCATTTTTTTGGCGAATACTCTCAATAGTTTTCAACAATTCAAGCACCTCCTCTTGCTGACCTTCTGACATATCAGCAAGTTGCTCCTAATCAATCAATAGGTTGAAGCTCTCAGTTACCCCAGCTGATAATTTCATCTCATCATGAGTGGAATTTCCCCCATTTGGCCATCAGGATTTCTCCTCATTTCTTTAATCCAAAACTCATAGACCATTAAATTAATATTTTTTATTATTTTATATATTTTTTGTATTTTTTGCAATGGGACTTGCAACCTACAAAAAGGCTCAGAGGTCCTTCTTTTTCCTTCATCCAAACTGAGTCCTGGGTACTTAAACCTACCAGTTATCATGGTTCAAAATACTATCCTCTTAAGATATAACTAAACATTTGGTTCAGTGGTCCTCTTCTAGGACTTGACCAAAATCTCAGGACATAACCATTTAATGGTTTAGAGGTCCGCTAAGAACATTTCAACTATTTTTCTTAGGCTCAATACTACTGATTAGTATTAACCTTTCTCCCTATATGACTAGCAGCACTGTCTTTTTATGTATATGCTATACTTGCCAACTTTGGCAATTCTCCTGAATTAGGCCTTTAATTATGACTGGAAATTCGTCCAACAGGCCCTAATTTCATCTCTTATTTGGCAAATGATGCTTTGGATCCTCATATATCATTGGCCAACAGTTTCATCTGATTGTCCAGATCGTTTTTCTCCTGAAAATGATTTTCTGCTTTTGGGGATATCCTTAATTACACAGGTCGTTCTGACCTTGTATGCTTCATCCAATTTCTCCTGAATTGATGAACTCGTCTCCAGCAACTTTTGACCAGTGATTAAGTGTTATAAAGTCAAACGATTTCCTTCATTATCTTGGATCAACCATTTCCTATTTTGACTTCATCTCTTCATTGGTATGGCAATTCAATTCTCCGTATTGATTGCTTCTTATTTCATCCAATGCCTCATCTAAACACTCACTCCTCAGGACTATTTAAATCGGACCCATTTTGAACCTGAGTTGATCCTGCTGTTACTCTTCATCTCAAGTAGATGTCTGGTAGAACTGGTTGCCTTGCAGCTCTACTTAGTTGCATATCTAAGCTGCAAGTCCTTTTCCCTGAACTTGATTATCTTCATTTTGCTTCACTCGGAGCTCCACTGCTGGGCTAGGTGAACGCCACTGAATGTGATCCTCTTCACAATCTATCTTCGTTACTTCCTTCAGTAATATTTTTCCAAAATTGGAAACATCTTCTTTATATGACATTATAATAGATTCCTTACTCAACTACCCCTGTAGTGAGCACCAACTTGTAAAAATTTACCCTAGGTTGATTATCAGCCATTAACCCAGTAACCTTTTTACTACACAGGTTCAATTTCCTCGTGCACTTCATCACATTGTGTAGAATGTATTATGAATTGATAATAGTATGGAGACTATTATCTGTAGTTGAGATTGAACTATTTTTTGGCTCAACGCTTGGCCAGTAATTCCGATTAAGTACTCTGTAAGTCATACTCATAGGGATTCATTACCTATACTCTTGTCCACCTGATCTTCGTTAAGATACCCCAGTGACAGTCTCTCTCAGCCCAACACACAGTAGGCAGCTATCCCTGATTGTGGTTCCTTCATCTCTAGATCCCTGCTTGTATCTTTATCTTCTCTCTGAGAGTCTTCCAATTATTGCCTACTGCAATAATATCCTTGAAATAGAACAACACAATAGAAGCTGATATTTTAACTATACACCAAAATGATAATATAACTGTAGATTATAATTCTTTTGTAGATAATATTAATAATAATAACAATAATGTTTTTATTATAGTAAATCCTAGGGAATTATATAGTAGGGGATTCAGCTGTCTAACCCTCAGTTGACACCTCTTCTATGAAATGGCAGCTGTTGCTGTTGAATCACCCATCCTTGTCTTAGCAGCGATGGTCTTCCCCATCCTGGCTAGGATTCTGTCATTGTACATCCTCGAGATCTCAAATAAAAAAAGTTTAAAACGTGTCCCTAACGTTTTCCTCTCGATCCAAGTGAACCAACCATAATTGCTAGCAACCTGCTTAGGTAATGGGACTTATTACCCATTATGGCAGGTCACTTCACCAACCGATTGATTCACTAGTTGCAGGCGGCTTCACTCGCCTCACAGCTCACTATTCATTCCCAAACAGTTAGTGATGAAACCTGACCAATCCCAATTGGTACACCTGATAGTTAATCACTATCTGATGCCCCTATTTCATTGGCAACTCCGCCCAATGAGATCTTAAGTATTCATCTGGATTGATCCCAATGGATATTACCAGGCGAATATCTCAAAATCCCCTGAATGTAGTTCCTCTGAAACTTGGGCCAACCAATTTTCAATTCACTTTGACTTAGGGAATTTTTCCCTAGCGATACTAGGTATTTAGCAGGCTGGGAATATGGGCAAAAATCCCAACACCAACTTGATAATGACTAGTTCCTTGTGGTGTGGTAATGCATTCCACACCACATCTCTGGGAACATGAGAGTTATAGACAATCTCCTTACAGTAAGTGTAGCATTGTCTCGTTCTTCTTAGTTTATAAGGCTGTTATGGAAGGGAAAGCCAATCCCCAAGAATAAAGAATATCTCTCCCCTGCCTCAGCTGCTCCACCCAAGAGGTTATTGTACCTGATATGGAAACCCTTGAACTTGGGCAGGGGTAAAGAAGGAGCTTATTGAGGAATTTGGATCCACGCAGAGCTTGCATAGAAAAAACAGGCTTTTATGTTCCTAAGTCTACTTGAGGTTAATCAGTTGCCACATTCATTGACCGGTTTTACAGTGCAGCCTAGCCTCTCCTGCTTGCTAAAATTCTATCTTTGGATGATTCAATTACTGCAATTCTTGTTGATTAGCCTCTTACCCTTTTTAGCCAATATATTGTCTCAGTGAAGCGTTCCCTACGGAACGTTCGTGATATTAAAGAGGAATTATTAGAGGTTGCTGATCTCTATGAAGCTACGCCTACCACAGAAGTCATACTGACCCCCTCCAGTGCTGACTACCCTTCCAAAGCCAGTTCCCTTGGGGTGTCCCAAACTAGACTGTCCTCTCCATTAGAGGTTTCCCAGAGGGAACCAGGGGTGACAAGGTCGGGCTCTCCCCCTCAGCTGCAACCCAAGTCAGTCCTATGAAACTAGTTAAGTTCTCATCACACCCCGCTCTTTCTAGGGGTTTATCATTACAGCTCCATCCTCACGTCCTTCAGAGCCATCATCCATAAAAATTACGGCCTCACTTCTGACTCTGTTACTAAAATATCCTTCTCTTCAAATGGCCCAAAATTTGGTGCCACTATGATGCCCCCTAAAAGCCAAAAGGGTAGATGAGCGCCAAAAGGCCCTTCCTGTGAGGAGAACAAGATGGTTTCTTGTCCCCTCTTAGAAACTCTTTGGGGGTGCATCAACAACCCCTTTGATGACATATCTGAAGGGGTTGTGAAGACGCTGGCTATTATGTCCTAGGAGCCCCTTAAAAGTGAAGATACCGGATAGGTTGAGGACTGAAAGAATAGATATGACCATGATACCCCAACGGACCTATCTCCAACAGGACTTGAGGTGTTAAGAGGTGATTGAAACTGCCAATGATGCTGACCAGCTTATAGGGACAATGATCCGATCTACCCTGCAGGTTCATAGCCTCCAATCTACTAATAATAAATACCCTGCAATCACTCAACGCCTTGCCTCCTCTCTCCATTTGAAGGAGGTTCTCGCCCTCCCCTAATTTTGGTAGCACTATAACCAAGGTAGAGTTTATCATTAATAAGGTGCAAGTTCTAGCCATCCTTGATACAGGTGCTCCCGTCAATGTGATTTTTCAAAGCTCATATATAAACTTAAGTTAGCGTGACTGAACTATTTGGAAGAGCTTTGAACTGCAGGGCCCAACAACACATAAGCTATTGGAGCCTACTCTACTCTTCCCATATGTATTGGGAAGATTCTCCTGTCTGTCCCCGCTGTGGTATTGTAAAATAACGCATACGACCTGCTAATTGGCGCTCACTTAATGATTGAGTATGAGAAAATAATAACATAAAACAGGGTCTTTTCTCCCTTCTGAATTATGAAGTTTCCCTGGTCTTTACAAACAATGAGATCAAGAAGAAAGAATATACATGCGTAATTGAGTACCCTTCCTCCGCCCTCTCCTTACTTTATAGCACATTGGACTGAAACACAAAAAAGCTGCCTGACTCCTTAAATGCTCAGAGTCTTCTATTTTATGCGTTAGAGGAGGAAGTAGTCAAAGCTGGTGAACAAAAGGTGATAGACACCAAGATACTATGAAAATCCCTGCAACTGCCTATTGCACTTAACAAGCATTTCTGGGATAAGTCCTTTGGAACCTCAGTTGTTTCCAGGTATCCTAACACTTCCTACCAGAGACCCATCAATCTTCTGTTGGGGAATATTACTAATAAGGATATGGTCGTAAAGAAGCATTAGGAGATTGGAAAATCCCTTCTGATTTTAATTGGGGACATATAACAAGTCCATTATATTGGGTTTATGTTAGATCTGTGACTACCTAAAGAGCAATTGATATGCGCTTTGCACTACGTTCAAATTTCTGAGGATCTAACCCCAAAGGACTTGAAAAAGTTTACTCTCTCCTGGAGTCCTATAATGACATCTTCTCCAAATCTGATACTGACTATGGGCATATGAACACTGGTGCCACACCATTGATGTTGGTAATGCTCAGCCTCTTTGACCCAAGCCTTATTAGAAATTAAAGGTTGAACAGCTCCAAATGAGGATGGAGCTGAAACAATTTCTGGATGCAAGGCTTCTGTTGCTTTCTCGAAGCCCATGGTCATCTCCTTTATTGCTTATAAAAAAGAAGAATGGCGGTCATTGAGTAGTTATGGACCACTGCAAACTGAATAACCTCACCAAAAAGGATAGTTACCCTATACCACACATTGATGACACCCTAGCCCAACTCTCCAGCTCTAACTCCTTTTCAGCCATGGACTTAGCTAGCGGCTATTGGCAAATGGACCTTTCTCCCCAAGTGTCAATAGAGTGTCTGTAACTCTCTTTTTCCCAGAAAGGTGATGTGGGATGCAAACCCACATTGCTAGGGAACTAGCCATTAGGATAATGGGAAGGAAGGCACCTCGAACAGTACCTGTGCAAAAGGCACCCCAGGTAAGGGTTTACAGCGCAACATAAAGTACCAGGTAAATCAGGAACATCACAGCTTGAGTAACCTTAGAGGGGAGTCCATAATCAAGCGTAACTTGGTGTCAGGGGGCTTGGGTGCCTCGATCTGGAGGGGACCTGGGCGGCCCAATGGAGCACCTGGGATTTTGGTAAATTGCAATAAAAGGTAGTGGCCCACATAGTTGGAGACCTCCCCAAAGAGGTCCACCACCAAGTTTGCCCAAGGAACCATTGGTAAAAAAAATGTAAAAGAATGGGTAAATTTATTTAAGAAAGTCAACCAACGAGGAATGTTGGTCGCAAAAACCATATTTAAAGTGGGCTGGGGAAATTCAGGTTCTGCAGAAGTGCGCCCAAGCCTTGACGCTCCAATAAACAGATGCTTCCATCCGTTTTCATAAAATACAAAGTGCCTTCACTTGAGTAATTGATTGAAGCTGTATTTTACCCAAACTTAAAATTTCATAACTTGAACGGGATTCAATTCCCTGCTCTCCAATTAACCAATTAGAACCGTCCTCATTTGAAATGTAAATTGTTCTAAACAGTGCCTGGGCCAAGATAAGAGGCTGGGCGTTTTGCACCCCATTAGTATCAACCTGGGCATGCTTGGCTTGCACCCAGCGTTGATCTAAGGTGTGCTTCAGATCAGGAAGAGCCTGAAGTTTCACCTTCTGAGCCTCCTGTCGCCCAGCCTTTTCTCTAGCATCAGTTCCTACTATTATGTCATCCAACCATGACATTACCCTCTCCTCCTTCTTGGGCTCCACCCCCCTCTAGGGGCGTTTGCAAGGAGAAGTTCTTATGTGCTGGTGGCAACTTCATAGCAGCAACGGCCGGCTTAGTATGAGATCCTGCAGTTTCAGGGAAATAATTATGAACTGATTCGATTAGGTCTTGGGCATGTACACAATCCCGCGCTGGCACCCAACTGTTCTCTGCTGCGTCAAACCCTTTCCAGGATACCAGGTACTCAAGATGTCGCTTAACCCAGCGGGAGGCTACTATTTCCTCCACTTCCCATTATGGTGCCCCATCCACAAGATAAGCCTTGGGAGTCACAGGAGGAGGGCCCTCAAACAATGTCAATTTGCTTTCATGAAAGATGGAGAAGATCTGAAATGTGGAGGGAAGATCCAACTGGTATGAGGCATGTCCCACCTTTCTAACTACACGGTAAGGACCAATCCTCTTTGGACCCAGCTTTTTGCATGGCTGCTTGATAGGGATGTTGCGAGCGTCAAGCATCACGAGATCACCTTCCTTGTATGCTGGATTCACTCGGCGTTTTCCATCAGCATTCTCCTTATAAACCAGCATAGCCGCCTCCAAACTTGTGAAAACCCCTTGATGGACATTCTTGAGAGTCTTAGCAAAGTCCAGCACCGCTTCCACTTTGGAACCACAGCTGGGCTCCATGTTAAAAGCAGGGTTAAGGCCATGGTTAGCAAAAAAGGGTGAACAACCGATTGATGAATGCAAAGTATTGTAGCTAAACTGGGCCATGAGAAGGTGAGGAACCCAATCTGAATGGTCTGCAGTGGTGTAACAACGCAGAAATTTTCCATGCACTGGTTCACTAGTTCAGTCTGCCCATCTGATTGGGGGTGATAAGCAGTTGAATGGCAGGGGCGGATCTGAAGAGTCTTACACAACTCTTCCCAAAAGATGGAGGTGAACTGGGGTCCCCGGTCACTAAAGATTTCTTGAGGAACCCCATAAAGCGCAAATACATGGGTGACGAAGAGCCTGGACATTTCAGCAGCAGTTATAGTTGTTCTGCAATGAATAAAGTGGGCGAACTTTGTAAAGCGGTCCACCACCACCATGATTGCATCATACCCATCTGAAACGGGTAACTCCACAATGAAATCCACTGAAAGGGAAGTCCAGGGCCCTTCAGCCTTTTGGACTGGTACCAGCAACCCTGCTAAAGGTTGCCGATTTGGTTTCATTTGATTGAAAATTAGGCATTCTTTACAGTACCGCCCTACCTGAATAGACAAGCCCTTCCAATTGTAAGTGCGTCGTATCAACTCCATGGTCTTTCTTTTCCCAGGATGACCAACAGTGATTCCATCATGATGGTCCTGGATGTTCTCCAGGCGCAGTGGTCCAGCAGCAACCCATAGGCGCCCCTGAAACCACCCATCTCATCCTTTGTGAGATAATCCCTGGATAAGTCCTCCTGATTCAGGGCGCTCTTAGCAAGAACAACAGCATATTCAGCTGATAACGGCTGAGAAAGAACTACCTTTATAAACATATTATATTCTGCTGCATTTTCCAGAGGCAGGAGCGCTGGCATATGTACCGTGGACTTAGGAGGTTGAGGCAGAATCATACTTGGTGGAATCATCAACCGGGTGTTGTGAATCTCAACCTCCTTTGGATTGGGAGCCAAAGCAGGGTTGCGGCTCAAAGCATCCGCCAAACCATTTTCTCCTTGCCCTTGGTGAACTCATATGAAAATGTAAATAGGGCAAGGGTCTCATGCCAAAGGGTCTGACAAGGTGTCAGAACATATGGAGCACAGTAGTACAACAGGGCTCGGTGGTCTGTGCATACCCAGAATGGTTGGGAAGAGCCATGTAAGTGGTGACGCCAATAAATCAGCGCCTCAACCACTGCTAATAACTCCTTGTCATATACGGCGTAATTTAACTCATGCAGTGACATTTTCCTAGAAAAAAATACCACTGGATGCTCAAAGCCATCTTCACCGACCTGTAACAGGGCATCCACAATGGCAAAGTTGGAAGCATCTGAGGACACAATGAACTTCTTGGCAGGGTCAACATGGCGAAGGATGGATGTGGATAATAAGGTGCACTTCACCGCTTGGAAAGCATCCTCCAAAATGAGGGACCACTGAAGCACCTTGGCACCGCTGACCTTATATAAGGGAGCTGCCACCTCGGAGAGATTGGGTGTAAACTTCTTGAGGAACGTACACGTCCCCAAAAAGCTCCTCAGTTCCTTGACAGAGGTGGGGGTAGGCCACTCGCGAATAGCCTTCTCCTTGTCTGGAGTTATCATATGTCCCTGGTCAAAAATGACGTTTCCCAGAAAAGTAACCTGGAACTTGAAGAATTTGCATTTACTAACCTTGAGAGTAAAGCAAGCGGCCCTCAATCTCTCCACTACTTGTCGAAGGTGTACTGTATGTGACTCCTGATTGGGGGAAAACACCAGGATGTCATCCATGTAGGCAACCGCACATACCCCCAACAAGTCCCCCAACGCAGCATCAATGCAGCGTTGAAAGATGGCAGGGGCATTCTTAAGCCCAAAGGCATAACCCAGAACTGGAAAATCCCTTTTCTGGTACAGAATGTGGTTAACCACTCCTGGCCCTTCTTTATCCAGATTTGATTGAATGCATTGAGGCAGTCCAACTTAGAGAAAACTTTTGCCTTTTCCACATAGCGTGCAATCTGGGAATCCAAAGGGATGGGATGGAGGTTGGGTACAGTCACATTAAAAATTCCATAATTGATACACGGATGCAAAGTTCCATTAGCCTTCTCCACAAAGAGAAATGGGGAGCAAACAGGGGAGGTACGCTGAAAGATAGCACCTTTGGCCAACTGCTCCTTCACCCATACATCTAAAACCTCTTCCTCCCTTACAGTCAATGGGTATATGGGGAAAGAAATACGCACCAGATCCACAGTGAGCTTAAATTCACAAATTAAACTCGGAATGTTCTGGTAGCATACTAGCTGAAGCTGCATCAAAAGAAGATACCATCTCCTCCAAACAGGAAGGTAAGTAAAAGTCCCACAGTGGGCTTCAGCAAAGAAAGCAAGATATGGACTGGGAACATTGGGCCAATGGGGTAATTTGCCTTGGGCGTTATCCTCAGACAAAGGAACAATCAACTGGTGACCATTTGTCAAAGACAAGGATAATGTGTTTTCTTTCAAATTTGTTCTGACGTCAAACTTCCGCCACCACTCAACACCCAAAATAATAGGGAATAAGAGGTTTCTGATAGCTTGAAACTGTCATACAATAGATAAGAACCTACCTGGAAATCGACTGACTCCATGATTTTCAGTGTGGGAATATCTTGAGAAGCCCCACCTCTAACCATACCACCTGGTGAGTAACTCAACTCAAGGTAGTAAGCAAGGTTTTGGTCAATAAAATTATTTGAGGCACCAGTATCCACCAAAATAGTTGTGCTGAACTTTCCATAAGAGGATGTAAGGGTAGCAGTCAACAAGAGTATCCATGATGGGATTTATTCAACGCAGAAAACGCCATCAACTCAAGAAAATTCTTCCTCTGGCTTGAACAAGCCATCAGGGCATGTTTTGGAATCATATAAGGGAGAGATAGCGGGCCACTCTTACTACTGAGGCCACATATCCCACCACACCTGCTGGACATTCTCCTTCTTGACTTAAGAAAAAGAATGTTGGAAGTACTAGGGCTCCTGAATCTGCTATTATGACTGGCCCATCTCCTGGCTGACCATCAACTAATACTGTGGTCAACAATGATATAAATATAAACAGCAAAAAAAACCTTGGCAGATTCTCAGTGGAATCCTAACCAATGGAAAAATATGATTTACCATAAAAATCGGCTTAAAAAGGTAAATACTAACAATAAATTTACTCTGGCTCCTTGGTCAAATTTGAGGAGTATAATATCTCACAGATCCAAACCTTTGCAAGGCAAGAAGATTTTACCCATCAATGATTGGGTGCCAGTAAACCAATCATTACCATCTGAGTCTAACCACCGCTGAGGTGCAAAGATCTTACTCGAGGATGATAGGGTAAAAATTAGCCAATCATTACCTTCGAGTCTGACCACCGCCAAATTACCCAATCATTACCATCCAAGTCTGACCACTGCCGAGGTGAGAAAATTTTACTCGCTGGTGATTGGATACAATTCATCCAATTATTACCACATGGGTCAGTTTTGCCTCAAAAATTTTATCTTCCATCTGATAGGCTAAAAGCCTATATTTCCTAATTTAGATAAATGAGCTTTACATTCTTTTGCCTTGAACATCAATGGTTTTGAAATCTGAACTAGTTTAAATAGGAAAAACTAGTATCAAGAAAGGGGCCTTTCTTGGTTTTTCCGCGCTTATAATAATAAAAAACCTAAAAACTTAAAAAATCATTATTATACATTTATTATAAAGTATAATTCTCATTTTAAAAATATATTATTTGTGGCGTCTATTGGCGGATCCCACAAATTGGTGCTCACTACAGGGGTTGAGCCCCCTGAATACTTCGATAAGTATTAAACAAAATGGAGACTGTCAACGTGAACAGCGCTCCTGACTTGCAAATAGTTGCTCTCAAGAAGCAACTAGCCATCTCTTTCTCCCATCTCAAAGAGCTAGAGCAACAACCGTTCAAACTACCCATGAAGGACAGATACACCCCTGGTGAAGGGAGTGTTGCCTCCTTCTTATACGCTTATGAAGCTGCGATGGATGGCGCTACTGACAAACAGAAAGTTCAGTACATCCTTCCTTGTCTAAGCTGAAAAGCCCAAGAGCTGATCGTCCCTCACCTGAATCCTCAGCACACCTGGCCAGAGGTCAAGAGGGCCCTCTTGGCTGAATTCATATCCAAGCAAAGCTTATACAGGGAAAAACAGGCTTTCTTGCGCCTCACCATGTATGAGGGTGAAACCTTCTTTAGTTTCGCTGAGCGGTACTATCTCACCGCTCAAAGGTTGGCTACATCTAACCTACTAACCCTGGATGACGCCATCGCCGCCATTTTAACAGGGTTAGCTTCAAAACCCTCTCTCGCTAGGCATATCATCTCAGTGAAATGCCACTTCACAACTATCCGCGATATAAAAGAGGCTTTGTTGGACGTTGTCCATATCCCTTTATGTGGCCCTACCTATGATGAGGAGGTGCCACCATCTGCTCTAACCCTTGATGAGCTGGAGCCCGCTGAACCGTTGGAGGTGAGGCCACCTGTGCCTATCCTCCCCACCAAACCTGCTTCTTTGTTGTGACTTAAAATGGACCTCCCTCATTCATGCAAAGCGGAGATCCCTACTGTGGTTTCTCCTTCAGCTCAGTCGATAGGTGCGTGCTTTAAGGGTATAACCTCCAGAACTACTGGGGTTGTAGAAATGCCGGTTAAAGTGAAGCTGATTACCCCACCTCTCATGGCTGTCTCCCCCACTTCAATTACAACTTTCCCATGGTTGAGAATACCCTTGAGGCCAACTCTGAGGGGGTTGTGATAACGTTGGGTACTACTTGCTGGTAGCTCCCTTGGAAGTGGAGGTCCCTAATTACCTAAACGCTGGGGAAGTAGATGAAGCCACCATACCTGAGGATACTTATCTCCGCCAAGTTCTAGGGGGAGCCCATCAAAATTGATACTGCCAGCGACGCCGATGAGGTGTTGTCTCATATTATTTACCCTATCCAGCGTGGCCATACCATGCAATCCATCCAGGAAAATTACCCTGAGACCGCGTGCCAAATAACCTCCCATTTTCATCTTAAGGAGGTCTTAGCGTTTATCGCCCACTTCTGAGGGGATTCTTATGAAGGCCAAAGTGGTTATCCAAAAGGTTCAGGTAATGGCTATCCTAGATACAGGCTCTCCGGTGAATGTAATATCCTCCAAGTTGATGAAAAAGATCAAACTTGCACCTGACTTGGAGTACAACCAAGACTTTGGAACCGCTGGACCCAACAACACCCGCGCACTTGGCGCTTACTCATCGCTTCCCATTTGTATTGGGAAGCTTATTCTATCAGCCCCTGCAGTGGCTTTGGATAATAACGATTATGAGATGCTTATAGGTACTCAGTTTATGATTGAGTATGAAGGCATCATCAACATGAAACAAGGGTTCCTATCTTTAATGAACTACGAAGTTCCATTAGTCTTATCCAATAAAGAACTCATCAAGAATGATGACACCTGCCTAGTTGAACACCCCTCTTCCGCTTTGCCTTTACCTTATGTCACCTCCAATCTCTTAAGCAAGGCCAACTTCAAGGAAAAGTTCAGGCTCCTAACATCCAGCCTAAAAAAGAGAAGTCTACCCTTAAGGCTGTGGAGGCAATCATTTCTCATCCCAAAGCTCAAGAGAATCGCTCTTCCAAAGATGCTACCCCTCGAAAACCTTGGTCAAAACCCTCACGCACTGAGGATGAAAAATTATAGGCTGGAAAGTCTAGCCAAACAAAAACAGTGACTAAAAAAGGCCAAGTTGCCAATGAGCTCCGAGCTCCTCTACCTTCTTACTAAGTGTCAGATAGGGTTTTATATCATTGCAATCACACAACTCCCCAAAGTGGCAAACTTGGATCCAACTGGGATGGGCCATATACCATCATACATAAAAGAGGAGATGAGTATTCCATAAAATCTATGGCTACAAGAATTATCATAATCCGGGTACATGGCCACTACCTTCAACCCTACACCCCTTCCAACATTCTTGAGGGGGGAAATGTCGGACACACTCCTTCTCAACTTAAGAAAAAGAATGTTGGAAGTACTAGGGCTCCTAAATCTGCTATTATGATTGGCCCATCTCCTGGCTGACCATCAACTAATACTGTTGTCAACAATGATATAAGTATAAACAGCAAAAAAAACCCTTGGCGGATTCTTGGTGGAATCCTAACCAACAGAAAAATATGATTTACCATAAAAATTGGCTTAAAAAGGTAAATACTAACAATAGGATTACTCTGGCTCCTCAGTTGAATTTGAGGAATATAATATTGCACAGATCTAAACCTTTGCAAGGCAAGAAGATTTTACCCATCAATGATTGGGTGCCAGTTGACCAATCATTACCATCTGAGTTTAACCACTGCTGAGGTGCAAAGGTTTTACTCGAGGATGATAGGGTAAAAATTAGCCAATCATTACCATCTGAGTCTGACCACCGCCAAATTACCCAATCATTACCATCCGAGTCTGACCACCACCAAGGTGAAAAGATTTTACTCACTGGTGATTGGATACATTTCATCCAATCGCTACCACACGGGTTAGTTTTGCCTCAAAAATTTTATCTTCCATCTGATAGGCTAAAAGCTTATATTTCCTAATTTAGATAACTGAGCTTTAAATTATTTTTCCTCAAACATTGATGGTTTTGAAATCTGAACTAGTTTAGATAGGAAAAACTAGTATTGAGAAAGGGGCCTTTCTTGGTTTTGCCGCGCTTATTATAATAAAAAACCTAAAAAACTTAAAAAATCATTATTATACTTTTATTATAAAGTATAATTCTCATTTTAAAAATAAATTATATGTGGCATCCATTGGCGGATCCCATAACACCCTCTGCAGGTACATATACATTCTTATATTTATGACAAAGTTCTTTTTCCACTTCCTGAGAACCCCTAATCATAGTAGGGGTCAAACGAGGGTTCCCAGGAGTAATCTGATATACTGAAATAGGGTCCTCATCCAGACCATATGAGCAAATAAACGGTTCAGTTTGGGATAAATTGTTCATATTATAAAATGCTTTTTCTGGCTCTAATGAACCCACACTCATTCCAAGGGTTCAGTGTGCATCACTATCTAGGGCCTTCACCCCCAAGCCCAGAGCCAATGCCTCAGCATGCACCTCAGAAGCGTGTTGGGGAGAAAAAATGATAACGGATTCCTTTTTTTGTTAAATTTGGGTTTGAACCCTTTGATGTTCCCGATTTCTGCCAAGATGGGAAGGAAATCAGTAGGAAGCATCTTATGATTCAAGGAAATCTCACTAGTTGAGGACGCGATATTTATAGGGATGACCATGGGTGACATCATCACAGCAGAATCATCTGAAACCTTTACTTCATTCTTGGGGCTAGACCCCTGTACAGTTCCGAATTTAGAAGAAGTAGAAGGATTAGAAGGATAAGATTCCCTCATTTCAAGAGGCGTGCACGACTTTTCAGCTCCCATATTTATATGATTTGATCTGATGATGGCCAAATTACCTGGCCCCTTCTGGGTTGGGGTGGGGAAACTACCCCAAAGGGTTTCAACAAGATGATCAAAATTGGAAGGAGGCGACTGCCAAATTGGGGAGTTTTGCATCAATATATCTAAGGTTGAACAGAGAAATGACGTTTTAACTTCATCAGTTAATGGCAAAGCCTGGGCTTTTTTGCAGAATTCACTCAAGTATGCTTTCATCAGCTGACCCATTTGACGCAGAGAAAAGAACTTGAAGAAGGAATGGAAGGATGCTTCATCAGGTCAATTCTGCTCCAAGGCCTGTTCCAAGCCCTCCACTGTTTGCCACAAAAGCAGGTGAGTGCGGAATACCTCAAAAACCCAATCACCCACATTGAGAAAATTGAAACAACAGATCCACTCCTCACAAAAGTGGACATGAACTAGACGGATTATGTTTACTTAACAAGGGTTTTGGCTCAAGGGATGCCAAGGCTTGTTGTATTTCTGAGTAAATCTCAGGAGAAAGGTGGGGAATCATGACATCAGGATCATGAAAAGTCCAAGACCACCAGGTACGAGTAGAAAGGGTGGGCACTTCCCAATTGGTAGTTGCAAGAATAACGCCGAGACACACCAATACAAAACCAGATGATAAAACTGTAGTGAGCACCATTGTAGCAGTGACAAATGGCCAGCGCACCCAATTTATTAATAACAAAAGTCCTGCATGGATAATTCTCATGCACATATAATAAAAGGGTTGGTTGACTAATGTCAATAGAGTGTCTGTAACTCTCTCATTCCCAGCAAGGTGATGTGGGATGCAAACCCACATTGCTTGGGAACTAGCCATTAGGAGAATGGGTTGGAAGGCGCCTCGAATGGTGCCTGTGCAAAAGGCACCCCAGGCAGGGGTGTACAGCGCAACATAAAGTACCAGGTAAATTAGGAACATCACAGCTTGAGTGGACCCCAGAGGGGAGTCCATAATCAAGTGTAACTTGGCGTCAGGGGGCTTGGATGCCTCGATCTGGAGGGGACCTGGGAGGCCCAAGGGAGCACCTGGGATTTTGGTAAATTGCAATAAAAGGTAGTGGCCCACATAGTTGGAGACCTCCCCAAAGAGGTCCACCACCAAGTTTGCCCAAGGAACCATTGGTAAAAAAAATGTAAAAGAATGGGTAAATTTATTTAAGAAAGTCAACCAACGAGGAATGTTGGTCGCAAAAACCATATTTAAAGTGGGCTGGGAAATTCAGGTTCTGCAGAAGTGCGCCCAAGCCTTGACGCTCCAATAAACAGATGCTTCCATCCGTTTTCATAAAATACAAAGTGCCTTCACTTGAGTAATTGATTGAAGCTGTATTTTACCCAAACTTAAAATTTCATAACTTGAACGGGATTCAAACCCCTGCTCTCCAATTAACCAATTAGAACCGTCCTCATTTGAAATGTAAATTGTTCATTTCAGTGCCTGGGCCGAGATAAGAGGCTGGGCGTTTTGCACCCCATTAGTATCAACCTGGGCATGCTTGGCTTGCACCCAGCGTTGATCTAAGGTGTGCTTCAGATCGAGAAGAGCCTGAAGTTTCACCTTCTGGGCCTCCTGTCACCCAGCCTTATCTCTAGCATCAGTTCCTACTATTATATCATCCAACCATGACACCAAGACCAGAGAAAATGTGTTCTATTTTCAGTGAGATCACTTTCAGCCTAGCTGACTACAACAAGGGTTGTTCAACGCTCCTGTCACTTTCCATCAAGCCATGGATCATATCTTGCAGGACCTTAAGTTGAGTTGCATCATCGTCTATCTTGAGATATCACAGTATTTTCCAAGACCTTTAATGAGCATCTTACCCACTTAAAAGCAGTGTTCCAATGCCTGCGGGCTTCCAACGTTAAATTGAATCCATGAAAAATGTACTCTTTTTCCAGAAAAAGATGGATTTCCTTGGACGCGCCATCTCTCAAGATGGGATTCAACCTTTACAAGATAAGGCCGCAGCTATATCCAAGATGCCAGCGTTTAAAAATTCTCCGCAACATCCTGGTATTCTTGGGTATGATGGAATATTACCATCAATTTATCCCCAAGTTCACCCAGATCAGTGAGCCCCTCATCCACCTCTTGACTAAAACACTAAATTTCATTGGGGTGTGTCAAGATTCTCCCTGGATTAGATAAAAGCCTTGTCCAGGGGGAAAATCAATATAATCATATGAAGGGCACAATTTTCAGATGGCCCAATAATTTCGAAAATGGAGCTCAATTTGACTGGAATACTGAATTTGGAGCTTTTCCAGAATTAGGCCAAATTTAAGAAAAATTCCAATATGTTATCTAATCTCTATCCACATTTATATTTATTTCCACCTATCCTAGTATTAGGACTTTCCTACAGGTCCCAATTCCACCAGGGTACATGCTGATCATTCCTTATATACCTTATCTTATCTTTTCTCTTCTTAGCACTATTTAAGATGCTAATTATTTGATTAATAAAATAACTTTTACACTTTTACCTTTAAATTAGGCTCTTTGTAAATTTCACTCTTGGTTTTGGGACCTCTGAACCAGTGTGGTTAAGTCCCTAACTCTTAACTTTTGGGACCTCTGAACCTGCCTAGGTTAAGTCCCTAATTATTAACTATTAGGACCTCTGAACCTGTTGTTAAGGTTAAGTCCTACTCTCGCCTGTCAACCTCAGCAAGCTTCGAAGGACCCACCTTCAGACCTCCCTCAGTCCCAACAGGGTGTGAAACAAAAAGCCACGTTCAAGACCTTGAAAAACTTACTGCAACAAAGGCTGATCCTCCGCCATTCTGACTATGTCAAGCCCTATATGCTGTTTACAGATGCCTCTGATCACGCCATTAGAGCTATCTTGGCTCAGCTGGACTATCATGGGGTTAATCATAATGTTTCCTAATTCAACATGATGCTCTCAAAGCTGAACGCACTACAGCGTCACTGAGAAGGAGTTCCTTGCTGTTCTGCTTGCTGTAAAGTACTTATGCCCCTTATTGTATGGGGCTTTCTTTCAAAGTGGTTACTGACCATACATCCTTAAGGTAGTTTCTAAATATGAAGGACCCCATGGGACAATTGGCTCTCTGGGCTTTAAAGCTCCAGCATTATGACATCACAATTGAGCATTGAGAAAAACTCGCCTTTGAATGTCAATGGAATGATGAGGTTGTCTGTCCTTCATTTAGGTAATAGTGAAGCTGAGAGGTTACATGACTTCCTGATGACTCCTGATGCATGGGGGATGAGGATGAACCTCTATAAAAAATGCTAGCTCAGCACTCCTAAATTACCAAGCTAGAGAGGGGCTAGATATACAAAAAAGTAGGGGTAAACTGGTTGCCCTATCCTCGGCCATCAGAGCGTGTACCTGTCATTTTGGAGTCCCATTCTATTTAGGGCATATTGGGGTAAGGAATACTTATGAGTGGGTTAAAGAGCGCTATTACTGTGAGGGCGTCATGGAGACTATAAATGAGGTTCTGGACCCCTAAATGACCTGCAAAAAGAAATCCAGCTTCAAGACCCAATATTAATACCAACTCACTACGCCTCAACAACTCTTCCAAACCATAAGTTTAGACATGGTTGAATCTCTACCCCATACTACTAGGGAAAATTGATATATTTTGGTAGGTATAGACCATTTTACCAAATGGGTGTATGCTGTGGCTCTTCCTTCTCAAACTGCCAAGGCCACGACCACTTTCCTCCATCAATATATTTTTGCACAACTTGGTTCCCCCAGGTCCTTCCCTGTGACAATGAAAAAAACTACCTCCAGAGTGGTGAAGATCCTTGCTACCTCCATGGGCACGCAACAGCTCTTTTCTACCTCCTATAACCCCTCAACCGATGGTACCATGGGAAGATCCAATGGGAATCTGGTCTCTATATCATGAAAAATGGCCACTTCAGGCCCCCTTCATTGGGATCTGTAATTACTAAGTTCCCTCATGGCCTACCATATCAGTTACCACCAATTCCTCAAAATGTCTCCTTTCTATGTGATGTATGGACAGGAAACTGGAGTGCCAGAATTATTAGCCAAAGACATTTTTTGATAGTACTGACCCTGAACAAGCCATGAGGAAGTTAGCCCTGAACATCATTCAGTTATAATTAGAGTCTTTGTCTAATTTGACCAAAACCGTCACAAAAGAGGGTTAAGCCACTAATTAGCTCTGGCCCCCTCTACCTTCCTTTCAAGTATACAACTTGGTGCTTTACTATCATAATTGTATCACTTATAGAATGGAGAAGTTCAGGTCTAATTGTGATGAGCTTTTGAAGTCACTTACAAGTGAGGGGACAAGTACTCCATCAAACCCCTTGCTACAGGAGTTACTGTCAACCAAGTTCATGGCCATTTCTTGAGGCCTTATTCTCCCCCATAACACTCTTGAAGGAAAAGATGTTAGCAATTACAAGTCTTATATTGCAATAAGAGTGATTTGGGTTTTTGATATAGATAAGATTAGCCAAAAAACCTTGATTGATCCTCAGTGGAGCCTTAAAATTTGATAATACTATTGCTTCTACTCCTCAGCTGAATAGCCCCATGGCTAGTAGTAAGTTTACACCAATTCTGTGGCAAAATTAGGGGAGTTGTTCCAAGGGTCCTTCCCATCCCCTTTCTAAATAGTTAATCACCTATGTCATGACCACCCCCTTTTATAGCCTTGGAGTGGGTCTCAACTGATGAAAATATGTTCCCAACCAATGATTGGGTAAAATATTTAGTTATTGCCTCACGGATTTATCCTACCTGCTACCAGCCCACCATTGGTCATTCCATCAAAGCAAGGCAAGTTTCAAGAGCCCCAATAGGCCAAAACTTAGTATCCCTAACATGACTATTCCTAGCCTAATCTGAATTTTGTTCCCTCACTCACTTTGAGCCTTGATAGGTTTAAATACTAAGCATTGATAACTTAAGAGGGTTTTTTCCTTGACCCCTAAAATATTTCTAATAAAATTTTTTTATAAAAACTATCCTTTATTTTATTTTAAATTTTATTAGTGTTTTATTTATAAGTGGCCAAATAACCCCCTGATAATATTTATTTTACAGTAGAGAAACCTACTTCTGCAAAATAATTGTGTTAATTCAAGTGTAAAATGCACCGGCAAGCAACCAAAAAGCCTGAATTCCCACAATCCCTGAGGTAGTTGTAGGGTGATATACCTGGAGTGGCTAGTGCTACCAACTCCTATACCTTAGCTCTATAAGAAACTCACAATGTGAACCTAGCTAACTGGCCACCAATAATGAGGGGCTGATGGCTATCAGACATGAGGGTGGTGTAGCTAGGGAGCTGGGCCTCCAAGGTAGGGACAGACTTGCCAGTGCATACCCAAGAAGGGCTGGTAATTGGTCATAAGAGAGAAGGAGCAAGGGGTTAGGCTGCCCAGAAAGGGGACTGAGGACTACTGGTGCACTCCCAAAAGTGGCTAATAGCACTATGGTAAAGTTTTTAGGCTGCTGGGTTAGTGGGTTAGATGTGGACTTGTAAGGAGTTAGTATGTCTATGAAGGTGAAACAGCAAGGGCCTGCAGTCCCCATACTGTGTGGCCTGACATACTAGGAGAGCCCTGATGTAGCAAATTGTAAAATTTGCTACATGGATTTTTGTCAAAATGGATAGAGGGATAAAAATTCTTTAGAGCTTTTAGCTTTGGGCGTGAGCAGAACAAAGATCAATGGAAAGCTTTCACCCTCACTCGACCGACAACAAAGTAAGTTTGTAACAGATCATCATATTGTATTAACCTTATCTGATAACCCTATACAGGCCGGAATCTAATTTTGGTACTCAACCAATTGAACCAGATGGATGAGTCAAACTGATGCCTTAAAACTTCTGAAACGGTTATGGTAACTCCCTTTAAACGATCCGTAAAACACTGGCTTTGAAACGAAGCGCAACTTTAACAGGGAGCTCATAAGTTTAGGTTAGGCACAGAGCTTCAGACCAATCCTGATCAAGCCAAGTTGGAATAGAAGATATACGTTGCGCTAAATTTAAAACAAATCCCTGAACTTCGAAATGATAAATGTATTAATTTAATCTTTAAGGATCACGTAAATAAAATTCAATTCAAGACTATTGAAAAATTTGAAAGAGGACTGAATCTTACAATATGATAAGGGGTATCATTTACACTGAAACTTGCGATCTGAATTTAGTGCGCTAAGAAAAATTTGGCAATTTCCATTTACCAATTACGTCATTTAAATCGAATATAGCCGTATGAGTTTTAGATTCGATAATAAGAACCATCTCACCTTTGATAATGGAAGCTGTGGGATGCGTCTATGAATTAATTTATGGCCAAACTCGATCCGATTAGTTCGATCCAGCATACTAGTTGTGGGTGAAACTGCAAAACCTGCCAGGTACGAAGGGTTGAGCTTCTCAGTGAGTGAGCGAAGCAAACCAAACCTACCACTTTAAATTTTCAACCTAAGGAACCGTTAAACGGCGTGACCATCTTGATAAACCTATTTCCACCCAACTTCACCTACCCAGTTGAACCTCCTTTATAAAGAATGGAGTTTTGCCACAACTCCGAAGCTGATGATAAGTCAGATAACTTGACCGAGTTCCACAACGAAAAGATCAACATCGTCAGGGTATTTTTTATCGGCTTAAAATTATCTCCGTTTCGCTCGTTCTGATGGCTGCCTATTTAGCCCAACGGTTCGGTTACATCGAGCTTTCACGAGGCCTCCTCTCAGATACTGCACCAGGAGAAAAGTATCGACGCGTAAGTTTTTAGGGGGTTCAGACTGGGGAAGTTTTTGTGTTGATCTGCTCCCTCTACAGGACTCCTAGACGACTCAGGTTTCAATCACCCCTTTTCAATAAAATCCTCGAGTCTCAAGGTCTTCTCCCCACTACGAAAAGGAGTGGTACCGCCATCCCGGTCCCAACCAATAATGTAAGTTTGCGATTTGAGGGTGTGGACCTTTTATGGGTGGGTGTTGGTTATGGCTTTTTTGGTAGACCGCTTGTTTTATTCCAGGACGGGATAGCTTTTTTGCTTGGCTCGGGTAGGCTTTATTTTCAAAAGGGTTCCAAGCTCGCCACTGAGGCGTAATTTCGGCGCCAAAGTATTTTCGGGTGCTAAATTTTAGCGCCCATTCGGCCTTTTACCTTCGCGGGCTGATTGCGAATTTGTAGCAAAATCGGAGTACCCCCACACATGCGCGGAGAGGCCAATCCCAGATCTCCTTCGTTAGCCGAAAACAAAGGAAAGGACCTGAGAGTTATACGCTCGGCGTCACTGAAAGTATCCGACCCTTGCATACCAAGGTAATTTTATCCCCGCTATTTAGACGCCCGCCTGTCAGGCAGGCTCTTTCACCTTTGTGACAAAATCTAAGTTGTTGACCTTTTCAAGAATGGGGGCCGCTTTCACCAATTTGAACCTCTCTCACCAAGGAACGACGCAAACCCTGATGGCCGGGGTAAGGGCCGCTCACCAAAGTTAAAACCTTCAGGGCATGCCAGTGGGCACCAGATCAAGGGATGCGGGTCTGGGAATTCGAGCCGCAGCGTGAGCTTTGAGAAAATGGAGTGCATCGATGTCGACAACGAGCCCGAGCCGCCCAAGCGGATCCAACTCATGCAAACTAGGGAGGGGAACCTACCGTACCATACGACCCCGACCAAGCAAGCGAAGTTTAGCCCTAGGAACTCACATAAAGGCATCCACCATCGCACGGCTTACAAGTCCAACAAAGTGATGAGTAAGGGCAAAGCTCGGCCGCTAGAGCCTATACTCGAGAGTGTAAACGCTGCGCCTGACAGCGCATCCAATGGCCTGCCCGAGTTCTTACCCGAGTTGGCACCCAAAGCCAAGCATGCGTCATCTGAAGTCAAAGAGATTTTATACACCAGCATTTTCAGCGAACCAATCAAGGATGGCACGTGCCTCGGGATACCATGTAAACGTGGGGGCTCAAGCCGGAGCTCCTACCTGCTTGAGGTCAAGGAGCTCAAGGACTCTAGCACCGGCATGCTGAATTATGTGTTGGAGATTAGCGAAAGGAAGGAGGCAACCCTAATAAGTTTGCCGGGGCATTCTAACTCACAGCTGTTGGTGAAGGCCACCTTTAATTCCATGCACCTGGGCGAAGCCACCCTCACCTTGCCAGATGAGTCCGGCAAGCTGTTTCTAAGCAAGTCGAATGGAGGTAACGCCAGGGTTTGACCTCTAACCTGTAGAGCTGGGGGGACACTTTGAGGCAACCTTGGAAAACAGCAAGAAGCTGGAGGAGCTGCTGTGGCACATGAATGAGCATTTTCCGGGGCTAAAGGTGGACCTACGCTTCACCCCCCAAAAGGGCTCGGCCCTGGCCAAGTATGGCCATTCTATCCCCTCCGGCGCGGTAGCGGAGGAGTTGAGCTTGCGACATCGCGAAGATTCGAAGCTGTTCGGTTTCGAATGTGACGGAACCTCAGAATCGGATGCGATGGAAGTGACGCCTCACTCGATCCTCCTCAACTCCCCGAGGCCCGCCGCTCCACCCCCACCAGCTTCCACCGCGCCAACTGAAAAAGAGTTTACCGATGAACCAAGCTACGTAGCTGAGATCTTCAAAGGCATAGAACCTTCTAGATACCCGCTTCGATCGCAGAAGACCATCAACCTGGATTCACCAGAGCCGGCGTACAAGGCCAAGCCGCCTTCAACACCGCTACTGTTTGAGTATCCCACTGTGAACGGGGTGGTCAGGGTGCACGAGGGGGACCGGGACCGGCTGAGGGCGAAGGAGTTCCTTAATGACGTGGTGATCGAATTCTATCTGAATTACACTCTAAAGAACTCCAAAAACCCAACACCTCTCCACTTACTCTCTACCTTTCTCTATCCCCAGCTCCTCAGGTGTCGGCGGGATCCCGGCGGCAACTTCAAACGGCTGGATCCGTGGGTTAAGGGACCCACCCTCTTTGCGAAGGAGTTTATCCTTGTTCCAATTATTGAGTCTTACCACTGGTATTTGGTCATCCTTGGCCGTCTAAACACTCTGAACCGACATGCGCCCGATGCCTCATCTACAAAGCTGAGGGGGCCGCCTAAGCGCTCAGCTCAGCTGAAGCCTCCATTTACTCCAGCTTGCAAAGCTGGCCCCAAGCCGATTTGTATTGAAATCGATGACAGCGACACTGCTTTGAGGCCCATGCTACCTCCACGCAGGGTGCCATCTGAGCCATGGATTGCTATTTTAAACAGCATGGAAACTGGCAATCATCATGTTGCCGATGTCTTTCGGGACTATATAGTCCACCTAGCCAATAGGGACCTCAACCTTGACCCCAGCAACCTTTCCCTATGGCTCTTCTCTCACCCCTTCCATCCGCCTGTCCCCCAGCAGAAGAATGGCTATGATTGTGGCATTTACCTCCTGGAGTTTGCCGAGAATTTCATGTCCAATCCTTACTTCTATGAGGATCTAATCCTTAGAACTTCAGCCAATCCTGATCCCACCTTACGCAACCCCCAACCTGAGTGGTGCCAGGATGCGAAGCTCCAATGCAAGCGTAGGGACATCATCAAGCTTATTGATGACCTCTCCAAGCTTTCCCCCACCACCAATGACCCATCCCCGCCTGGGAGCGACGTTGAGATATTGGATGACCTAGAACCCCTTTGGCCCCAGCTACCATAAACCATATATTGTCACACCTTAGGGATATTTTTTATCCTCCATGAGCCTAGATGTATTTTTGCCTAACCTAACCCCAGCCAAACTTTGCAGATTTGATCTGCACCACCTCACATTAAATCTTTGCACCTCATCTGGATTTATGCAGTTCTAGGTTTATTTGGGATGGACTATATCTGATCACTTTTAGGAAGGCTTGCTGTATTGTAGCAACCTTTTCCCTAAAGTCATAGTATCTATCTAGGTGAGTAATCAGCAGTATTTTATTACTTCTCTGACCTGCAACTTAATCTGAGCTTATTTTGTGACATGTGCAAAGTTTAAGCTTTGTTATTAAGTGAAGCTACTCTGGAATATCAACTCTAGGCAAGTTTGTAGCTCAACCAATATAACTTTAAATTATTTTATAGCCAGTTTAGTTGAGCCCTATCTGTAAGGCTTGGGGAGCAACCCCTGCAGCTTAATTGGGGGGCATTCCCAGCTTGTACTAAGAAGGGGAGGAAGCCGGTGGCCATCCCACTCATCACCCTGGGCAACTTAGCCCATATAGTAGTTGAGAGGTGGGTGATGGCGTATACCTTGAAGGTTGCATCATTTCCCCCAATGCCACCACCCATGAGTTAGTCCAGAAAACTTGGAGTTTGTGTAGAAGTGGCAGCAGCCAGGGGCCATCAACAGCCGAGGGTTGGCAGTGATTCTCCCCCTCAAAAGGTTATATCCAGCAGCTTAAGTTCCACTGATAAATCTAAATTGATATCTGGTGAAATTAAATGGGTAAATCAGTTTTAGGCTTGGAAACCCCAACTGCCATCATATTTTTTACCAGCAATCATGAGCCTATCCCTGATGGGTATGGATACAATAAACCCCTTCCCAACTCAATGGGACTGGCCATATGTGTCCTGGCCATGGGGACCCAGTTGCCTACCAGATGATATATCACCAATCTACCAAGTGGAATCATATTAGAAGGAAAATTTGGTGGCATAATTTAAGTGTAAGTTAGCTGGCCAGGATGAGATTGATCTGGCATCATAGAGATTTTAGTAATAGAACCACTGTAGTTGAATTGCATAATTATTCCTGACAGCAAGTGTAATGATTTCTGTTCCCAAATTTCCAAGTTTGTGAGCTTATAAGGCAGCAGACCCTGACAGCTTCCATTGCCACTCTATTTTCCCCCTTTCCACCTTTAGTTAAAATAAAAAAGATCCTTAAAAATTTATTTGTAAATTTTAGCAATCTACCAGACATTTAATAGCTATGATTGCTAATTTTGGAAATCTCTGGCTGGTGCTCGCAGCTGCCTTACACTATTTTATACCACAATATAGATGGTTGTACCAGTGGTATTTTGGCTGGTGTTCTGAATGGTCACTCACTCTGAGTTGAAGGCCAGTCTTATTATTATCAGCACACTCTGACAATGTGGGGTATAAATGTCATTGTTAGGATTCCATCATGCAACAAAATTGGCCTTAGCTAGGAAAGAGCCCAGAATCAACCTCTATGGGTTAGGTCACCTCAATAGTCTTTGCTTTTTAGGGTTATGGGTGGGACAATATCTTTGTATCACTAAAGCGAGAGCGCCCTTTCCTATCTTTGAAGGTGAACCAAAAAGAAAACCACTTTCAACTTCAGGAGCAGTGATTAGACTTGGATAGATTAGGTTGCTGTTTTACTAAATTTTATCAGTTATTTAAAATTAATTTTACCCAATAAACAGATGCTCCAAGCTATAGAAGCCCACCAAGATAGTCCTATGCGGTGAGTTCAACTACTGTTTCTGTGCTGCCATGATGAGCAGATCCCATTATTCCATATCCCAACACCTTCACCAAGAATCTCTTTATACTCTTTGGTCTCCCCTCAGTTACCTGATTTATGGGTCAGCCTTAACCAGATAAAGCTGATCACCATCTGCCCATTGTATCCATATCTTGTTGATTTTGCCCTGGTTATTTTGGGATAAGTTGAAGGGTATCCTATGGGTATGGGTACCCAAAGGTGATTATATTTTACAAGGTGGTCTTCTTGACCGCCCTTGAATCCTGAGTTGATTTTAAACCCATGGGAGATTCATTCCAGTTATGACCCAAGGATGAAGGATTGGGGTAGGAACTCATCATTTATTTGGTATTGGGGAGGGAAATTACACTCTATCAAGGTTGGAAGGACCAGATGGGTGTAGCGCTCTGGGCCTGCCGATATCACTGGCCAATCTTTAGTGAAGCCATTGTCTGAACTAAAGTTTGGGGTTGGGTTGCTTGCAAACTTAAAACTAAGGGTGAGACAATGATGATGGTCAATCAAGGCTGTGCAACTATGATATTGTCAGCTTGGTGCCTCAGAGGAGCCCAACTATTGCAAACTACCAAACTTGCAACAGTCATCCCCTGGATAAAAAATTAGCATTCATGTTCAAGGTGGCGCTACTCAAACCTGACCCAGTTTTGGGACAGAAAGAAGCATATGGTAGGCTATAATTTTTTAGATAGGTAATAAAGTCTGGTATATTGGCAAAATAAGTGAATTAGGCCTTGGTAAACTAAAGTATGATATTTTACAGTAGTTACAGGAGACACATAAGTATTGGATGGTCTCATAGTCATAGCTTACACTCCCAAGAGAAGTTTTTACTAGAGCTTCAAGGGGTAAGGCTATCTGAGGCGTTTCATTTATAATGTCCCTCAGGTACCCAAGGAGGTGCTTCATCTGAGCTTTAAGATGTATATATATTAGAGCTAAGGCTAGACTTATCAATGTTTTAATCAAAAAAGTTGTAATAATGGCCATACCAACAGCTACAGATATGTTAGATGGTGCCTAGCATTAGCTTCTCACAAATTAAAGCCTTTTAGTTAATTCCTTGATACTTATCCTGATATTCCTTGAGAGGTATGATCACATTATACATATTTTTATATTAGCTCATATGTTCTCTTCAACGGAATAACCAAACCACTAAGCAGCTACTACAAGTCATCTCAAAACTTTCCATCAACTACATCTCTATAACCTCATATTCCAAATTGCAACCCAATTTGATAGGGGAAAGGTACATTGTACTCACTGGTGAGGTAGTAGATACCATCCTCCTTAAAAACCAATTGATAGAGCATGTAATGCATGTTTCAAGTAGTAAGAGGCATCATATGGTAACTAAATCTCCAATCTTTTATACCTTTTAAGGACCTATCTGGCATCACAAAAGATTATGGGATGGTGCTTGTACAATTACGTTGTAAACATCTGTTGTAAATTTTACATCTGCTACATCAGGAACTCTGTTAGTGTGCCAGGCCAAACAGTATGATTACTTCTGGCCTTTGCTGTTTCACCTTCATAGACTACCTTTTACTATGGGTCCACAGGTAACCCACCAACCTAGCAGACCAACAACTTCACCTTGGTGCAATTAACCCTTTTGTAGAAACACAGCTGGCCCTACACCTCTCTAGTTGAATCTTAGCTCTGTCACATCATCCCCCTCAGGGTTAATCCCCAGTAATCCCTAGTTGTTGGTGGCCAGTTGCTAAAGTTTCCGTGGGGCTTTCCTATAGCTCCAGGTATTGGGGTTGTTAGCGCTGACCAACCCTAGGTGCATTTACCCAGAACTTCATCTTGGGGGATCTTTTGTCCCATCTTCACCACCAAGCCGCTTATTCTAATTTATTTATAAAAAGATGGGAAAAAGAGAGATCTTTATTATGAGGGAAGTTAAGGTATATATACTTAGGCAACTTCATTGTAATCTAATGCCCATCTATCAACAATCATTGGCATTTAACGCTGTCAACCCAACATGATCCTCATCTAACTGATGGCAACCATTACCTCAAAATTCATCCCAATTGAATGCCAAATATTGGTTCAGTTTATTCTTGGCATCAGTCACCAGACAATCTTATTTAAATTATTATTATAAATTAGTCATCAAATTTTTCAGCATCAGTTGCCATAATTCATAATTCTAGGTGGCAGAATCATCATCGCTTACCTTTACTGAAAACCTTGGCATCCAAAGCTGTCAATATGATTATCCTCAGCTTAAGTTACCAGTAAATCTCAAATGGTTATCTTATTTGATCATTCTTGGCATCAGTTGCCAGTGATTCCTAAACCCAACAACAAATTAGTGATCCACTGTAATCTAGATAAATAATTATATTAACATCCTCAGCTTCAGTCACCGGTGTCAAATTACATATAACATAAAATATATTTTAGATTATCCCTAAGACTTCAAGATAGCTCAACACTATCAAATGGGGAGCACAAATTGGTAATTATATCATTAATAATATTATTGAACTAGATGATTAATTGGCAATTACCCCTACTAAAAGGCGCCCCTAATTCAGATATTTTAAATTTTAGATTTTAAATTTTAAATTTATTGCAAGGAAGGCCGACCAGGGGATGGAAACTTCCAAAAGTCAACTCAAAAGAGACAAAACTTAGTAACATGGAAGGCACCTCAGAGAAGCGATGCTATCTCTTGTTGCCAGCGGGAACGCCACTTATGGGGAGGGGGAGGGAACGTGTGAATGGGCCGTAGCCACAATTGAACACGTGTGGAGGAAAGGGTCTGATCTGATGAACCAAACTGGGAACCAGGAGGAGACCAGCTGTCAGCGACGTGGTGGGAGTTATCCAAACATCCACGCCTGAAAGTGGTCTACCAAATGAGAACGGAATCTGTGGACAGCTTCTGGGAGGGTGGGAGTGGAGCCTGCGATGGCATCCAAGACAATCGTGTGGATAGTCCACATGGCTATTGCAACCACCAGAGCATGGAGGGAGGGTGGAAGGGGGGAGGCCATTGATAAAGCAAACATATCTCTTGACAGGCTGAAGGGATGTGTTTGATCCTGGCCAAGCAGACGTTGGACTTCGCGCCATATCACTTTAGAGGTAGGACACTTCTCCAGGCGGTGGAACAGCGTTCCATATTGGCCACACATGACGCAGGATGAGTGTAAAGCGTTAGAGCGCTCAGCTGTACAGTACACCCGCCTCAGGCAGTGCCACACATGGGAACGGATTTGA